>CM052439.1:130474064-130526339 GCA_028533085.1 Varecia variegata
TCAAATTCTAAATTGGTTACTGTTCAATAGAAGCAGAATCGCCATGAGTGGTGGGAGTTAGTTAAGCGGTCTACGTGAGGATAACCTGGAACTCAGGACGCAACTAGTTCTACATTTTCTAGAACAAACCTCCCACCTTAGTGATTCAGATAACCTGCAAGTTCGTGCCCTTCACTGCAGAGCTGCACATATCAACAAAGTTTATGAGCACATTAGTGACAGCATGCGTGTGCTGTAACAGCACTAGCCCCACGGCCACGTGTCACAATCCACCGTCCATAAATTTCCACTCACATACATTTCTCCTGTGGCCAACTCTAACCAAGAGCCATACAAGGACGGGAATTTTGGGAGATATAGTTCCAGGTAAGTCGACACAGTAAAAATGTACCACAGACAGGATTGGCTACATAAATATGCAAGCACATGTATTGACAAGGGAAAGATAGTCACAAAATACAGTTTAGGGAGAAAAGCAGATAATACAACAAAAATATAGTATAATCCAATTTTTAAAAGCATATTAATAATATTTATAAATATAGAAAAATCTTGGAAGAATATAATAGTAGAAATATTAGTTATTTTTGTATTGATGCTGCTATAAGCTTTTATTTTCTTATTTTGCTTACCTATTTTTATTATCTGTTGTGTTGATTAATTTTATATATTAATTGAGCTATGGGGTGCCCAGATTAAACATTATTTCTGGGTGTGTAAGAGTGTTTCCAAATGAAACACAACTTCCACAGGTAGGGGACCTTGAATAAATCTAAGATGCCAGTGCTCATTTTGGTCTGTCCTGCTGGAGGCCCTTCCCCTGTGGTGTGATTATGGGCCGGATATTTCAGAATTAGAGAAAAACACAGCTGGGGACTATTATCTCAAATTGTAGGGGAAGGGAAATCAGCCCTAGAGTGAGACCAATCCCTAAAAGTAGTGAATGAGATTTCCCAAGAGTTTAAATAAATAAAGCACCCTGCTTGATGGAGATTTGAACTGTGGATGTTTGAAGAAGATGGTCCCACAGAAAGCTCTGACTTGAGCTTGGACCAAGGTGAGCAAACGGGGTTAGCGCTATTAATTCTGAGAGATTTTTTTTCTTAGACTGTTGGGGTGGGGAGGGTCATATTTTTCACACAGTTTTAAATTCTTTCCCGCACATCTTTTAATTCCTTCTATTTTTCCTTACTCATTGTATTAGTCCTAACAAAGTGCCACAAACCAGGTCAGGTGGCTTCAAGCAACAGAAATTGATTTTCACAGTTCTGGAGGCTAGAAGTCCAAAACCAAGGTGTTGGCAGGGCCACGCTCCCTCTGAAGGCTACTTCCTTGTCTTCAACTGGCTTCTGGTTGCTGGCAATCCTTGGCGTTCCTTGGCTTGTAGCTGCATCACACCAATCTCTGTCTCTGTCATTGCATGGCTTTCTCCTCTGTGTGTCTCCTGTCTCCGTGTGTCCTTTCCTCTTATAAGAACACCAGTGATTGCATTTAGGGCTCATCCTAACCTGGTGTGACCTCATCATAACCAATCACATCTGCAAAGACTCTATTTCCAAATAAGGTCCCTTCTGAGGTTCTGGGTGGACATGAATTTTGGGAGGACACTATTCAACCCACTGTACTCATCAATAACATTTTCGACTCAATGTGGTGGTCTCATGGAGGGAAGTGAAAGAGAGAACCAAGAGGGCAAGTGAGAGCTGCACTGCCCCCCCCCAAACCATATCTCACTGGGTGTCAGAATGGACAGTTGTCCAGGAGGGCTCTAGGCCAGGTGTCAGACGACATAGTTGCTCATGAGGGCTCTAGGCCAGGTGTCAGACGACATAGTTGTTCATGAGGGCTCTGGGCCAGGTGTCAGACAACATAGTTGTTCATGAGGGCTCTAGGCCAGGTGTCAAATGGGATACTTGTCCATGAGGCCTCTAGGCCACAACCACAAGCAAAGGACCTTGGAGGAGAGGAGAGTGACAGGAGGCTGCGGTCAAGAAGTTGCCTCAGAGAGGGTTTGTGACAACCTTCTTCCCTTCCCTGAAGTTGAGGCCTCATCCACAGCTTAAAAAGTTGCTAGAAGGGAAGTTGTGTGCCAGTCTTAGTTCTTCATCTATAGATAAAAGTCTCTGATGCATAACAAACAATGAGGTGATTCAAACCATTCAGAATAGCTGAGTGTAGAAGCTTTTTGTGTGTGGTGTGGGTTGGGGTGGCTGAGGAGTAGAGATAGCCGAGAAGGTGATTCTCCTCAGGAAAAACGTTTGGTTACAAATGTCCAGAACGCATACTTAACAAGACGGGGTATCGATCAGGAAATAATTGTTTGCTGGAAACAGGCAGTTTTTTCACTGGGTAATTAAGATGGTGTCACTAGATAACTACTCCAGGGAGAATCACTCTTCCAGCTCAGTGTCATTAACCTGGCGCCATGGCAACAGGCTGGCCTTGCATTCTCCCTCCAGAGCTTTCTTTTATTAATGTGTCTCCGGCTTACAAGTTACAGCTTGCTCCTTCTGTTGTGTCGCTCCAAACGCCAAACGAGAAAAACGCAAATGACAAGGTAGAAAGAAAGTGAGGTAGATTTTATTATTTAGCACAAGCCTTCAAGAAAAGCAAAAACAAATAAACCAACCAGCAGCTAACTACAGTGAAAGGCAATTTTTTTCTTTCATACAGGTCTATATATCCTCGTGGTTCATGGACCAGGAGTGTCAGCATCACCTTGGAGCTTGTTAGACGTGCAGAATCTCAACCGCACCCTGGAATCAGAATCTGACCTTTAGCAGGGTCCCCAGGTGATTCACAGTCACACTAAGGTTTAAGAAGCACTGCCAGGGTGGGCACAGTGGCTCACGCCTGTAATCCTAGCACTCTGGGAGGCTGAGGCGGGCGGATCATTTGAGCTCAGGAGTTCAAGACCAGCCTGAGCAAGAGTGAGACCCCGTCTCTACTAAAAAAAAAAAAAAAAAAGAAAAAAAGAAAGAAAGAAATTAGCTGGACAACTAAAAATATATAGAAAAAAATTAGTCAGGCTTGGTGGCGCATGCCTATAGTCCCAGCTACTCGGGAGGCTGAGGCAGTAGGATTGCTTGAGCCCAGGAGTTTGAGGTTGCTGTGAGCTAGGCTGATGCCATGGCACTCTAGGCCAGACAACAGAGTGAGACTCTGTCTCAAAAAAAAAAAAAAAAAAGAAGCAGCACTGCCAAATATAGACTTACCTTTAAATGATAACGCCACCAAGCATGGGGTTTCTCTTCTGAAGCACCGGCCTTGGTGGCCTGTTGGAATTTCAGCGGTAAAGAGACAGTTTATCCGGTAAGGGGAAGGCATGGCACTCCCGTCTGTGACTCAGGAGCCAGGTTCTAGCAGCACCAAACAGAGGTGGCTGTTCTAGAAATCCCATCTAGAAACTTTGCCAAACAAAAGTAAGCTTTGTCTGTTCTAGCCAGGACTCAGGAGGATACCGATACCTCTTATCCATCACAGCAATGAATTTCTTGTCTACACCTTAACCTAAGGATCATTATGAAAATGTTTTGATATCCTAGAACACCAAGTCAGAAGAATCTTCCTTCATTCCTAGCACACATATGAAATACTACAAGCCAGGTATCTACAACTATAATGAAATGAAAGGGAAGGAAATACTTCCATTAAAAAGAAAATAATAAAGCAAACCCATTGAATTATTTAGATATTTTTTCCAGACTATGGACATTGTTTATTTGAGGGAAAGGAGGGTAGATTAGGATGGATTGTAACGGAAGAGGAGAGGAGGGATTGTAAAACAGGCAATATAAAAGAGTGATTTATAATTAGGAATGAGATGAATCATTCTTGCAATGAATTAACCTTGACAAACAAATGTGAATTGTTTTCCTTTATGGATAAGTAGCTGTCTGATCTTGGACAAGTGTCTTAACCTCTTTCTTCCTCTGTTCCTTCATTTGTAAAATAAGGAAAATAACACTACTACTATTTTGGATTGTTGTAAGATTAAATGAGATAGTATATGTAAACTGTTTTACAGTGCTTAGTATGTAATAAACACAGAATAAATGTTAGATGGTATTATATATAAAGATGCAGTAAATTCTGAGATTAAAAGAATGTGCTAGGGCAAAAATTTGAGTATCAATTAAATATAAATCTACAGTTAGGAATTGAGGTGCTTTGTAAGATTATTTGAGAATAAAAAACAAAACAAAATGACAGCAAGGAAAGTAGCAGATGGATCATGCCTGGGATTATTAATTTTATTCACCTACATTCATCTCCTTAATAAAAGTGATCCATTCTTCACAGCATCTCAATGGGTGTCACTTTTTCAGACAGTAATTTTCAAGGGAACTATTTTAAAAATCTGCAAAGGGTCTGAGAATATTCATCTTTTATAATGAGGAGAAACAAAATGCCTGATGCTGTAGACCAGTGGCCCGCTAGATATGTTGGTGCATCTCATTTTATCCTCTGTATCTTCTAAATTTTCTTTCAGAACTGATTTTTTCATTAGCTGTGTCTAATATTGTTGAAGCTATTTATTAAGCTTTATGGTTTAATGACTCTTTAATTTATTTATTACATTTGTTACATTTTTTAAAGAATGAAAATATTTTTCCCCCAATAATGTTCTGCTCTTGTCTTGTTACCTAGTGGCATTACAAATGTTTCTGCAATCCTGAATAGAGCACCACCACAGTTCCCTGCCCGTTCTAAGCACATCTTATCAATGACCTGAGGGGACACATTGTTCATTCCTGCATGTGGGAGTGCTTTCCAATTAAAGGCTTTTACTTCTAAAGAGACTTCCAAATTGGGTTCATTGAGAAGAAATGAAGGAAGCTAAAAGCTTTTCACTTGAGATTTGACAATAGCCAGAAAACCTTTGTTAATCATGAATGTTAAGTGACAACATGGTTTATAAATAGACCATTGCTTGGAAATTACGTAGGCACAATCTTAGTTGGCTATTCTTTCTACAGTTTCTCCTAAACGTGGAACAACAACATCTCACAATCATTTTTATTTTGGACTCTGTTTTCAGAGGTTTTATTTGGCTGAGAACTGGGTTTTATTTTGGCTCTTGCCGTCTTCAGCAGCAGGTTCTCGGTTAAGGGGTCCAAGGTGATGTAGGGGAGATGCTAATGATCATGTCGGCGTCCATATCTTTGCCCCTTTGTGCTCCTGTATGTGAAAGTCAGTTTGACTGTGAGCAGGGGG
This sequence comes from Varecia variegata, assembly GCA_028533085.1. Taxonomy (NCBI): domain Eukaryota; kingdom Metazoa; phylum Chordata; class Mammalia; order Primates; family Lemuridae; genus Varecia; species Varecia variegata. The sequence continues at coordinate 130,479,282 of CM052439.1, forward strand.
TCACACAGGACTGTGTGGAGAAAATCCCTATACTTGGCTGAGTACAAGGGAGAGTTTTCCAGAACAGCAATAACAAAAATAGCAGTATTTGGTGTGTTTGTCAGGGTTTTCCAGAGAAACAGAACCAATAGAATGTTCTCATTCCTTGGGGGACATCTGTCTTTTTCCTTTTAGGGCCTTCGACTGATTGGATGAGGCCTACACACATTACAGACTTTCCTCAACGTCTACTGATTTAACACATTGACTGCCACACTAGAAAAAACAAACATTTTTCCTTGGGACCATGGTGCTTTATTATGAAAATAGAATAAAAACTTCAAAAACAAAACGATCCTTTCTAATGTAATGAAAAATTTGTTATTTTTTATTGTTTTCTATGTGTGAGTTATATACAACTTGAAAAATAGTTCTTGTGACTCCCAAGGTGAAGAGACATGTGAGTTACATGTGCTTCATGAGGCCCCGGGCTCAAAACTAGCATGAGTTAAATACAACTCACATGGCAGTCAATGTGTTAAATGTCAATTTCACCTAAAAAAAGCCTTCACAGCAGTACCCAGATGAGCGTTTGATGAAATATCTGGGGAGCACGGCCTGGCCATATTGACACATGCAATGAGCCATCCCATGGGGCCATTCTGAAAGCTGGAGTTGGGATGATTTGTTATAAAATCCTCAGAAAAATGCTCTAAAATCACTTTGAATTGTTTGCTTTGACAAAAGAGTAAAGACGAGAATGCTTTCAATGTCACTGCCACGCTGGCGGAAACCCTCCACGAGGGCAGAGCTTCATGCTTTACTCTAGCAACGATCTCAGGCAGATCAGTGGGCAAGCTTTGATGTCAGACTGTGGAAGTCTGAGTCCTGGCTCCACTGCTTCCTACTGTGATTTGCTCCTGTACGCTTCAGTTTCCTTATCAGTAAAGTGAAAATAAGTTTAAATGTTTTAACTCACGGGAAGTTTGCAGAACGGTGCAAGGAACATACACGCATACCTTGGAGATATTGCAGGTTTGGTTCCAGACCACCACGATAAAGTGAATGTTGCAATAAAGCCAGTCATATGAAGTTTTTGGTTTCCCAGTGCTTATAAAAGTTATGTTTCCACTGCACTATAGTCTAAGTGTACAATAGCATTATGTATAAAAAATTTACTTATCTTAATTTTAAAAATATTTTATTGCTAAAAGATACTAATGATCAACTGAGCCTTCAGCAAGTTATAATCTTTTGGTTGTTGGAGGGTCTTGCCTCAATATTGATGGTTGCTGACTGATCAGGGTGGTGGTTGCTGAAGGTTACAGTGGCAATTTCTTAAAATAAGACAACAATCACATCCAGTTACAAATTTCTTTGTTCCTTCTCCACTCCCACTACTTCACTTGACTAGCCTTTAAAGATATATATTTTTTTTTTTTTAAAAAGACAACAATGAAGTTTACCACACTGATGGACTCTTCGTTTCAAGAAACATTTCTCTGTAGCATGTGATGCTTTTTGATAACATTTTACTCACAGTAGAACTTCCTTCAAAATTGGAGCCAATCCTTTCAAACTCTGCTGCTGCTTTATCAACTGAGTTTATGTATTGTTCTAAATCCTTTGTTATCATTTCAACAATGTTGACAGCATCTTTACCAGGAGTAAATTCCATCTCAAGAAACCATTTTCTTTGCTCATTCATAAGAAGCAACTCCTCATCCATTACAGTTTTATCATGAGATTGCCACAATTCTGTCATATCTTTAGACTCAAGCGCTAATTCTATTAATAGTTCTCTTGCTATTTCCACCACATCTGCAGTTACTTTCTCCACTGAAGTCTTAAACCCCTCCAAGCCATCCATGACAGTTGTAATCAACTTCTCCCAAACTCCTGTTACTGTTGATATTTTTACCTGTTCTGTGAATCACAAATGTTCTTAATGGCATCTAGAATGGTAAAGCCTTTCCAGAGGATTTTCAATTGACTTCACCCAGATCCATCAGAGGAATCACTACCTATGGCAGCTATAGCATTACTAAATGTATTTATTAAATAATAAGATTAGAAAGTCAAAATTATTCCTTGATCCATGGGCTGCAGAATGGATGTTGTGTTAGCAGGCATAAAAACATCAATTTCCTTGTATATCTTCAGAGCTCTTGGGTGACCAGTTGCATTGTCAATGAGCAGTAATATTTTGAAAGGAATTTTTGTTCTGAGCAGCAGTTCTTAACCATGGGCTTCAAGTATTCAATAAACCATGTTGTAAACAGATGTTCTGTCATCAGTCTTTGCTGTTCCATTTATAGAGCACAGGCTGAGTAGATGTAGCATGATTCTTAAGGGCCCTAGGATTTTTGGTAAATGAGCAATGGCTTCAACTTAAAGTCACCAACTGCATTAGCCCCTAACAGGACAGTCAGCCTCTTTTTTAAAACTTTAAAGCCAGGCTCTGACTTCTCTTCCGTAGCTATTAAAGTCCTAGATGGGCATTTTCTTCCAATAGAAGGCTGTTTTGGCTATATTGAAAATCTATTGTTTTATGTGGCCACCTTCATCAATGATCTTAGCTAGATCTTCTGAATAACTTGCTGCAATGTCTCCATCAGCACTTGCTGTTAACCTTGTGCTTTTGTTACAGAGATGGCTCATGAACCAACCTCTGCTAGCTTCAAACTTCTCTGCAGCTTCCTTACTTCTCACAGCCTTCATAGAATTGAAGACAGTCAGGACTTTGCTCTGGATTAGACTTTGGCTTAAGGAAATGTTGTGGATGGTTTGATCTTCTATTCAGACTACTCAAACTTTCTCCATATCAGCAATAAAGACTTCTTATCATTAATGTGTTCACTGCAGTAGCACTTTTAATTTCCTTCAAGAACCTTTCCTTTGCATTCGTAACTTGGTTAATTGTTTGGTGCAAGAGGCCTAGATTTCTACCTGTCTCAGCTTTCAACATGCCTTCCTCACTAAGCGTAATCATTTCTAGCTTTTGATTTAAAATGAGAGACATGTGACTCTTTTACTTCAACACTTAGAAGCCATTGTAGGGTTATAAATTGGCCTAATTTCAATCTTGTGATGTCTCAAGGAATAAGGAGGCCAGAGGAGAGGGAGAGAGACGGAGGAACACCTGATTGGTAGAGCAGTCTATAAACACACATTTATAGGCAAAGTTTGCCATTTATAAGGAAATGGTTTGTGACACCCCAAAACAATTACAATAGCAACTTCAAAGATCACTGATCACAGATTACCGTAACAGATATGATAATAATGAAAAAGTTTGAAATATTGCAAGATTTACCAAAACGTGACACAGAGACGTGAAGCGAGCACATGCTGTTGGAAAAATGATGTCAATAGACTTGCTCAACTCAGGGTTGTCACAAGTCTTCAATTTGTAAAAGAATGCAGTATCTGTAGAGCACAGTAGAGTGAAGTGCAATAAAATGAGGTATGCCTGTATGTTTTGAATTCATATGCCTATATTTATTGAATATTTTATTTAAATAAAATATTCAATGACCATTAGCTTTTATTGTTATTTATATTAAGAATTGCTGGGCTAGGTCGCTCACACCTGTAATCCCAGCAATTTGGGAGGCCAAGGCAGGAGGATTGCTTGAGGCCAGGCGTTTGAGACCAGTCTGGGCAACATGGTGAGACCCTTGTCTCTAGAAAATATTTTTTAAAACTTAGCCAGGCATGATGGCATGCACCTATAGTCCTAGCTACTCAGGAGGCTGAGGCAAAAGGATGGCTTGAGCCCAGGAGTTTGAGGTTGCAGTGAGCTATGATGATTCCACTGCACTCTAGCCCAGGAGACAGAGTGAGACCCTGTCTCTATAAATAAATAAATAGATAGATGATAGATAGATAGATAGATAGATAAAAGAGAAAAACAAAAGAAAAGAAAGAAAAAGACCTTTTAAAAAAATCTCTAGGGCGGGGCGCGGTGGCTCACACCTGTAATCCTAGTACTCTGGGAGGCCAAGGAGGGAGGATCACTTCAGCTCATGAGCTCAAGACCAGTCTGAGTAAGAGCGAGACCCTGTCTCTATTAAAAATAGAAAAAATTAGCCGGTCCAATAAAAATAGAAACAAAAAGTTAGCCAGGCATGGTGACTCGTGCCTGTAGTCCCAGCTACTCGGGAGGCTGAGGCAGCAGGATTGCTTGAGCCCAGGAGTTTGAGGTTGCTGTGAGCTAGGCTGACGCCATGGCACTCACTGTAGCCTGGGCAACAAAGCGAGACTCTGTCTCAAAAAAAAAAAAAAACAACAAAAAACTCTAAATAATGACAAGTAAATAAGAATTTTGAAAAAGAATAAAGCCAAACATTTTCTTATTTTGGGTTGATCTTAGAGATAGGGTTTGGACTTGTTTTATTTTGTTTTTAAACCTGTATCATTACAGAAATTTAGACCAGATTCACCTCTTCCCTGGGGTGGCATTTCAGTGTCCCCTAGGGGACATTCGACGTGAGCACTGGTTGTTTTTTACTGGAAAAACTGGGAGAGGGAAGAATCATAAAGACCCCTGCTAACACGCCTGGACATGACAGACAGAGGGATTGGCTGAGCAGATGGCAAGGATGATCTACCATTTTATTAACCTTGCAAATGGACCACCCTATTTTAAAGAATTGATGCATAAGTACTGTAGAGGTAAGGCTGTTTTTAAAAATATGTAACAATTTTTAAAAAGTTTTTGTTTGTTTGTTTGTTTGTTTAGAGATAGGGTCTTGCTCTGTCATCCAGGCTGGAATGCAATGGCACAATCATAACTCACTGTAACCTGAAACTCCTGGGCTCAAGGGATCCTCCCACCTCAGCCTCCCAAGTAGCTAGGACTATAAGCGTGGGACACCACAAACAGCTAATTAAAAAAAAAAATCTTTTTTTTGGTAGAGATGGGGTTTCTCTGTGTTGTCCAGGCTGGCCTCAAACTCCTGGCCTCAATCAATCCTCCTGCTTCATTCTCCCAAAGCACTGAGATTATAGGTGTGAGCTACTACGACCAGCCAAATATATAACAATTTAATGTTACAAAAATGACAAGCTATTTTCTCTTTACCAAATAAATTCATAACCCTTAAAGGAGCCATCTCTATTTCCTTTAAATAGCAAACATCTTTATAGCATTTAAGATAAAATTTATTACCAAAGACTTGACTGATAAACAACTTTCCCAAAAAAGGGACACTCATATTTATGGTGTCTATCTTCCCTGTGCCCAGACTGGTTCTTGGCACTTCATGTAATCCATTACATTAAAAGGTAGGGCCTCCTGTGAGGAAGCTGATTCTCTGAGAGACGCAGTGACTTGGTCAAGGGCACACAGCTGGTTAGTGGTTGAATCAGCTTCCCGAAGCTGGTTCCTGAAGTCTGGGTTCTTCCCCCTCCATTGTGAGGCCTATACTTACACGTCTAGATCTTTCCTCTAAAAATCCATTCTGTGGTCCCATCCAACCCACACAGGTAAGACTGCTTTCTGAGCTGGTCCTAGGCAAAACTGCGGAAGCACACAAAGTTTGTCTTTGACAACACCCCCAACTCCATAGCAAACTTTCTCTTTGCTTACCTGCACAAACTTTTGGCCATCAGTACCTTGCTGGCTGTCCGGGTAGCTCTGTGGAGCATTCATCTGGGTTTGTTTCCTTTTCAGCATCTTATACTCACTATTGTCTCATTTTTTCAAAACGTACCTGCCAATTCTATGTCATGTCATAATAATTAGCAATACCTTATACAGCCAAGTTAATGACTAATTAGTTACTTCTGTATGGTTTGAATCTTTAAAACAATAAAGTACTAATGAATTACTTGCTTAATTAAATATACATTTTAAAGAGCAAAAGAAAAGCGTTGTAAGGGTGGGAACTTCAGTGTAGGGCAATATTTTCAATTAAGTGGGCCTTTTGCTGTTCCTCAAGCCACACCCCTGGATAGCCACCAACTGTGCCTGTGCATTTGGCTGGCTTGATTACATCTGAACCATTAATAGCAGACGACACATTTTCTTGTACTTTAGAAACCTGGGAAGAGGGGTCCATTTACTTACTAGGAACCTCCAATATTTGATAATCCTTCTAGTTACGAAGACCACGGTTATGTCTAGCTCATCCAACTTTATGTCTTAGCATTGCCATTAAGTCTTTCCCCTAAAACAAAAAACACTTCTTGTTTTCAGCTTTTCAGCTGCCAAGGGATTGAGCACGCTGTTGTTACCAAGAGCAAAGCTGAGTCCAATTTAGAGACCTTGATTTTCATCATGTTTTCAAACCCTCTAATCAAGTCTTCTTTCTATCACTCATATTTCCTCTCTCATATCTGTTTCTTTTCTCTTTGTGTAGTTTGTCTTAACACATGAAGAAAAACTTTTAAATGCAAAGAGAAAAATGGATGGTAATCATTATAAACGACCCATTAGAACTGAGGCCATGCAACTTGCTTATATGAGCATACAAAGGTGTTTCTCTTTTCTGAAATACTCCACTGTACAGAGAAGAGTGTATTCAGATGTAATTTCATATGATTACCCATAATACAGTTCCTTTCCACAACTCTCTGTTGGTTGTTTTGGAGCACATAAATTGCCTACAAGTAAATCCTGTCCATCAAACCTTTATGTTTCTTTCAAGAAGATTCTAATTGGCAGGCAAACTCCGGCAATGCTGCCTCCCTATTAAAATAACAAGAAAGGAAAGTTTGAAGTTGGGAGAGACCTGGAAAAATCATTGTCACAAAAATTTGTCCTGAGTCAAATGTATTTCCTCCCTGAGGAAAAACTTCCCAGCAAATGCAAAAGACCTCACCTAGTAAAAGGCAAAATTAAATAGTTAAATATAGAAGCAGAATGATTAAATTGCTATTATAAACTTAATTCACAGTCAAATTAGCTAATGAATCATTTTAACTAATACTGAAGAGAGGGCAACTCAGTTTGGGAAGACTGATATAAAACTGACTTTTATCTATCATTTAATCCAAGAGCAGGGGTTCTGGTCCTGAAATCCTTAGGTGGATTTCAGAGATCTGTGAACTCTCAGGTATTTGGGGGATATTTTTCTCTATGTGGGCATTTTTTTCTGGAAAATGACCTGTAGTTTCTGTCATATTTTCAAAGGCGTCTAAGAATCATTGTTCTAAAATTATTTAACAAATGTAGAAAAGTTTAATATGGTTATATCAGTTAAAGCTTGGTGTTCATGAGAACAAAGATGTGCATTTGAGGTCTTTTTCTCTTTTTTTTGAGACAGAGTCTTACTCTGTTGCCCAGGCTAGAGTGCCGTGGCGTCAGCCTAGCTCACAGCAACCTCAAACTCCTGGGTTCAAGCAATCCTTCTGCCTCAGCCTCCTGAGTAGCTGGGACTACAGGCATGCGTCACCATGCCTGGCTGATTTTTTTCTATATATATTTTTAGTTGTCCAGCTAATTTCTTTCTATTTTTAGTAAAGACAGGGTCTTGCTCTTGCTCAGGCTGGTCTTGAACTCCTGAGCTCAAATGAGCCACCCACCTCAGCCTCCCAGAGTGCTAGGATTACAGGCATGAGCCACCGCACCCATCCTTAAGGTCTTTTTCTTTGGAAGAGAGGCAAGTCAGGCCTCTCTGGATAGTTGCAGCAAAACCAGACTGGAAAACTCAAGAATAGCTGAGAATTGGATTTAGACAGGTCCACTGTATGAAGTATGGCAACACTCAATGCTATATATATTTATATCAGTGACTTAACAAAATAAAACTTTGTTTCTCATTCACACAAAGTGCAATGTGGATATTCCTGGTCAATAGGCAGCCTTCCATGTGGTCATTCAGGGATCCAGGCTCCTTGCATCCTACAGCTCTGTCTTCCTGTATGGTCTTGGAAGGCTCTGTTAGAACCTCTGTGTCTAGCCAGTAGACAAGGAAAGAGAGAGAAGGTGTGGAGGATCCCATGGGGGTGGACGTCACTTCGACCCACATTCCTTCAGTCAGAATTCAGTCTCATAACCAAAACTAACCATAAGGCAGGTTGAAAAACTGTAGTCTAGTTTTAGCTCAGGAGGTAGAAGAAATGAATTTGGGTAAACACATAGCATTTCTACCCTACCCACTTAAATAAAGCAACAGTACCAGGAAGCAGTTTAGGTAAAGAAGACAAGCTGCTTTAGATACTAGGAGAAAGTCCAATATCATAGGGAGACCAGGGTATTCTACAGACGACAGCCTGGAAGACAGTGGCAGTGGCGGAACAAGCAGGCTTAGAGGAGGTAGAAGTGTCCAGAAGATGGGATGGTCACAGCGACATAAAGCCTATGAGCAAAAACGCTCAGAATTTCAGGCGTGGAGGCAGGAGGAATTTGGGAAGTCAGTTACTAGTAAGTACTAAGTAGAGCCCTAGTCTCCCAATTAGTACTCCTGCCTGAAGGTAGGAGTTGGGGCTAAGAGTAGGGTCAGGCAAGAGCTAGGATGGATTAACCAAGGTCTGGGAAGATTATAGAGATGGAGGATAGAGCACAAGGGCAGGTGGTCCAGACAGACTGTTTGTGACATGACTTGTTCACGACCAGCACGTCAGACAAAAGTTGTTCAAATTCCTCTTGCCCAAGGCCAGCATTGGTCCTGCAGTGGTGCAGAGCCTACAGACAGCGGTGAGCTGTGAGGGGAGGCCCAGAGAAGTCCTGACATGATCTACTGTCAAATATTATGCTTCTCAATCACAGACCACAGCCCCAACTGACCCCAGCTCCCTCACAAATATCCTGTGGTGAAACAGAATGATTGAATCACTGCAGACCCTTCAGAGTACAAAGCAGGTGCCCGCTAAGGGTAAAGAGGGGCTGGGGTGACATACTTGCTTAGAAGGAATAATAATGAAAACAACAGACAACAGGTGCAAGACACTGTTCTTAAGCTTTAAATATATGTAACCATTTAATGTGGACAAAAATCTTACAAAAATGGTACTTTTACCCTTCTGTAAAGGTACTATAGATTACCCCAATTTTACAGATTAAAAACTGAGTAATGGAGACTTACAAGTGACTTGCTCAAGTAAGTACCAGGCTGGGATTCACAGAGATTTGGCTCCAGAGTTGATGATCTTAGCCACTATGCTATCCTGTCTTTCTTAGGATTTCAAGTTTGACCAACGTCTCCTCTAAACTTTACTCACTCAGTGGATGTGCCAGTGAAGATACACCCTGTAACTCTCCCCCAGAGATCACATCTACCATTTGGTTTCCAAAGAGGTGCCCCATCCTTTTGGAATGAACACTAAGTCATGAACTTCTAAGACTAATACTTGAACAGTTCACTGGAGTGACCATCCTCTCAAAGACTATAAACTATTGTGCACTAACAAGCTTTGAAGTAAAATGTCACAAATGAATGACCACAGAATGTTAGGGCCACAGGAACCTTAGAGAGCATAGTTGCATCTATCTTACAGTAGAGAAGGTGACTAGCTTGCAAAATGTCCCTTAGGAATAAAAGCAGGTGGTTCTAACTTGCCTGGTAAAATCCAATTGAAAATTGTGTTTTACTCAGCATAAGGGAGTCACGAGGGTTAAGAGCCAGAAACTTCTGATGGTGATATATGTAACTGCCTCAATTCTTCAGTTGCTAGAGGGACTGTGAAAAAAGACAAACTGGTTCAATTTTATAGAATTTATTTTCAATGAAATAAGGAATCCAATTTCTTATATAACTAACCAAGAATTATATAGTCATCCATCCATCCATTCATCCATCCAGGCATTTATTCATTCATTTGCTAAAGCAGTCACTCATTCCAAAATATTTGCCAAGCCAAAATTTTTGCTAAATCCTAGGTACCTGTAGCACTTTCGATCAGTATTTTTCCTTCTGCCTGGTTTTCAGATTTTTAACAAGTCCAGTGTATGGGGATTCTAGTATATTCTAATGAACTTTATATCAAATATGTTTCAGGATCCATAATCAGGCCATTAAGTATGGCAGAGTTTAAAGCTTCCATCCGTTAATCCAAAATAAAGAAAGAGTTCATTTAGGATCAGTTCCTTTGTTGCTCCGAGCCACGTTTTTGCTCCAAGATGTCTTTTAGATACCACATGCTTAATCCTAAGCTAAGGTGAACAAGGCTCAGTCAACAGCAAACTGCTTTCAGTAACAAGGAACTCAGATTTCTGCAAATTGTGTCTATAAGAGTTTTAAGGTCCTTGCTGTTCTTGTTGAAAGTGCATCCATTGTGACAAAGACATGTATTCTGAGTTTTCTCAGAGGAGAGTGGAAAATGGATTTCTGCACCCCTCTTCTCTGCTAGTACCAATCAGTTAGCATTGCTTGTGCAAACACTGCAATTCTACCTCAGCTCTAAATAATTCTGCTTCAATGATCCAGAGTTCTAATACCCCTAAGAAATCCAAAATAATTTATTTTAGCATTTGGTTCTGCACCGCATGAGAACATTATTTTCTGATGGTAACAAGGGAGGGCACTACTCAGGAAAGAAAATAAAGCACAATGTCAAGGTGCCAACTTTCTAAATATATTTATTCATGTATGTATTTGTGGATGGAAAATTTTTTACATGCTACAAAGTTTTGTTAAAAACAAGTTGTTACAAATCAATAAATAATAGCTATAAGTATTGTCTCTTGTAAACAGAATAATAAACAGATGCAACTACTTTGCCCTACACGAGACTTTGAATTTTTTCTGTTATAAAACTGATACAAGTATCACCATTTTTCTTTCCTTGAGATACAATTTTTTATTGCACGTTTCGCACTTGTCTTACCAGTTTCAGGTTTGTAATACACCAAAGCAGCACAAAGATTTCCATTTAAAATTATTTTTCTACCAAATACGGGCTTATTTTCTGCCACTTGTTCACTTATCTATTACAAACAAAAAAGAAGCAAAGCACAAAAATTAATGCATGTATGTGTGCTCGAAGCTGGGAATACTGTTATGAAAAGCTTTTTAACTAGCTGGGCATCAAAACCATATACAGCGGCCATTAAAAACTCACTTAGCAGCATGTAAATCAGTGGGTTGGTTACTCAAAAACTGGACAAACAGAATTCCTGAATACTGTTTCCATTTGGGTTTTCCAACTCGTATGGTTCCAGCTGACGATACTCAAAAGTCACACGATTTATGTGTTTCCCACTGGAGACCAGGCGCACCACAGTGTTGTCACAGCCAATTTTCATCTGGGCTATAATTGATGGAAAAAGCAAAAGTTTCCCAGCAGGTTAGAAACCACACAGCCAAATGGTCTCTGTCAACTGGATAATTTAAACACAATGAAAGCCAGGGGACACAAGCCTCCTCTCACATACTCAAACCATGCATCTGCTATCAGGTGAAACGTTTTTGTTTTCACTTTCATTATAATACTGTATATAATTAATTATATAATAGTAAAATTGAACTCAGCCTTTCTCCTCAAGTTCAAGAACATTGTTATATAAATAAAACTGGCTGGAGAGAGGCAAGATGTCTCCTGGCCTTTTTCACGTTCCCCTGCCTGCAAAGCTTGGGTGGTGAAGACGCGCAAGCGCAATCAGTCTGTCAACTCGGCAACTCCGTAGTGGGGGGCCGTACTGCCCTCTAGGGACAGATTGGAAATTTGCAGGGGCAGTTTTTGTTGGCTACAGTCTCTGGGGTGGCAAGTGGCATTTAGTGCACAGGGGTTAGAGGACGAAATGTACTGCTGGACATTTATGTAGACCAAAAAAAAATCACCTGTTTATTATTTTCTGAGTCTAGGTAAAAACTCTGTTTTACACATAAACAAAAAAAATCACTTGCATGCTATAGACATACACCGAATACTAATTTTTGTTCTATTGTCCACCTGCACCTTTTTGCCCTCATTTTTTGCATGCTTCTTATATGAAATGGCCTCTGCTGTTCTTACTTCTGTTAAATCCAATATTATTCTTTATCTGTGTAAGCATCTGATAACTTTTAGATCTCTTTTAGTATAGGTGTGCCTGAGCACATATTGAAACTCATATTATTTTATTAAAAATTACTTACATTTTATTTCTCCAGCCTCAAGCTGGTTCCTGAGCAAGACTTATCTGCCCTACAATAATACTTTCTGCTGTTTTAGTTTTCTCAATCTCCCCCCCTCCTTGTCTCTGTGAGACGTTTCTAAATTCCGAGAAATGCAAGCATTGTCAGTGTGCAGCAGGTACTTTGCAAATATGTACCTGGGTTTAAATGAAGTAAAACAATTCAATAGAGTTATTGAAGTAGAAGTCAGTTTGAAGACATAGTAAATATAAATCCTGTAATTATTTTAATATAAGTACTAGAGAGTCTAGGTTAAGTTTCTACCAGGAGGTCCAAATTTATTTTTCTTTATACAATTAGAAGATAATCATTCTTTTTCTGGTCTTATGCTGAACTTTAATCTACACAACATGACCTATTTACTTTAGTTAATGTGCCTAATACTTATATATTATTTTGACATAATTGCTAATAAAATCCCATGTAAAGGGTAGGGTCTCTAATAGTTCCACATTGTCTGAACACCTTAGGAGGGGCTCAAGGTGAGCCCCTCACCTTGGGAGACATGGTGAATGGGAGAAAAAAATGAACTCTCAAATGAACCAAAGAGTGATATAATTCAAGCCTTAAAATTGTCTTAAACCTCGTTTCAAATATCTAGGTAATTTGGGCAAAAGTGATTTTTTTTTTTTTTTGCCACTTTTTGTCTCACCCTTTTGCCTAATTCAAGTTCTATCATTCAAGGAAAAGTAACTCTGGCTTCAATTATCTAAATTTTAAGGCCTGGGTTCTTTAGTCCCAGTCTGATCTTCTTACCCAGTTCAAGTACATCAAAGGTGCTCTCCAACCACTAGCTTGAAGTGACTCAGTGCCTCGGACAGTGCATGCAAAAGGCTAGAGAAGCCACGTGCACTGGCAGCTTAAATCAGGGCTCAAATTTCAATCAGCATAAAAGAACCCTTTAGTTTTCAGCAAAGTGAGTTTTTAGAAATTTTTTGCCTTTACCTTTATTAGGAAGTTTGCCTTGAGCCCAATCCTGCCTTAAATCTCATCGAGACTTTTTTAACGCAGGTATATCTGGAGGAGGGTGGAGTATATATCAGGCCTTAGTGCTTACCTGAGTACAATCATCCCTTGGTATCTGTGGGGGACTGGTTCCAGGATCCCCCACGGATACCAAAATCCACAATGCTCAAGTCTCTTTTATAATGTGATGTACTATTTCCATATAACCTACACACATACTCCCTATACTTTACATCAGTGGTCCCCAACCTTTTTGGCACCAGGGACTGGTCTCATAGAAGACAATTTTTCCATGGAAGGTTGGGGGGTGGAGGGTTTCTGGATGGTTCAAGTGCATTACATTTATTGTGCAGTCAAACCTCTCTGCTAGTGATAATCTGTATTTGCAGCCACTCCCCAGCACTAGCATCACCACCTCAGCTCCACCTCAGATCATCAGGCAATAGATTCTCACAAGGAGTGAGCAACCTACATCCCTTGCATGCACAGTTTGCAGTAGAGTTCTCGCTCTTTTGAGAATCTAATGCCACCGCTGATCTGACAGGAGGCAGAGCTCAGGCAGTGATGCAAGCGATGGAGAGCGACTACAAATACAGATGGACCTCCTTTCACTCCCTTTGCTCACTGGCCCACCCCACCACTCACCTCCTGCTGTGCAGCCCGGTTCCTAACAGGCCACGGACCAGTACCGTGGCCCAGGGGTTGGGGACAGCAGCTATAAATCATCTCTTGCTTATAATGCAATTAGATTGCTTATAATATCTAATACAATGTAAATGCCAAATAAATAGTTGTTATACTGTATTTTTTATTTGTATTATTTGTACTTTTTAAATTGGTTTTTAAAATATTTTCAATCTGTGGTTGGTTGAATCTACGAATGCAAAACCCATAGATAGGGCGGTATATTAATTCTATTTCAGAGACATTTTATATATCAATTCTATTATTTTGCAAAGAATTATTCTATTTGTTAATTCTATGTCAGAGATATTTTGTTTATTAAGGTCCATATTAGCTCAGAGAGAGAAAATACTGGTGGGCTGACCTGGTTTTAATGATAAAAGGTAACCACTGGTCAAAAGGACAGTCTGCTTTGCAGCTTCCTTACCTAACTGGTTAACAATCTGGGGTGAAGGAGAGGAAGGGGTAAGAATGGGAAGAATGAACCATGAGGTTAGAGACTGGTGTTCTTTCTCTTCCGTTTTGCTTTTGTCTCTTTAAAGATAATCTAAGATTCCTGCACCTGAAGCACAGATATGGGAGTGACTTTTATAGAAATGTTTTATGTAATCCTCTCTTCCTACCCCACGGGCTTGGTTGACCCAAGTTTGGTCATGAGGTCAGTAATTCCCACTCATCCTCACCCTACCTGAGCATAATCAAATGGAAAATCCTCATTGGCCCCTGACAGAGAAGATCTGGTTGTGTTTGGTATGCTGTGCATTAAACCGGTATTTTATTACTGGGGACCACATTTACCTCTGTGTTGCAGAGGCCTCTGAGAGGCTGATTTAGCTGTTAGAAGTTGAGAACATTAAGCAGTTCTGAGAATTTCTGGTGAAGCTTATCACTTTGTTGTTTATTTACTATGAGTAATACACACATATATATACACACATGGAAAACATATTTCATTATCATACAATTACTAATTGATGGTACATCTACTATGTGAGCCATAGTTTTTTGTTAGTAGACAAACCCTTTAGTCTCTAGAGGATGAAAGCAGGGACCCTCAAGAAGGCAGGAAGAGCATAGAATTAAAAAGCTTTGTCTTTTCACAGTTTTTCTTAGGGCCAAACTCAAACATACATCGTTATTGCTTCATAGGTTTCTCTCCCAAAGGTCAGATATTTTGGTAATAGATTTCGAAACTATACATAGGCTCAAATATAAAAATCTTCATACCAGCTCATTGTGCAAAATTAAAGCTTTTTTGTTAAACTTGTCTTCCAATGTATAAAAAATTGGGGGTGGTTTACTTTAAAAAATCTTGATAAGCACAAAAATAATAATCAAAGAAATATCTCACCAGGGCCATGGAAAGGGTAGCAAAGATCAGCTAAAGGCATCATCTTGGAAGGGTCCAATCCAGTTCCTCCCAGCAGCTCCACAAAGTCTCCTATCGCCCCACAGCCTGCTGAGGATTTCTAAGGGGACAAAGCAACAGAGAAAGATATGTTTAAACCAGCTACAGAAGTCAAACCATTTGACCAACAGCAGGTTGGTAAACACACTCAATCAGTCCTCGACATCCTGGCGGTGCCATTTAATTTAACATCTGGGACTCCGGAAATTAAAAGACATCTAAAAGGAAAAAAAATTCATAAAGATTGCTTTTCTAAATCAGTTGAGTAATCATTTTTTTAAAAAAATGTGTCAGTGCATGTTTTTTTTTCCCCTCAAGCTGAAAGACTGGAATGATAACATGGGAATCTGTAAACTCCATATGAGATGTATGAAAATTGAACTCGAAAATGCTTTGCTTTTTGAATCATTTGGACATACATCCTGAATTACTTGAATTTCTTAATGCATGCAGTCAGAGTTAAACCAAGTCAAATACCTGCATTTTATAAATAGGGCTTTCCCTTTGGTTTTTCCTTCACCTCACTTTGTTTCCTCTTTTTTGCGAAGGAATTTTTCTGCTATTCATTTCTGCCCATAAGGACTTAGATTAATCATGCATATATTAAAAAAGAATAAAACACTGACGTGGGGCCCAAGTTAGCTAGAATTACCATCATTTTTCTCCTTTCAACTAAAACAAATTTATTTTGACAAACCCAAAAGAATTGATTCTAAGACTTTATGTGGTCCATTGTCACCATCTTTCTCAGCTTCCCTTTATTCTTCCCTTACTGTCTTATCTACAGCAATTCCTGTGCCTCACTTTCCCATACAAACAAAGCAGCCACTCTCAGTCCCAAATGTTGCACTTTGGGCCACCCACCTGCTGTGATCAGGGCTGGCCTCATGGGCATGCCACCTGTGCAGCCACATAGGGCCTTGTGCTTGGTTTAATGCTCGGCTGCATTCTCAATAAATTTGTAATAAGGGCCCCTACATTTCCATCTTGTACTGGCCCCCACAATTCGTATAGCCAGTTTTGCCCATGATCCTCTTCTTCATTGGGGTGTGCTCATTAGGAGATCTAGTGGAATGTGACAAGGTGCTCAGTGGTTAACTAGATAGATAGACCCTGACACATTCAGGAACCAAGATCTAAAACAGAGAACTTGAAAAACCCACACATACATAAGCACACACATTCAGACATTTAGAAGGACACTGAAATACAACTGGAATGAAACAATACATTGGAAAATAATATAATGGCAACTGTTGACTAATGAAGGGAGGCAAGTGGGCATATATACTTTTTAAGGGCTTACCTACTGCACACTGGGTTCTATGCTTAGGTGCTTTACATGTAATTTCATCAACTGATGAAATAGAGGTTTAATTAACCCCACTGTGTACAGGGCTTCATGTTATTATATTGAGAGTTGAATAAACCATTTAGGGGTGAGGAAAAAGCCCTTAATTGCCTTTCCCTGGAGTAGAGGATGTCCAGGAGAAACATCTCTTAAGACTAAACTTTCCTTTGGTTCTGTAGGTTCCAAATTTCAGCAGATGGTCTTGAAGGGAAAAAGGCAGACTCAGGAGAGAGAAATGGGAAATAAAGAAATTGGGAAGAAGTGGAAACTAAAGTGAGGAGAACAAAACAAAGAAACAAGGAAGTTGGGTGCACCTATTCCTTGGTGTTCAATGACTTTTCTCTCCGCTTTGCAAACCTCTCAGATTTTCTTATAAACAGTGGCAGAAACTGAGTGATGTAGCGACCTCTGTGAGATTCAGTTCCTCAACAGTGACCCCCTAGATGTCTTTGTTGAGGTTCTAAGCCACCATTACCTTTTGCCTAGACTACAACAATGTACCAGAGGAGTACCTATACTCCTTGTACCAAATGGAAGATCCAAACACTGACTCAATGTGCAAAATGGAAGGGTTTTTCTGGTGGAGCTCACCTTCCAATATATAAGAAATCTGCAATGTTTTATTTAAGAAAATAATCTTGATAGGCACATTAATAATAAAGAAACATCTCACCAGGGCCATGAAAAGGTTAGTATGGCCCATACAGCCCATTCTGCAAGGAAGCCAGAATGACATTTTAGACAGTGTAAGTCAGATCATGCCACTTTCCTGCCTGAACCCTTCCAGTGGGTTCCTGTACTTAGAATAAACTCAAACTCCTTAATATGGCCTGCAGGACTCTCCACACTCCAGCCCTGCCCCTCCCTGAAGCTGTCTCATGCCATACCTCCCCACCTTGCCTTCTTTCCATTCTGGGAACCCAGCAAGCCCATTCCTGCCTCTGAGCCTCTACACTACTGTTCCCTCTGCTCCCTGTTCTTCCCGTGGCTACTGGCTCCTTTTGACCTATCACTTAGGTCTCAATTCTCAAAAGGTTTTTTTCCTCGCCACCTTATTTCAAGCAGCCTCCTGTCCCTCCCTCCAGCCCCCTGTTCCCAGTCACTGTGTATTCACCACTCTGCTGCATTTTCTATACACCACTTACCACTATTTGAAATACACGGCAACTTCGCCTGTCTCATCCCACTAGAATGCAGATTCCCTGTGAGCAAGACCTATCTTGGTCATTGCTAATTTCCAGCATCTAGAATAGTGCCTTGCCCATGGTAAGCACTCAGAAATATTTTCTAAAGGAATAGATGCCTAGAACCCTGTAGGCTCTAAATTGTTCAGAGGAAAATACCAAGATTACTCCTTATAGCCTTAATAACTAAAGTGCAGCTCTCCCAAGCTGTGACCACACCTCCCATCTTCTATATTTTACATCAAGAATGACACACAAACAATATTAAGCCGATAATGCTTTACCAAAGGTACCCAAACACGTCCTTATCAAAGGATTATTCTTCCACTAAGGTCCAACTAAAAAAGATAGGCACTGGTCCATGAATTTAGGGCTTAAAGGAAATTGGATATACTCCTTTTTTTAGTCCTGGTTCTATTTATTTGGTGTTCACTAAAATCTGTCTGATTAGGAACTATGACTGCCTTTGATAGCAGCAAATACATGAGTTATCTTAACCGAGGCATATGAGACAGTAAAAGGAAATGAGGATGACTCAGAGGGAAGAAGCCATCAGTGCAAGTAGATACGGTCAAACTGCTAAAGTCCATACAGAAGTTCATTTGAAGACAAATTGATGGGGATTCTCAGCTAAGATTTTTAAGGCAAAATGTATTGAATTACCTGAAGAGTATTAAAATACTCTTCAATATTTTACTGTATTTTGCAATATAAAAATCCAATTTTGCATTTTATGCTAGAATTAGCATTCCTTCATAACACAGTTCTGTCAATGAGATACTTCCTTCACGTCAAAAGAAAATTCCAATAATCAGAAAAACAGCTGCGTAGATGACTCATACTAGGTTCTGCTAGGAAAGAATTTTTGTAAAAGAGGCAAGTACAAGAGAGTTCAATTGTAATTATATACCACAACTTTATCAGTTGAAAACATTTCTTACATCATGAGAAAAGTATTCAAGCAGTCAGGATGGGCACCTGAGTACGCGACTTGCAGCATAACTAAAATAGAAGAAGGGTTTAGTTACAGCAGCTAGGGCAGGCACGTGAGGTTTCAGACAAGCAGAGGGACGTGCTACTCCAATTTGCTAATGCCCAGGTCTGCCGTGGATGACTGCTTCTGCTCTGACAAAGCTGTGGCCTTACAAAATGACTGGGAAGCAAGTAAGCAACTCACCTTTAACTGAAGGCCATTTAAGTGTCCCAAGGTGAGGTCAGATATTTTGATCACTACCGGATAAATTATGGAGAAGCTGCAGTTGCGATGCTGGTGTGGAACTACCAGGGTGAACTTTCCATTTGGGGTCTGAGAGATGACATTGCAGGCTTTGTAGAAAAAAAAATCACATTGGTATTATTTGGTTTGCTGGATTTTTATAGGAATATATTGTATCCTTATTCTAGGCTCCTGTTCATGGTCTAGGGTCTTCTGCCTGGGAAGAGAGTATATGTATCACAAAGGCAATTTGGAGACAGGAAGGAGATGGGGAATAAAAGTCACCAGTGACATATGGACATTGTCAGGAGGCCCTGGGCTGCAGGGTCTTCTGATCTTAATCTCAGGGGGTTACCTTGTTTATAACAATCACAAGACATAAATCAATAACTGAACAAACAATACTAGCTGGTCATAGGTCTACGAACATTTCAGTTAACCAACGTCCAGGTTCAAGCTGGGAATCTGAAAGAATCAAGGCTTAGAGGTGAGGCCAGAACTCAAACTCTGTCTGTCTGAAGCCTTCATTCAGAGAATTTGGAGCCATAATGCTATGTTTTAAATAATAAGGTAAATAAATAATTTCATTTTAAGTATTTTCTAGTAGTGATGAAATAGGCTAAGAAAAAATAAAAAGATAGCAGGCTTAGGTCTGAAAAGTACTTGCCAGGTGTTATGTGATAAGTTGACTAAATGGTAAATTATTAATGTTTAATTTACTCACAAGAATTTCCAAAATTTTTTGTTTCGTATCTCATATCTAGATTTATAATTTATTTATTCATCTAGATATGAAACCATAAGCATCAGTATTTGTACTTTTTTGCTGATTATGGGACAAAAGTTTCTGAGTGATCAGAACCACCTCTTCTTATATGTTTAATTACATTTAATTTTGAAAAGAACTGAAATTCCTTGATGATTCTAGAAGGTTTCTCATTTCTAACCAAACAAAATATAGGAAAAATATTTTATTTTGTCCTCTATAATTATTCTGCTCCAGTCTTCAGAAACAGCTTTTTTGGTGGGAGCTTCTTTAAGAAATTTTTTGTTTTTTAAAAAAGAGAAATCAGCAGATAAGTATATATTATTCTTTGGCAGATTAGGGCCCTTCCTTCAACTACATGAAGTGTTAATCTAAATACTATTGTATGCAATCTAAAATGAGTGATATGCTTCCTTTTAATTTTTGAAAAGATTTTCTCTTAATAGGGAAAAAAACAATGAACAGAGGAGTAAGCTCATTTTGATTAAGATAATGTCATGCTTTAGGCCTGGGCTGTTCGGTTTTATAGCACAATCTATGTGAGTATCCATCAGAAAGGAATTAAATTAGAGTGGTGGGCTGAGAATCAGAAGGCAACATTGAGGTGCTTTGGTCCAACCCTTCACTCAGGGCATGACATCTGTCTACCACATCCCAGACATGCAGCCTTTTAGCCTTTGCCTAAATATCTCTAGGACTGTAACTTCATATCTGATCCCACAAGCTTATCTGGGATCAGCAGAATGACTTGGGAGATTAAAAGTTTGTCACTGAATGCATTGTAGTACCTTAGGAAATCAGAATAAGACTTTGGGGAAAAAAATAGAACTGTACCCATCATAAATTGGTATACTACCTAGCCTGGGAAATAAATTAAAAACTGTGATTTTATTTTCATAATCATGAATAAAAAATACCCTTTAGGTCATTTCTAATTCAAACAAAATTTCCATTCAAATCATTCCTCAGTTCAAATTTCTTAAGTCCATGCAACGATACCTCTGAAAAGCAGGTTTGACTCCCAACTTTAAACTGAGAAGACAGGGAGCCCACTTACGAAAGAGGTTGGGATCTGTCTTTATGGTTAACGTGAATCCATTTCCTGGTTCATGGACCCGGAAGAAGATCATGGCCACATTCTGGGAGGATCTGATGCTCCTCCTGCTCAGACCACTCTCGCAGAAATCTATGTACCGCTCCGTCATGGGGAGAGGGTGATCCTGGGAACTGGGGAACTTCTCCCCCTTGAGAATCCAACCATCAAATACCTTTCAAAAAAATATAGACATAGATGCTATCATTTCCATCAGCTCCTGAAGTCATGGGTGTGTTGAAAGGGGGAAAAAGTTATCTAACAATGGGCCTTCAGTCATAAGTGAGGAATAGCCTACACTCCCTGCCTGCTTGCTTTTCATTTGAATATTTTTTTGACTTTGAGGGTTGTTTGCAAGTAATATTATTAATTAATTAATGCTTACTTTTCATTACAAATAAAAGCTTTCAAACTAAATCAACTTTCTTGTATTTATTTTATCATTTCAACCATCTTGGTAAGTGAAACTACAGGCAATATACCTTTTATCTTGGTCATATTTTCCAGATTCCACCTTCAGAAGAATTCAGTAGAAACATAATTTGGGTTTTGTTCAACTAGTCTCTTTCCTGTAGTCATTGAAATGTGAACAAAATATCTCAAAAATAGGTAGCAAAAGAAAAAACTGGAGCAGCAACTTTACCCGCCAATGGTTATATATGCCCATTTTAATCTTTTTTTATCATCATATATTACTTTAAAATATCAAGAACTGCTTCCACAGTCAGGCAATGATGGCTGGTATGCCACTTGGGACTTTTTCCCCCTTAACTTGTTAAACTTTGCAGTTGGACATAGGGTCACTTTCTATTGACTTTATTCCCCAAGTCACGACAGGTCTCCAGTTTACTCAGTCCAGTCTAGTCCACATGAACAAAATTGCCAGCAACCCAGCTACAAATTATTTCCAACGTGTTTTTGCCAGGTTTCAAAGTAATTCTACTTTCGAGGTTTTAATCATGATTATTTTAATTGGACAGTAGAACTCCATCAGCCATTATAAACTGACCTGTTAGACTTACTGACACCGACTGGAAATGGGGATGCTGCGACTTTGGGGGGCTTGTCCTCCCCTCCCACCTGTCTCAAATTAGATTTCCCCTCAGCATCCTTTGCTGCAGCCAATGCCCTACTGATCCACAGTTGGGTCGCCCAGGCATTGAAGATAGCCTCTGCGCGCTTGGAACAGCTCCACCAAGAGAGAGACCAGCAGGAGCGAGGCGGACCCAGATCTCAGACGTGAGGGTGGGGCAGGCCCTCTAACCAAGACCGGCTCGTTGGGTGGACCTAGCGCTGGTCCTAGTTAGTTTTTACCTTATTTCCTCTGCCCCAGATTGCGTCATGCAGCAGTTCGCGCTGCGAGTTCAAATCTTTAGAAGTTCCCAGTGCCTCGAAAGCGCATAGAGGGAAATTTAAAAAGCCACTGCAGCGTTCGGAGGCACCAGCCCTACGGGGTGTGGGGCGAGGTCTAGGGTTGGGGCGAGCTTTTCGCCGCGTGAGGGTCCCCGAGTGCGCCTTTCCGACTCGGGCACCAGCGGAGTGTCTAATGAAGAGTTGTCACCTGCTTCCCGCGCTCGGCAGCCCCACGCTGGGCGCAGCGCCCACTCCTTTCCAACCCTGGCGTGGCTCCCGGCTGGGGCTGCGCAAGGCAGGGACGCCTCACCTTCAGGAAGTCCCCGCCCTGACAGTCGATGGAGACCAGGTCGTAGTGGATGGTGATGAACTCCTCGGGCTCACCGATGAAGAAGGCGGCGCAGTGCAGCTGCGGCCGGTCGGCGGTGAAGGTGAACTGGCCCTGGAGGCTCAGCATGTCCAGGCACCCTGCGGGCGGCGGGGGGACGGCGGGGGTCGGGGGGAGGGGCGGGGTGTCACAGGGCCAGGAGTCGCGCGCTGCAGCCACCGTGGCGCCGACCTTGGGCAGCCCCTCTGCGTGCGCCCCCTTCCCCGGCTCTGCAGCTCCCCAACTCCCAGCCTCGGCTGCGCCGGGTTCCCGAGCCCCAGGGTGCGTTACCCCCTCTCATCCCGGACGCGCCTCCTCGGACAAACCCTTAGCGACGGGAATCGCGCGGCTGGCGGACCCCAGCCCCTTCCCGGAGACGTCCGGGCCAACCTCCCCGCCTCCCCGGCGCCCGCGGACGCCAGCCCGGCGGCCCCGACTCACGCAGAGCGCGGCGGTACGGCTGCTCCCCCTCCAGCTCCCGCTTCAGGTTGGCGCTGAAGAGCGGGAAAGGGTCGTAGTCCGCCGCTTCCCGCAGCTAGCAAGAAAAATGGGTCAGTCTAGAGAAGTTCAAGGGGTGGGAAAGGAAAGGCACCGGGAGCGGGGCACCCTCCCGGCCGCTCAGTGAAGCGAATAAAGAGAGGGGGTCTCCCCGAGTCCGGAGAAGACGGGACGTTGACCCTCTCCATCGGACCAGGGTAGCCCCCAGCGGCCAGAGGAAGGCAGGCGGTCAGGGATACCCAGGGGCTGGGAGAAAGACCGGTCTGGGGAAGCCAGGGGAAAGAGAGGCTCCAACAGAGAGGGAACAAAGAGCAAACCCCCAAAAGGCTGAGGACAGAGGCAGCCCGCCTGCCGCCCAGGGCTGAACACTCAAGCAAGGCAGGTGCGATGGGTCGACCCAGGGATGGCTCACCTCTAGGTACCGGCTCTCGCCTCTGAGAGCCACCAGGAAGATCAGAATGAAGTGGCACTGAAGTTTGAAGTTAGGTGACATGCTGGCCTTGCCTCGGCAGCTGGTATGCTCTGCTCCAGAGGTCCTGGGCTTTCCTTCCGTCACCTTCGCGCTGCCTGAGAGCTAGAAGCTGGTAGGGTCCCTTTGCTGGGTCTCTTTTATAGAGCGGTGGGGAGCGGAGGCTCTCTGCCCCTTCCTGATCGGAGCTCAGTAACCATGGGTTACCCTGTCTCGTTGACAAAGTACGTGGCGATGACGAGGGTCCAGCTCTCAGCCACAAATCTTCAGCGTGGCCCAGCATTATTCACCAAGAATGATTACAGTTCGCTACAACTTAGTGAACTGAAAATGTAGGATTAAGAATGAGGCAGGGACGAAGAATAAGGAAGGGCATTTTCTTGACTTGCCAAATGGTACATTCTACTTTTCTGTGGACATTGGGGAAATTTTCAGTTTTGAAAATCAAAGTAACAAACTTACACACATGCATAAAATACCCAAACACATAGAAGGTTATCATGAAGCCTCATCACATAACCTTGGATGGAATCGTGCTGGGAATTATCGAAGAATTTAGTACTCATGCAATTGCTCATGCCTGTCAGTAAGAAACTTGAGGCATTTTCAGCTCCAAAGAGGCTGACAGAAGTCAAAGTCTGACTTTGCAGAATATTGCAATAATGCAATTACAGGCTTTCTTCCTGTCCCTTAGTCTTTGTTTTATTCTGTTGCTGTTTCTTATAAGCATTTCCTTAATGGAAAGCTAACTCTGGTGTCAGTGGTCTTCTGGATTTTAGCTGAGTCTGCAACTTGACCTGAGTGTTTATATGATATGCACACTCCTGAGCCAGGTGACTATGTTATGACCTTAGCATCCACCTGAATCACTGAGAGATTAGGTCAGTCCATATCATGCCTTCAGATACCTGGGTTACTTTTACACCCTGGTGGAAAGAACTACTGAGAAGCTCTATCATAACTGCTCACCAGCAAATTTACAGGGCTAAACAAACGACTTAGAAATCCAGAAATAAGTATAAGCTTATCTTTGCTGATTAGGAGAGAAGAAAATTGTTCTTCTTTGTGTCCAAAATTGTGGGATATGTAGGGATGTTCCACTTTTGACTTTCTTACCCCTTTCCAGTCTGTGCACTAAGCATCATTATTAAAAATTTTTACAAAATAGCGGGACCATAATTCAGGATTTTGACAGAATGAAATGGCTACATTTTTAGTTTAAAAATACTCAAAATTAAACAGTACTTAGTCTAGTGGTGTCAGAACTTGACATTTTTATGTTTGAGACAATTCTGAGCCACAGAGAGTGTGAGGGAGAAGAACACCCACAGGTCATGAATGACGGCCACCATGTCCTTCTCCCCCTCCCAGGGACTGTATAGAGTCTGATTTTTAGAAAGGGTGTTAAAAAACCTGAGAGGAATGAAAAAGGAGAAAAATAAATGGCTTAACCCCACCTTGGTTGGCCTCAAACACGCCAGGCCATCTTCGGGTCTGTCTCCCACACCTACCTCTGTGCCTAGAGGGAGCCTCAGGCACACTCGCCTGGCATGCCATGGCCCACACTCCTTTCCTGTCAACTTAGCCTTAGCCTTGGCCTGCTCCCAGGAGTCAGTCCAGCACTCACCTTGGAGACCTGTCTTTCCCACCTTGGGGGTCTGGCACCTAGTGTCACTCCAGCTTGGTGTTGCTTTATTAGCACCACCAAGGAGACATTCTTCTCCAGCTAGCCCCCTCGCACCGCCGTCCCATACACGGGTAAACACGTGGACAACAGTGATGTTCCCAATATCCTTCATGATGCTTCCTCCTCAGGAACCACACGCAGCAAGAGCTAGGATGAATGAGGGCCAGCACAATGACTGATTTTACATAATATCATAACAGCATCTGATTTTATTAATACATAATAATCCACACATTGTCCTATGAAATGAAATTCATTCCCACCAAAGCCTATGTGAAGAAATTACTATGTGATTTTCACCAGCTTAGTAAATATCTACTAAGCCAGTAGAAACTGCTTTTTTAAAAAAATAATAATAAGGATAATTAGGCCAGGTGTGGTGGCTCATACCTGTACTCGTAGCACTTTGGGAGACTAAGGCGGGAGGATTGTTTGAGGCCAGGAGTTTGAGACCAGCCTGGGAAACATAGCAATACTTTGTCACTACAAAAAAATCACAAAAATTAGCCAGGCGTGGTGGCATGTGCCTGTAGTCCCAGGTACTCAGGAGGCTGAGGCAAGAGGATTGTTTGAGCCCAGGAGTTTGAGGCTGCAGTGAGCTATGGTTGCACCACTGCATTCCAGCCTGGGTGACAGAAGGAGACCCTGTCTCTAAGGAAAAAAAAAGTAAAGATAATTAAAGGATAAAAACTATAACCTATGGAGAAAACTAAAAAGATAAAATTAGAGGACAAAGAAAAGCCAGATAGTGATTCTCTTAGAGAAAGTATTAAAAATGGGTGAGAACAGCGGAAGAGTAATTTGGATTAGATGGAAGAAAAATTTCTGGGCAATAAGTAGATGTATGTTTGAGGACTGAGAATAAATTGTTTTCATGAACTTATTTGGTCATTCATATAATTAGCTTAATATTTGAAAGCTAATATTTAATATTTAGTTGTTCTAGAACTTATTCATCTTGCATAAGTAAAACTTTATACCCATTGATTAGCAACTCCCAATTTCCCTCTCCCCTAAACCCCTGGCAACAATCATTCTACTCTCTGCCTCTATGAGTTTGACTACTTTAGATACTTCATATAAATGGAATTGTGCAGTATTTGTCCTTCTGAGACTGGCTTATTTCACTTAGCATAATGTCCTCAAGGTTCATCCATGTTGTAGTATATGGCAGGATTTCCTCCTTTTTAAGGCTAAGTAATATTCTATTGTATGTATATACCACATTTTCTTTATCCATTTATCAACACGTAGGTTGTTCCCACATCTTGGCTATTGTGAATAGTGCTGCAAAGAACATGGGGGTGCAATGAACATGGGGGTGTAGACATCTCTTTGAGACACTTATTTCAACTCTTTTGGGTAAATACCCAAAGGTGGGATTGCTGGATCAAATGGTAATTCTATTTTTAATTTTTTGAGGAAACTCCACACTGTTTTCCATAACGACTGTGCAAATTTATTTTCCTACCAACAGTGTACCAGAGTTCCCTTTTCTCCACATCCTTGCCAAGAGTTGTCATCTTTCATCTTTTTGATAGTAGCCATCCTAACAGGTGTGAGGTGATATCTCATTGTGGATTTAATTTGCATTTTCTTGATAATTAGTGATGTTAAGCATCTTTCCATATATCTGTTAACCATTTGTATGTCTTCTTTGGAGAAATCTCTAAGTTCTTAGCTCAATTTTTAATTGTATTATTAGTTTTTTTGCTATTGAGTTGGAGGAGTTCCTTATATATTTTAATAGAAATTAACCCCTTATCAGATTGATGGTTTGCAAATATTTTCCCCCATTCCTTAGGTTACCTTTTCACTTTGTTGATTGTTTCCTTTGCTATGCAGAAGCTTTGTAGTTTGTAGTCCCACTTGTCCATTTTTAATTTTGTTGCCTTTGCTTCTGGTGTTATATCCATGAAGTAATTGCCAAAACCAATGTCATGAAGCTCTTTCCTATGTTTTCTTCTGGGAGTTTTACAGTTTCAGGGCTTACATTTAAGTCTTTAATCCATTTTGAGTTGTTTTTTTGTATGTGATATAAGATATGGATTCAATTTCATTCTTTTACATGTGGATATCCAGTTTTCCCAACACCATTTCTGGAAGAGGCTATCCTTTCCCCTTTGTGTATTCTTGGCACCCTTGTTGAAGATGAGTTGACCATATATGTGTGGATTTATTTCTGGGCTCTCTATTCTGCTCAGTTGGTCTAGATGTCTGTCTTTATGCCAGTACCATGTTGTTTTAACTACTGTAGCTTTGTAATATATTTTGAAATTAGGAAGTGTGGTGCCTCCTGCTTTGTTTCTTTCTCAAGATTTTTTTGGCTAGTTGGGGTCCTTTGTGGTTTCATATAAATTTTAGGGTTGTTTTTCTACTTTTGTAAAAATGGATTTGGCTATTTTTTAGTACAATTGTTTTTAATAGATAAGATTTATTTTTCAGATGTGTTTGAGATCAGGAAAGAAGAAACTCAGCAAATACCCTTTGGGGAACTAGTATAAATCAGCCTTTGCATGACACTCTCATGTGCCAGCTATTTTCAATCTAAATGACTGTCAGCAGTCAGTAGAATGCAGGACTTTTGGGGGTTGCAAGTGACTGAAACCAAATTAGAGCTTAAGCCAAAAGGAGAATTTATTATCAGGACACAGGGCATCTTCCAGAATGCACGGGTGCGGGGGACTAAAGGCAGGGACTTGAATGCTACTCTTCAGTCTCTCTGTCTACAGGCTGCCTTCCCCCACCTCTGCAGTCCCTGTGGTGGTAAACAGGCTACCAACAATTCCTAAGCTTTATGTGTTACCATTAAACAAATAAAAATACCATGAACTCATGTTCTAATAACCCCCAGTCCACAAAACTGTGGGAGGAGGCTCAGCGGCCAGGGGGTAGGATCCTATCATAACAGGACTGTTCCTATGAACATGTGGATAGCAAAGGGAGAAGCAGTTTTCATAAGAAGGAATGATGGATTCACAAAATAATAGGTGTCTACAACAAAACAAAACAAAACAAAACCCTACCTGGGTCCAATGATGTCTTTGATCATAAATTTTTCTCACCTGTCAAATAGTAATATATACTGGGAATTATTATAGGGATTAAATATTATAACATATGTAATTGGCATTATTAAATTATGCCAATCATATTATATGTCTTTATCACTAGGGTTTTACTTCTAATGATAATAGTGTTATATGGGTACATGCATAGGATATGTTTTTCATATTATTATTAAATTAGAATGAACAGCTTCATGTTAGCACATTAACAGACTTTAAAAGCCATAGTTAGAAAAAGAGAGAACTATAATTACACAACTGCATTTCAAAAGATTAGCTGAGAATGGATTCATTAAAGATTATGCACCATAATGGACAGTAGTGTAGCTGTGTCAGAGACAAAAGCTGAAATGAAGACTGTAGTGAAATTGAGACCATTGAGGAAAGAGGGAAGTTGAAGTCACAAAGCAGAAACAACAGAAGATAAGATCGTTAGGAACTGCCCAAAGTATTCTGATCCCATATCAAGGACTGTTGAATGACATCACCTGTTACGGCCTGGGAACACTGGGAATAAGAAAGCAGTGATTTGGCAAGAAGGTTTCCAAAGAGTAATGATGAGAGGAAAGAATGAGAGGTTATCACAGAGTCAGAAACAAAGTCCAGACTAAAAAGATCTTTCTATATCCAACCAGGTAGTCAATCCTTCTTCAAAGACAGCAGCCCTGTAAATTAACCAAATGACTAGACTAGCAGCAAAAAGCGAGATGGCACAGCTCAAAGCAAGACACCTGCAGATCAATAACTGCAAAGGAGATTGGGGATTGTTCATGTTTGCGCAACGGCTTCCTTGACTTTGGAGTGACATTGTTATCTCATCTCCCTTCAGGCTTACTGTGAAATATGCCATGACTAACATCTAGCCAGTAGATCATAATGAAATGCCATTTAATATCCCTCACTGCCTGCATCAAAGGGAAAAGTACCACCAGGTCCAGAACCGTCCTATGTCATTAAGTAGTGGTGACGCGCATCGGCACGTAATAGCGTCTTCCCTGATGGCAGAGAAATGCAGTATAAAGAGTCTCATTCCTTAATGCCTTAGAATAGATCCAAAGGAGAAAAGTCTGCCAGCTATGTGCAGTGACACGAGAGGTTCTAAATAAGGACAGCAGGAAAGAAAACTGCAAGATAGGCAGTGTTTAGTTATCTCCGGTGCCTCCTTATCTCACCTCTGCGGGACCCCTGCCAGCCACCAGCCTACTTCCCCCCTCTGCCAGCCCTTCCTCCCTCCTGCCTCCTTTGAGCAAACTCTGAGCAGCAGATTTAGTTGTATACTTAGAGTATTTTATATATGGCTTGAATAGCCTTTATCATATTTTATTCTAACTTTTAATATGTCTGTTTTCCACCCTATATGTAAACTCCTCAAAGTTCCCCCCTGCATCTGAGTTCCCCGCTCCCTCACCAGCACCCAGCACACATACACCTGGCACTTCTGGGTGCCACTTAAAAACAAATTGAATAAAGGTGCTCCTACTTCCGCCTAGTTACAAATTAGAGAATAGTCACCACTAAAATGTCACTGACAACATCTGAAGATATGGCACCAGCCAGGCAATGAGAGTCGAATGGTAAAACTTCAGGAAAGGGAAGCAAAGAGGTGCATGAAACAATTCCTGGGGTCACCACTGAAAGACCACAGCCAGCTCCCCACTGCAGTAGTGACACAGGTGGGGAGGAAGCTGGAGGGACAGGCCCTGGACAGGGTGAGGCAAGTAGGGTAATCACCTGGGACACAAAAGTTAGGCAGGTGCTGAAAAACTCAGTCATGACAAATGATATTGTAATGCAATCTGTTATATGAAAATTAATGTGAAAATCTATGCCAAACAAAATATCAAAGTTTTCAGTAAGTATACCAGCAATATCAGTGACTTTTCCTTTTGCCTCAGGTCCCACTATAGCTCAGCACAGCACTGTGGAGGTAGCGTATAGGCAAAATTTCATGGGAGTAATCATGAAGTGGAGGGATCGCTTGAGGCCATGAGTTCGAGACCAGCCTGGGCAGCATAGTGAGATTCTGTCTCTATAAAAAATGATTAAAAAACTAACCAGGTGTGCTGGTGCACTCCTGTAGTCCCAGCTCCTCAGGAGGCTTGAGGCGAGAGGATCGCTAGAGCCCAGGAGTTCCAAGCTGCAGTGAACTGTGATCGCACCACTGCACTCCAGCCTGGGCGACAGAGGGAGGCCCTAAATGAACAAACAAAAAACTCCATGGGAGTAATCAGAATTTTAGGGGTTTCATTCTGGTTTCTGTATATGTTAGCTAACAAAGTGGAAAAAAAGGGCCTGGATTAGGTATCCCAAGCCCTGGACCCTGATGGGAGCTTGGCCATGTCACTCTAAGATGATGGAGGTGGGAGTAACTGTCAGGATCACTGCGGGAAACAGATGGCATCTCAAAGTGCTAATTTCAAGAGAGTTTTATAAAAGGATTGTTTACAAAGGTGTGGGCAGTGGGCAGGGAAACCACAACAGAGGATGCAGTGTCCCAGGACCCACAGCAGAGAGGAGCTGTCACTCAGCCTCCTGGGTGCAGAACAAGGGGAGGAGGACACGGACAGGAACAGGTGGGGCCAGAGGAAGACATCTAGCCCTGGGGGCTATCGGGACTCTAAGGTCTTGCAATAGTTTTAAAAATTGTCTGGAACTTCCTTGACACTTCCCACAAAAAGGTGGAGTCTAATTCTCTTTCCCCAGAATATGAACTGATCTTAGTGACGTGTTTCTAATGAATTGGCAAAGTGACACCGTGTGACTTCTGAGGTTAAGTTAATAAAAAGTAATATACGTTTATCCTGAAGTTCTCTCTCCTGGGACAGGTGCCGTTGGTGTCCTTAGCCACCATGTACGGAGTTCAGCTGCCATAAAGCCATCATGCTGGAGAGCCCATGTGGGGAGACCACACAGAGATACAGGGAGATGACCGGGAGCCTCAGCTGTTTCAGTCCCCAGATCTTTGGATCATTTGAGTGCAGGTACCAGATATATGAGTAAAGAAGCCCTCAAGGGGACCCCGTTCTAGCCGCCACTTGATTGCAACATTGTGAAAGACCCCAGGCCAGGACCACCCCAGTAACTACTTCCCATACCTGATCCACAGGAACCGTGAGAGAGAATAAACGACTGTTGTTTTAAGCCACTGAGTTTTGGAGGGAGGGATGTGTTATTCAGGAGTAGATAACTAATACAGGCCCTTTCCATTTCTAATCTCCTACATTCTCTGGGGCTTTGACTTGGGGAGTCCCCAGGCACTCCAGCTGTGTGACAGCCTTTGTCTGGGAAGCCCTTGAGCTGAATCACCATCTGTGAGGCACGGCCTTGTGCCCAGAAAGCCACTTCCAGACTGAGTTGACATCTGTAAAAATGAGCTGGTTGGAGCCAAGCTCAGCTTATGGGGACATAGGAAGTGGCTGGAGGGCAGAAACTAACACCCCAATGCCGCAGCCCTGAAACCAGCAAGCCCTGCCAGCTGGTATTGGAATTATGCGGGAAAGATCAATAAACACTGCTCCCTTTTCCATGCTCACACTTTTACATTTCTAATCATTACTATTGTGTAAACAGAACAAAGTTCCTCTAAGTTGATCAGGGGAGGAAGACCATTTAATATTGAAAAATCAGTTTTCTTGTCAATATAATAGCTATATTGTAGGTTCCATTCATGTTTTAAAATCTCATGGTATAAAACCGACCAGGACACTAAACAACTTTCGGATTAAAAAGTAAACATCCAGAACCAACTGAAAGAGGTTTCAATGGCCAAAATTGGAAAAATTTGAGCAACAAAACCAATAAAGCAGTATTGGATTGCAACCCAGTGTATAAATAAACTTCCACGAGTTCATGCCAATATAAATAAATGACTGAATAAAGTCATAAATGTGTGGGCTGCACGTAGTGACTTCCTTCCAAACAGTAGAGTATGGGAAGGGGCAAGGGAGGTGTGGAGTGGGCGGGGAGTAGCCTCACAGTGGAGAAGCCTGACAAACACTGTCTCAGCTGGATCAAGGGCAACATCACAGTTATAAGTCACATTGGTAGTATGTACCCTTGATATGATGTGATGAAAATGGCACTTTACCTCTGAACTCTTCCTCTTATAAACCCATAACCCAAGCTAATCGTGTGTAAAACATCAGATCAATTCTAATAGAGGAGCATCCTACAGTATAGCTGAGCAATACTTCTCAAAATTATCAAGGTCATCAAAAACAAGGAAAGTCTGAGCAACTTGTCACAGCCAAGAAGAACGAACCTAAGGAGACACAACAAGTAAACGTAATGTGGTATCTTGAATTGGTTCCTGGAACACAAAAAGAACATTAGGTAAACACTAAAGAAATATGAATTGTGGACTTCAGTTAACAATAACATGTCAGTATTGGTTCATGAATTGTAACAAATGTACCATACTAATGTTAATAATAGGGGAAACTGCGGTGGGGGGGCAGGTGCATGAGAGCTCTGTACTATCTCTCTTTTTTTTTCTGTAAATCCAAAACTGTTCTAAAACAATAGTCTATTAATTTAAAAAATAAAGTCAATTTTTCAAAGTTAGCATCCATGTATGGACTTTTCAACATCAGAGTGGATTTGATACCTTTCAGGCAAGATGCAAGTAAGTTTTATCTCCAATATTTCTCAGACCTTCCTTTCCATCTCATAAAAGAATTCTCTCTTAGTTCTATTCATATACAGTTATACCCTATCTTTTCCTCAGCCTCCTTTTCTCTGGCTTCTACTTGTACCATGCTGCAGAAACTTTTCTTACTTAGGCTACTCCTAATTTTTACATCTACTGATCACTTTCTTTCTTCCTTGACTTTGCTGCATTTTTTGACACTTTCTCTTTTTCTTCTTTTGGGAACTCTTATTCCTTTGGTTTTAGGTAAACTTCATTTTTTTAAAAAAAGAGTCAGCTATGTACTCATTTTAAAAACACTGAAAAAATGAGTTAAACCCCAATTTTATTTCATATTATTTCATCCTTTACATGATACATAAATATTTGCAGGACCAAATTTAACAGTTGATTTTATTTACATCTTAAACAAGTAAACAGACAAGGCAGAGTAAAAAAAAATGGTGCTAAATTTTTTTTTGGCTTACGAAATCTTTTTTTTTCTTTCTAAGTCTGAAATATATAATTCTAAACAAGTAAATCATTTGTAATTGTCTGGTGGGGGAGAGGAGAAGTCATAATAGGTTGTTCTTAAAGTTACTGGCCATGTTCTAGGGAGGGAGTGGGATGTGG
Source organism: Varecia variegata (assembly GCA_028533085.1). NCBI lineage: Eukaryota > Metazoa > Chordata > Mammalia > Primates > Lemuridae > Varecia > Varecia variegata. The sequence continues at coordinate 130,512,693 of CM052439.1, forward strand.
AAGACAGGGATGCATATTCCAAGATTTCAGGTTTAAGTTTAGAATACTTTTTACTTGATGAGCAAAGAAGGGGCTAGAGGCACATTTTATTAGCTTAAAAACATGGAATGATGGAACAACTGGATATCTGTATGGAAAAAAAACCTAGTCCCTACCTCACACCATACATAAAAACTTAATTTGATATGGGTCACAGACATAGATATGAAAGCTAAAACTATAAAGCATGTAGAAAAAAACATAGAGTATCTTTGCAACCTTGGCGTAGGCAAAGATTTCTTAGTTTATAGAAAGTACTAACCATAAAGAAACTGGGGATAATTTAAATTTCATTAAAATTAAACATTTCTGTTCACCAAGACATTGTTGGGGCCGAGTTCAGTGGTTCATGCCTGTAATCCCAGCATTTTGGGAGGCCTAGGTGAGAGGATCGCTTGAGGCCAGAAGTTCGTCATCAGCCTGGGCAACATAGTGAGACCTTGTCTCTACAAAAATAAGACAAATTAGCTGGGCATTGTGGCGTACTTGTAATCTCAGCTACTTAGGAGACTTAGGCAAGAGGATCACTGAGCCCAGGAGTTCAAGGCTGCAGTGAGCTCTGATCATGCCGCTGCACTCCAGCCTGGACAACAGAGCAAGACCCTGTCTCTAAAGAAAGAAAAAAACTAAAATACACACACACACACACAAAACACTATTGGGGCTCACAAAATGATACCCCAAAGTGAAAGCCTCAGAAGCAGCCTCAGAAAAAAACAGTTTTTGTCTGACTTTCTCCTGCCCTCCTATCTCTCACCCCCCCCATTCTCCCCCGAGGCAAGCCATAGAAACTAGAATTCCTCTTCCCCAGGCAGGTTATAAAAACCAGAACTCCTTTTCCCCAAAGCCAGCCATAAAACCTAAAAATATTACTCTAATCTCCCCTGCCTTTCTGTGTAAGAATTGACTATAAGAAATTCTTTGACCACTTATTTGATAGCAGGTCAAAGGACTCCCATTCCAGAAAGGGTCCTGCCCTATACCCAGGAGGAAGGAATGCTGCACAGAGGGGCCAACAAGAGTCTGAACAGACAGGCTTTTCTGGATTTTCTATTTCCACTTTGTCCACTCCAAGTTCTACATGGCTGTCCATTCTTCATCAAATGTAAGCATAAAAATAGACAGTTTTCTCCGGGTCTTTGGATCTTCATTCTGAAGGCTCCCATGTTATGTAAAACCAGGATTAAATACATTTGTTATGCTTTTCTCTTGTTAACCTGTCTTTTGTTATAGGGGTGTCGGCCCTGACCTTTTGATGGGTAAGGAAAGGGATCACACCTTTCAGCCCTTACAACATCATTAAGAAAATAAAAAGACAAGAAAGGGAAAATATTATTAATTGATATGTCTGACAAATCAATAATATCAAGAAAACAATTGTTTTAAAAATGGACAAACGAATAGGCACCTAATAGAGGAAAATACATCAATTGCCAGTAAGTACACATAAAGGTGTCCAACATTATCAGTCATCAGGAAGTGCAAATTAAAACCATGAGATATCACTTTATATCCACTGAAGGGATAAAATTAAAACAACTGATGACAACATTAAGAAAAAAGGTAAACAAATTGTACTGTATTCATATAATGGAAAACTACTCAACAAGAAATAAAAAAGAACTGGTCCATGGATCAACATGGATGAATACAAAAATTGCTATGTTCTGGAAAAAAGAAAAGAAAAGAAAATCAGACATAAAAGGAGTGCATGCCATGTGATTCCAAGGTGATGAAGTATTAGAACAGAAAAAAACGATTCATGTTGACAGGAATCAGAACAGTGTTTGCCTCTAGAGGTGGAGGATCGATGGGACACAAGGAAACTTCCTGGGGGGATGGAAATGTTCTATTTCTTGATTGGGGTGGTATAATGGTTACATGGTGCATTCATTTTGCAAAACTCGTCAAATTGTACAGCTTTGTGTATTTTAATGTGCACAAAGTTTGCCTCAGTTTTAAAATATTGGGGAATAAAAATCATGGGCAACAATGTGTGACACCTTTTAAAACTTTCAAGAGAAATGTTAACAAACTGTTGTTCCCTGAGGGACACTAGTGAGGGGTGACTGAGAGATGTAGAGTAAGAGGAATAAGAAAAGAAAGAGGGAACGAGAGAACAGAAGAAACAGAGCAGGAATGAAAAGAAGAAAAGGAGAGAAAGCACACAGGGAGGGAAGAGGTCTTGGTCCTCATCCTGTTCCTGGTCTTCCTCATAGTGCTACTTCGTGGGATATCGCCAACTTTTTTTGAATTACAAAATATGTACTACGTAAGGAAGAGTGTATGAAATGTGCATCTACAGTTTAAATAAGAATAAAATGTGTTACCATCCACATTCCTATCACTCTATTTCTTAGAAGAAATCGAACATTACTAGGGTACTAGCCCAGTTGCAGCTCTTTCCTCCCCATCACAGAGAGCGAGAGTACTCATTCCTCTACTTTTCTTTTGGTTATGCCACCTATATCCCTAAGTGATATATTGTTTAATTTTGAAATCCTGAGCAAGCACAAATTCCACCTTTACGAAGAAGCCTTTTCCAATCTCTTACCTGGAAGGGTAAGAATCTGACTGCTGGTGTTCTAGAAGCAGGTGGAAACATCTGGGAAGGTTTTGCAGTCAGGATTTGGTGTGCACATGATCACTTATTCCTTCGGTTTGGGGTACAGTGCTCAGACTTTCAACTGTGTCTGGTGTCACAGTACAGAGACCCTTTCCAGAGAATAAGCCCCCATACTTCTGTGGGCTGAGGGAGGACAGGCTTAAGGGCTGGGGAATGACAAACAGGAGAGACTGTCTCCTCAGACCTAGCACTTCTCAGACAACACTCATCAGTGCTCCTTATGTGGTAGCCTCTCCACCTTCCTCCTCCAGCCTCCCTTCCCAGGGAAAATTTTGCAGCTTAAAGCAACTTGGTTCATGGCTTTCCCCACCGCTGCCTTGAGGGTGGGCTTTGCTAGCCTACCAAACCAGTTTCCATGCTCACCTCTGTTTTCCAGCTTCCAAAATGTTCTTGCTGTTGTCTCCTTCACGGTTGTCCTCATCTGTGTGTGTGTGTGTGTGTGTGTGTGTGTGTGTGCGCGCGCGCGCGCGCGCGCGCGCGTCTGCAAGAAAACCTTTTTATAGGAAATTTAATGAAGTTTTGGGAGACAGTGAAATTGGATGCTGAGTTCAATCTGCTATCCTCACTTTACAAATATAAAAAAAATTAGATTTTTTCTCTATCATATAAAAAAATTACATGTTCATGGTAAAAAAAAAAAACCTTTTAAAATATAGATAAATAAAAAGAAAAACCATAAAGCAACCTTAATCCTACCATGTAGATACAACCATGATTAAGTTTTGGGGTTATTTATTTATTTATTTAGAGACAAGGTCTCTCTCTGTCACCTGGGCTAGAATGCAATAGCCTCATCATACCTCACAGCAACCTCAAACTCCTGGGCTCAAGTGATTCTACCGCCTCAGCCTCCCAAGTAGCTGGGACTATGGGCGTACTACCATGCCTGGCTGATTTTTCTATTTTCTGCAGAGACAGGGTCTCGTTCTTCTTGCTCAGGTTGGTCTTGAACTCCTGGACTTAATTAAGCAATCCTCTCACTTTGCACATTTTGGTATTTATCCTTCCAGACATATACATAATTTTTCTTATAAAAATGAGATTAGAGTACATATACTATTTTGCAATATGATTTCTTCTTCACTTTTTTTTTTTTTTTTTTTGAGAGAGAGTCTCACTTCTGTTGCCCAGGCTAGAGTGCTGTGCCGTCAGCCTAGCTCACAGCAACCTCAAACTCCTGGGCTCAAGCAATCCTTCTGCCTCAGCCTCCCAAGTAGCTGAGACTACAGGCATGTGCCACCATGCCACGCCCGGCTAATTTTTTCTATATATTTTTTAGCTGTCCAGATCATTTCTTTCTTTCTTTTTTTTTTTTTAGTAGAGACGGGGGTCTCGCTCTTGCTCAGGCTGGTCTCAAACTCCTGACCTCGAGCAATCCTCCCGCCTCGGCCTCCCAGAGTGCTAGGATTACAGGCATGAGCCACCTCGCCTGGCCAATATGATTTCTTTATGTCACATATCACAAACGTGCCTTTATGTCATTAAATACACTTTTTTCACATCATTTAAATGGTTGCATAGCATTTTATTGGCATGAGATTTTATTTTATTTAACCAATCCCCTATTGATGAACCTATTGTTTCTAATACAGTAATATACTATAGTAATCAAACTGATGCATAATTTAAAATCTCTTATTTTGAATCTCTAGACTTAAAGGTAAAGACAGAAGCCAATGGATTCTCAAAGGTGGTATCTCCTTGAGTCTAGGATCAAGGATAAATCAACAGACCAGGGAGAAGGCAGTACCATATATAGTATTAGAGGCGAGATAAATCAATTACTTTCATAAGCTTATGAACACTGTGAACCAGATACGTTCCCCCAATATTCACTCATTGCCTTCTTTTCGATTTAGAGGAGAGTTCGAAAGGAAAGGCATAGAAGTATGAGGCCAGACTGAGCAAAGTGGTTGCTTTATTTATGAGGCTAAAATGGTGGATTTTAGATTGCATTTTATAGCACACTATTCCTATCTGTTAAGGCCTCTGGGTATTCTGAGATCAAGAAAGGTCAAATTAATCTCAATGATGTGTCAAATTAGTAATCATATTAATTCCATATTGTCACCTGCTCTTTGGCAGGTTTGATAAACCACATGTTAAATTGATTATGCAAATTATTTTAGGTAAATTGAAACATCTGTTCCACACATCACCAGATTTCAAGGTGAAAGTCTTCCTGAAGGGTAGTTTTCAGTCCCGCACTAAATACGGCATGTCTTTTGGCTGCATCGTGCATTGGTTTGCCAGCATCTCAGCTCACCATTTGTGTCTTTCCTTTCTTATGCCACACATCAGGATGCTACATGTTGGCAGCACTGGACAGTAAGCTGGTTTGTTTTTCATACATAATATACATTGACATGAACTATAAAAATGGGAATGAAAAATATGGCAGAGCTACAAGAGATTTATCTTTTCACTTCATAAAAGGATAAGTCATGAGGCCACAAAAGACATACAGGGTGGACACACTGGAAATCATTCCTGGAGACCCCAACAGAATATGTGAGCTTGGATAGCTTTTATTGTTCTAGTTCAATATGCTGCTATAACAAAATACCACACACTGGATAATTTATAAACAATAGAAACTTATTTTACACTGTTCTGAGGCTGGGAAGTCCAAGATCAAGGCACAAGAAGATTCGGTGTCTAGTGAGGGCTACTCTCTGCTTCCAAGATGGCGCCTCCTTGCTGTGTCCTTTGGAAGGGAGGAACCATGGTGGAAGGGACAGAAGGGCAAGAGGGCACTCCCTTCAACCTTGAACCCTTTTATAAGGATGCTAAACCCACTTATGGGGATGGGGACCCTATGACTTAATCACCTCCTAAAGGCCATACCTCTTAATATTATTGCATTGGAGATAAAGTTCCAACATGAATTTTGGACACCACCATTCAAACCATAGCACTTGTCTATTCATCTCTCCCTTTCAGTGAGATCACCTACCTTTGAGTTTGTGATGATGCCTTTGTCTCGTTTGCTGCTATCTTTTTTTACTTGCATTTTCAATAGAGAATAATGAAGTAATTCTCAAACTTCAGTTTTGCATAAGAATCAACTGGGGAGCTTGTTAAAAATACAAAGATTATCATTTAGTAGGACCGGGGTGGGGCCCAGGAATCTAGATTTTTCAAGCACCCAAGGTGATTCTGATATAATGGTCTGTGTCTGCATTGGGAGAAATACTTGGTCAAGGACGATTAAGAACATGGACCTTGGAGTGGGAATTCTCTGGATTTGAATTCCTCCTCTGCTACTTATTAATATTCCCTCTGTGGCCCTGGGCAGTTATTTAATATAAGTCTCAGTTTCCTAGTCCACACCATGGGATACTACAATATGGATGAACCTTGAAAACACTATGCTAAGTGAAATAGGCCAGAAATAATTCATAGAGACAGAAAGTAGACTAGCAGTTACCAGGGCTTGAGGGAGGAAAAAATGGGGAGTTTTTGTTTAACAGATACAGTTTTTATTTGGGATGATGAAAAAGTTCTGGAAACAGATGGTAGTGGTTGTACAGCATTGTGAACGTACTTAATACCACTGAATTGTATGCTGAAACATGGTAAATTCTGTTACGTATACTTTACCACAATAAAAAGAAAGGTGTGGCCATGAAGGGATGAGAATAATATTTTCAAGTTGTAGTTTTAAAAACAGGAATAATAATTTCTGCTCTCCTGAGAAGGTTGTGAATATTGAGTAAGGTAATATATGAAAAGTGCTTACTTAATACAGAGCCTGGCATGTAGCAACTGTTCAGTGGACGGTAGCTACCACCTGAGTAACAAGTGACAGCTCCTTCCTGCACACAGCAACGTTTCACGGGCTGTTCGGAAGTGAGTGGGTATGTACCATCAGATGAGGCTGAGACTCGACCAGATCAGGGGTTTCTCAGTGCTCTGCGGTGCATTCACGCTGTCCAGAGGTGATCCTCTCACCTGCTGCGATTCTAGGGCTACTTCCGGAAGAGGCTGACTCACTCCACGGGACTGTGCCCTACTCCACGCTCCCGACAGAGGAGACACCACTGGAACAGCTTCCTCCTTTCCATGCTGTACCTTGAGGGAGGGGAGAACTCCACTCAGCAACACAGTAGAGAATGGAGGTGGCTGCCATCGGGTGCCTCCTGGCTTCTCTGAGCCTCTGCGTCCCTTCCCCCGCCGGATGCACCCTCCTCTTCCCCTCTCCTTTGAATCATCTCAATTTTACACAAGACTCAGCACACTGTTGACGCATTGAAAAATACATCCTTAAACATTCTTTTAAAAATAACTCCCGCAGTTGCAAATAGCAAGAATTAAGATTATTACACTGAATTAAATTTAATTACAAAAGTACCTTTTTGTTTTCCCTTGGATTTATTTTAGCATTGCTGAGGCGAATATAATTTTGATTTCTAATTAGTTTCAGCTCCCACTGGTACTAAGCTGCTTTGTTTAGGTTTTAAATATTACAAAGAGTCATCAAAGGCTTTTCTTATCCTGGTCTTTTTTTTTTATTATTATTTTTAATCTTTCTTCCTAAACCTCATCAGGAAAAACATGTCTAGCTTCATTTAGTTTTTATTTTTTAAATGTTGATGAATAAATAAATGAATTTTCTTTGAAAAGCGTAATGATGGAGTCATTCATCTGTGGGATGAGGATGAGTGGGCAGCTCAGTGGGCTTCATTTTCCTAACTGGAGTTTCAAAAGTGGTCTTCACTACTCTCTTGTCACTACAAGGGCATAAAAAATCTCCTGTTGTTGAAAGCCTGGGGTAAGCTCAGCAAAATACTTATTTTCCTACTTAACCAGATTATATGACTTAGGTTGTGCCTATAGGGTTTCAAAACAACTAGTCAGTCCTGCACAAGAACCAGATGAACAGCAGCAGCAAATCTCATGTCATTTTGGTGGGGAGAAAAACATGGGCTAAGATTAAATGCTTGAATTTACAAACTATTATTGTGAAAGATGGGGACACAACACAAGTGACCTTTGAAAACAACTGACATCTTGTAAAAAGATACATTTGGGAAGTTTTTAGTATAAATTACATCCATAAATAATAAACAGGCCAGATGTGGTGGCTCACACGTGTAATCCCAGGACTTTGGGAAGCTGAGGCAGGAAGATCATTTGAGCCCAAGAATTTGAGACCAGTCTGGGCAACATAGTAAGACCCCATTTCTACAAAAATAAAAAAAAATTAGCCAGGTGTAGTGGCACATGCCTGTAGTCCTCGCTACTTAGGAGGCTGAGGTGAGAGTATTACTTGAGCCAGGAGTTCAAGGTTACAGTGAGCTATAATCGTGCTGCTGCACTTCAGCCTCGGTGGCAGAGTGAGACTGTCTCTAAAATAATAATAATGATAATAATACTAATAAACAGTCTATTTTAGAAAAATCAAATACTACAGATGAATGGCAAAAAAAAGATTTTAAAAAACTCATAATTTTACCATCCAGAGATAACTACCCTTATAGTCACTAATCCTATTCTGTTCCTCCATAACTCTCTTCATATATGTGTGTGTGAGAATGTAAGTCTGAGTACATACTGGCATCAAATTTTACACAGTATGACTTGTGGTGAAAAAAAAGAAAAAAAAAAGTAGAAAGAAAAAAAATCAAAACTTTTGCTCATTCCTGTCAGTGACCTCATCTTCTCGAGATTGCACCCTGCCTCTGGATATTAGACTCCCACAATCAGTGGCCACCTAATGCAACCTGATGTTCTCAGGTTCCCTACCCATCTGGTCCTTTCTATAGCACCTCTCCCTGCCTGCCAAGGTTCAACTACACTAGGGGCCTGAGAGTGAGGACAACTCCCATTGTGGATGGAATGTTTGTGTTTCCTGCCCCGCAAAATCCTATGTTGGAACCCTAACTCTCAATGTGATGGTATTAAGGTCAGGAGGGTGGGGTCCCTGGGATGAGATTAGTGTCCTTACAAGAAGAAGAGAGACCAGATCTCTTTCTCTCTCCCTGCCTACCCGTGTATAAGCCAGGAAGAGAGCCCTCACAAGGAACCTAATGGGCGGAAACCTTGATCTTAGACTTTGTAGCTTCCAGAACTGTGAAAAATAAATGTCTGTTGTTTAAGACACCCAGTCTTAAACAGTATTTTGTTATAGCAGCCTAAGCTGATTAATACACCTCCATTTTCTAGTCATGCAATTTAGGGCAATTTATTCACCTCCCTGTGTTTGGGATAATCTGTGAAGTGGTGATTATATTTACCCACTTGAGCTGTTGAAAGCATTAACTGAGATAACATGCCAGAAGCTTTATCTCTGCTAGGTGCAACATAGGATTCATCAAGTGTGAGTTCCTGTGTCTATCCTTCTCTGCCCAGAGAAATAGGTCCAATGTAAACCATGTTCTTTGTTCTCTCAGGAGTTAATTGAATTGCCAAGGAAGAGCTCAGAGTGCTTAGCCATAAAGAAAATGAATCACTTTGTCTGAGTTTAAGGTACCAGTGTTTGTTTGGAGGGCTTTCCGGTCCCCTTCGTGAAATGCCATTGTCTCTGCAAGAAGCAAAATTACCCTGTAAACTGGAAATTTGATTGTTTCTATTGTCTTATCTTTTTACTTGCTACTAGTCAGTCTGTAGGTTTCAAATCCAGATGGTTTAAAACTCTCTTGGATTTCAGAATAGCCTCTTGAGCCCACTCCAAAATCACAAATGGCACATATGTGCAAAAATATGTTAATATGTCTAGATACATCTATGTGTGCAAAAATATAAGTGCAAAATTATGTCAACATGTCAAAAATATGTCTATGTGCAAAAACATAAGTCAATATCAGTTGAATTTTGTAGGTTTGGGGACTCTTGTGGCTATACTTAGAATAAATGCAGAAACCACAGGTTTACACACACACACACACACACACACACACACACACATACACAAAAGAAATGAATGTCTCTACCTTAAATTAACATCTTAGGCAGAAAATGCATTAATAGGACTAAATCTCTGACAATTTCTTCATCACAGGTTGCAAATGATCATTCAGGAGACCCAAAGGGGCCCTTTTAAGTCTACAACAGACTTTCTTTGCCTTTTTGCAGTTTCTGTAAGTCTGCAGACTCCCTCTGAACTCGCTGCCTCCACTCCTTCAGGCCAGGAAGATCTTAACTTTGCAGAACTCACTCTAGCTCTCCAGGGCTTCTCCTGAATTGATTTAGGTGTCATTATCCACAAAACCTCTGTCGGGCTGTACTTTTAAAATATCTCCTCTGGTGGACTCCGACACCATCTCCCAGATGCGTAATATGCCAGGAAATCGTGCAAACACCCTTCTTCTCCCTGGACCCCCCTGTGAACTGCAGACATAATGGTCAATCGCTCAAAAATACCAGCTGTGAGTCAAACCCAGCGATCAATAGAACAGCACTTGGTGGTATTAAATAGAATTATGATTTAAACGTAAAGCTAAAGTAATCCCAGCTGACAAGTTAATCAGGAATTTTCAGAGCTGGGTGATTATATCTTTTCTAGGGTATTGAGCTTGGTAAAGAACTTCTCGCTGCAGATTGAACAGGAGGGGTTGGTCCAATCGCTTCCCACCCTTAGCAACCGAACCTTAGGCTCTGTGGCTCTGAAACCCACATTGTGAGATTTGTGCCTCCTTACCACGGAAATGAAATGCGATTGGATTTTTATGTGCTTCCGACCTGATTTCAATCTTGGTTCCTCTGTGTCTCAAGGGACTTTGGGGTGTCACTCCTGTGCACCTCAGTTTTCTCATTGGTAAAATTTGGACTTGCAATCGTCATGTCACCAGACCTGCCTGAGCCTGAGGACAAGGAGGGAGCTTGTTCAGTAGAGAGATCCCAGTCATTTCTCTGGAGATGCAGCCAGAGTCCAGAGTGGAATCTAGGAGTTTGTATTTAACAGGTATCACAAATGACTCTGCAGTGCAGAAGAATGTAGAAAACACTGGATTTGGAACTCCCTGGGCCTTCTCTAGCTCTCAGATTTCTTTGTTTTAAAGATGAAAAACTACTATGGGAGGAATAGAAATCATCTTTACTGCAAATACCTCACTGTGTTGCAGGAGAAGCAGATCAGCTGCTGGATCAGTAGCATTTTAGGATGCCAATGTCCAAGGTGTTTTTAGTAACATTGGCCTCTTCACATGAAAGTCTACACATCTATTATACACAGGCCCCTCTCCGTTCCTTTTACTTGTTTCTGACAGCTCCTACTAATTAAGCCTCTTCCCTTTAGTGGAAGTGGATTGGCATCTCGGATCAATTGAACAATTTGTCCCTATGGTTCAGGTTTTTTTGGTATCATAGATAATAGCCATCAACTAGCTATTGGTTATTTGGAAAATGTTGGAGACCATCTGCCCAAACTTTGCTGCCTATTTTGCAACGTGTAGTTCAGCCTGGTTCTACCATTCACTTCAATTCACGGGCTGTGTACAGTAACACTCAGCCTCTCTTGGGTTTCCAGCATGTTCAGGTTAACCATAATGATCCCAGCTTCCGTTTTGTGTCACTTCTTGGCACACATGCCCAAAACAGCGAGTCCTATTAGAACAAATGTAGAGCTAAGTACAAGACCATGAGAGGAGTTTGCTGCAATTTGTTGGACTCATATTTGGCCGAATTTATGTGGTGCAATCGATTTGGAAATAATGCCTTCAATTCCCTTTTACTTCATGTATCAGAATAATTTTCTGTTAATTAATATGATGTTTCCTTTTATTGCATATACCTGAGAGACAAATCACTAAATTGGTGTGTCATCTCTTTCCCTGAATTAATAATGGAGTTTCCTGATGAAGTGGACATACATACAACTCAAAGCCTTACTTGTTAACTTTTTTCAGCAAAAAAGAGAACCATATGCACTTATCTTCACCCTTCTCTCTGCCATGTAAAAATCCAGGATGATTATCTAACTCAAAGTCCCAATTTTTGCCTGTGTTTTTCCATGTGTTGAGTGCGTTGTTCAGCTAGGAGCTTTCATGCCACGTTTGAGGCTCTGTAATTTTCTTTCTGATACATCCATCAACAAGGTTTATTGTTAAGTTCCTCCTACTGTGGCTCAGACTCTAATAGTGAAGGTCACACAAGAGACAGCCAACTAGTCAACTTCGAACCCAGTAAGTGACACTGGGAGTTTGCAGAGGATTAGAGAGCCCCATCTGGATCTGAAAAGAACTCTTGTTTCTTACTGAGCCTGAGATGCTTCTGTCTTCAACTAATCTCCTATCAGTTTGAAAGGGGAGATGGAAGCTGTGCGGGGCTTTGACAGTTTGCTACTTTCTGTACCCTAATGCAGAAAGAAAGCAGCCACTTAGTAGCTTCACCCTCCTGGCTCACCCCTTCTCCACGGGAGCATCTTTTATTATTATGTAAAATATGTCAGGAGGGACAAAGGATTCTGCTCCCACCCTGAAGATGCATTATCTCATTTTTTGAAATGGGCTCTGCAGCCACAAGCACAACAACATTTACATTTAATTCTGCCAAGTAAAAGATTATTCAGGAAGCAATCAAATTCTAAAACTTCAGGCATCTTTTTGCAGCTTTTATGTTCAGCTCCTCTGCTCTGGGGAGATTATTGATGGCCCAGTTATGGTCCTTGTTTCCTTTGCAATTGGAGGACCCAAAAGCTATAATTTATAAAGGTCTCTATTGTATAAAAATGATAGTAAATTAAACTCAGGCACTTCTAAAGGATACTTGAAATCAATATAGATGGGGAGGGCCTGGGAGGTGTTCTCGCCCGTGGGTCTTCTAACATCTGTGTAATGCCAGCACAGGGGCGTCCCCTGCTCCCCTCAACATGCCCTTGGAGCAGACAGGCAGGTCTGAGGAACCAGGGTGTGGACTGGGAACAACATCCACGCAGATGGCCTTGGAGTCAGCTGAGCCTCAGAACGAGCCCAGCTCTTCCATATATTAGCTGTAGGATCCTGGGAAATTTGCTTAACCATTTTGAGCCTCAGCTTCCTTATCTGTAAAATGGGGATACTAATTCTTTCCCCATAGGCTTGTTGAGAAGGTTCAATGTCATAACATGGGTAAAACATGGGGACAAGGCCTGGACCTTAATAAATATTAGTCCTCACACCCCTAACTCCCTTCTTCCTAAGCCAGTCATTTCATATGTTAAAATTCTTTTTTTTTTTTTTTAAGACAGCCACAGAAGCTGTGAGAAATTCAAATCCTTATCTTATTTCTTCCTTCACCAAAAAGCTCTTTGGGTTTTCTTTTATAATTTTCTGACGGCTTTCTGAAGGGACCGAAGGGACCAAAGGCATCACTGCAAGGGTCGTTAACTTCTCTCAGCCTTTGAGGTGACAATTTTGCAAAGCAGACTGGTAATGTCTGAGAGTGGTAGTGGAAGCCTAACTTGTTATCAGGAAGGGATTTAAATGCAAAGAAAGTGAGTCAGGAAAAATAAAATAAAATAAACGATAATGGGTCAGCTTGACCTTTTGGGACTTGGAACTTTTTGCCATTCACTATGCATTCAACAAATCATTTCTGAGCTTTTACTATGCTCCAAGCACGGTTTTAGATGGTGGGGAAACAGCAGTCAGCAAGGGTGGCCTGGGGCTGCTCCCCTGGGGCTCACACATCAACCAAATGATTTCTGATACTAGAAGTGTGATGAAGATAAAACAAGGAAATAGGACCAGGAGTTGTTGGGGGAGGGGATAAAGGGTTGGGAGGTAACATCACAATGGACATGACAAGGACGACAGAGCCGACCACGAAAGGACCTGGGGCAGAGGTCCCCACGATGCACAGGGTGGCATCCTCCATCGATGCCCGGAACCCTGGAAAGGGTCCAGTGGGCCAGAGCCTGGGGGACGCAGCATGAGCTGAGGGTGGGCAGGTAGGTAAGGGCCAGAGGCCAAGGGCTTTGTAGCCAGTGTGAGGGGCTTGGGCTTTAGAATATATCCCACCCAGAGCTTAGGAAGGACCTCAGGGATTCAAACCTCACTTGC
>CM052439.1:130526839-130545115 GCA_028533085.1 Varecia variegata
CAAGTAGAAACAAAGCAATACCTTAAAAACTCATGCTACAGTACTTTTTAAACCAAATTTGGACTAATCAAACACCCTGTTGTTTAAAGTTATTATATAGTAAACACTTTTCATCATAGTAACTGCTCTTTGAAAACATGTTGTTTAATGACTGCATAGTGTTCCATCTCTTGAAAATGAACCCTTTGAGAAAGCATGAGAGGTCCAGGGACAAACAGCCGTGTGGGAGTGTCCCACTTACCCTGTGGCAAGCAGCTGGCAGATATCTTCAGTAGGGACCAACTTGAAAGATTAGGATGATAAAACCCCTGTTCTGCAGAATCTCGCTGGACCAGAGATGTTTGCCCTATCACCATTACCACCATCATCATCACCATGGTTAATTTATTGAGCACTTACTATGTTCCAAGCACTTGCTATCTTATTTTAACCATCAAAGTTCTAGTTCTCCAACTTAAGGGTACATAATAGTCACCCAGCGTGCGTGCTATCAGTTCTGATTCTTACCCTTCCTCCTCCTCATTTTGGTTCTTTGGATGAAGTTGGGGCCTGGGAATTCCAACATTCAATAAGTACCCCTAGTTGATTCTGAAACATATGAGGCCACTGTAGTGGAGACATTCCCCCACCAACCAAAAAAATGAGGCTTAAAGAAGTTAAATAACTCTCCCCAAACCTTTACCCTGTGACATCCCTTCTGTCCTCCTCCCCCCTCCCAGGGTCCTTGGAAACGTTAGTCCCTGGTCTCTTTCACCTCTCTCCCCTTCCCCCTGCCCTCTCTCAGCCTGTGTTGTCTTACTTCTTCCAAAGGAAGTATGCTCCAGCAAGAACTATGCCACAGATGTCTGAGTTCCCAAACTTTTCCTCCATACTTCCTTTTAAACCCTCTCTTCTTCGTCCTAGAGTCTAGACCATGTCTATTAGCATCATCAGCATCACCTGGGCATTTGTTACAAGCGCAGCATCTCAGCTCCACCCCAGCCAATCGGTTCTCCGGGTGATTCATACGCACATTAGAGTCGGAGCAGCTGCCGTCCCAGACAGTTCTCAGTCAGATGTTCATCTGATTATATGATCGCAGCAATTCACCATAAAAGCAACGATTTTCAACCCTGGTTAAATTTAGAATCACCTGATGCTCTTTAAAAAATGCTGATGCCTGGGTCCCATCCCCAGACTAACTGAATCAGAATCTTCCTGGGGTGGGGTTTTATTCTGCTACATTTTTAAAAATACCACAGGTAATTGCAATGTACAATAAGGGTTCAAAACCACTGCTTTAAAAGTTTAAAACTTTTTAGGAGGATATTTACATATACAAAACTGATTTAAGTAAAAAGGAAAGACTAAAGTCTTACAACGGTTTCCCATAATATCCAGGATGAATTTCAAATTTCTCACATTAGCATCCAAGGCCATTTCTGATTCTAAGTCCTGTTCTCCTCTCCAGCCCCATCTCTGGCCCCCACACACCCAACACCCCTGGGAGAACCAAACAGAACGTTCTGCCATTTCATACCTGCATGACTTTGCCCATATTCTTTAATAACCTTCATCCGTTTCTTTGCCTCATTAAAGACTGGACTCAACGCTCTGCCTCTGGAAAGCCTTTCTTGTCCCCACTATCCTTCGGGGGGAAAGAAAAATATCTGTTTTCAAAATTAAATTTTAAGGTGTTGTTTGAGCTTTGTAGCTATTGTCATTGTCAGTCACATCTCAAACCCGGGGTTCCGAGCAGAGCTGGGCTATTGTTTCCCACAAGATGTGCTGTCTAATAACCACAGTAGGAAAACGTTAAACATTAGAATATGCTCATTCAGAGATGGCCCTTGAATGTTGTTCAAACTTCAAGTTTATTTAAACTCCAGAAAATGCAAAGGCCAGTGCCCCTGGGCATAAGAAATAATCAATTTTGCCTCCTACGAAATTATTGTGTGTACCTAACATAAAAAAAGAAAAAGCCTCTCCTTTACTAGAAAAGAACTTTTGGTACATCACGTAATTCTTATTCATTTGAAATTTAATTTGAAACATAAATTGCTTTTCCCCACTTTTGATCGATTTTTAGAAACACCATGAAATGAACATTGTTTTTCCGTTTATTTCTCTGTGCTGAGAATGTCCTTCCTAGACTAGAACGTGAGGAAAATTTTGGATTTACTTTTCACATTTTGGTGACCCATTTTAGAATATGTAAACTTTGGAGCAAATTAAAATGAAAAGTTTAAAGGCCCCTGAGAAATGTTCAGACCCTGTCTTGCATGAAAAGAACCTGAACACATCTAAAATGTATGTTCAGTTTTTTTTCTTGTTATTTTTTCTTCTAACCTTTTGAAAGACAAGAGTAAGTAAATGCCAATAGTATACATTTCTTCTCTTGAATGCTCTGCCTTCTAAATTCTCCCTGTCCTATCTGCTCAGTACTGGTTTGAAGGAGACCAAAAATAGTGTTCTATTTAAGGAAAAAATGACAAGTCTTTGCAATAGAAAGTCAACAATTGGCAAGTTCTTTCATTTGATCATCAAACAAAGATTTATTGAGCACCCCCTCCCTGCCAGATAGGGGGATGGGCTCTTTTGTCAGTGTCACTGATATCTACCTCACCAAATCTACCTTGACAAATCTAGTGGTCAAGACTCCATTCTCCTCTTACTCCTCCTCTCAATGCATTTCACTCTCTTTCCTTCTCCAGATACTTCTGAAGCACCATACTCTCCTGGTTTTCCTTCTATCTCCCTAGCCATACCTTTGTTGTATTGTTGCTGGCGCCTTCTTTTCCTGACAGCTAACTGTTGGACCTTTCTTCTTCTCTAGCTAAGTCATCTCCTCTAGTCCTGTGGCTTAAGACCACGTAGATGCTAGTGACTCCCAACTCTGTGTCTCCAGTCCCCTCTACCCTGAGCCCTAGCCTAGATCATACATCCAACTTGCCATCTGATATTTCCGCCTGGATGTCCAATAGCCATCTCAAACAGTGCCCTCATGTCAATGTTCCTCCCTCAGTCTTTCCCATTTAGTAAATTGCATCATTTGATCAAAAATCTAAACATTAGAGATGTGTTTGGCTGCATGTAACAGAATCCAACTTAACTTCAGAGTTGCCTTTTTTTCCTCCCACATAATGGGAGGACCAGAAGCAGGCAACCAGGGCTGTGCAGTGGCTCCTCAGTGACAACAATGTCCCTGGTTCCTTCTGTGTTTTTTTCCCACTATCCTCATGGTTGCAAGATGGTAGCCCCACCTTTGGCCTCACATGCACATTCCAGTGGAAAGAAAAGGAAGGAAATAACAAGGTGGAAGGCATAGGGCCTCTATGGAAATATTGAAACATTCCCAGAAATTCCTAGTAGACTTGTGCTTATCTCTCATTGCCCAGAACTGTGTTACAAGCCCCACTCCAGCAGTAAGAGAGGCTGGGAAGTATAGCTTTTTAGATGAGACACCTTGTCACTCTACACAAATCAGGTTACTTATATATGGAAGAAAAGTAGAAGGGATATCAGATAGATAAACAGCAGTGGCTGCTGTCGTTGTGGACTGTTCTCTTTTCCTCACACTTCACTATGAATTCATCCGTAAGTCCTAGCAGCTCCACCTCCAAAATACTTAATAAATTCAAGTGCTTCTCGTCATCTCCACCACTGAAATCCTGGTCTCAGACACAATCATCTCCTACCCAAACCACGGCAACAGCCTCCTAACTGGTCTCTGTCCTGCACGACTGGCTTCTCCACAGTCCTTTCTTTACAGAGTAGCTAGAGTAATCATTTCAAAGTATAACTAGAGTCATAACATGCCCTTTCTTAACATTCTCCAAAGGATCTATCATAGTTTGGGTCCCCCCAGAAACAGACCCTGAGACAAGGATTCACGTGCAAGTCATTTATTTGAGAGGTGCAGATACACAGGGCGGGGGTAGTGCAGTGAGACAGGGAAGGGAAGCTGCCTCCCCAGGGCCCACCGAGGCTGAACCCCAGCGGGGAGCACTGGGAAATTGTGGAAAACACTTGCCTCAGAATTATCCAACCCAAGAGGCAAGGGAGGGCATTTATACACCAACCCCCAAGAGTTGCTGGCTTCGGCTCTGTTGGCTTGAGCCTTGAATCTACCTGATTCCTAAATCACTCAAAAAGCCAGCACTTCTACTTATCAGCCTTCTGCTGACTGACCCTCACAGCTTCTTGCATTTGAAGTAAAGGCACAAGCGTATGGGGAGAGCCAGTTAATTAATAGAGTAAGAAGTTCAAAGACAATTTAAGGATGTCTTAGAAATTTGCTAAGTTCTAGTCTGATTTGAAAGTAGCTAAATTTTTGTGATGCTCTCTTTTTGACAGACCAAAAAAATGCATATAACATCTTTAATAATATAGGCAAATTTCAGGTAGGGAATATAAGATTTGGAATAATTATATAAAGTAAACATATGAAGGTACACATAATTTAGTAATACTAGCAATTAATTATATGTACTATATATTATATCTGTAAATGACTTTACTGTGTCTATAGATCTGAAGGGTATAGATGAAAACTAAGTAAATAACTTTGGATATATTTCTGCCTTTAGATTAGCTTACTACTTATCTTTACTTTCCTTTCTTCTTCAATTGTTCTACAAAGTAATCATTACAAGCCACTGTCAGAGCCGCCACCATGACCACGAATTCATTAAAATCCACTTCGTTGTCCTTATTGGCATCCAGGTCCTGCATTATCTTATCAACCAACTGGGGATCCTTTTGGCACTAAAAGGAAAGGGGAAATTTCTAACTCTCAGGCTTTGAGGTTCATGATGACCATTGAAATCACATTTTCCTTTTATTTACATTAAAGCCTTAATTTCCATTTTTAGCATCTAAAGACAATTTCCAAGAGCCTATTTGCAGGAAGATTTGAACCAGCCACAAATTCTAAATGAGCCTCCTGCCCAACGTCCATATAATCCTGACTCAGACCTAAAGACCAAGAAAAGCAAACAGAAGCTAATCAAAATGAGCTACAGCTGCTGAATATGCACTTGACATCCCAGGTGAAGGGCCAGGACACTGGGAGGCAACCAGGTGACATGAGGCTTTGAAGCCAAAGAGGGATAGTGAGTGGCTCTACCGTTTGCCAACAATGGGACTTAGAGCAGATCACCTAACATTTTTACATTTTTTAATTTATAAAATGAAGAGGATAATATTTACCCACACATTTTAGGGGATACATCAACACACTTTTGAGAGTGCTTAACCCCAAGGTTGCTGGATTTAGCAAATAACAATACAGGACACCCAGCTAAATTTGAATATTACTGTATAACAAATAACTTTTTAGTATGTCACAGTATTGCATGGGACACGGAATAGTTGATCTGGCAGCCCTACTTAGCCCAATGCCTGACACACACTGGGTGCCCGGCACCCAATAAAGGGTAGACCTTGTAAGGATGGCTGTATTTTATGGGGGAAAAGCAAAGCAGGGAGCCCAGAAAGATCAGGCTTCCCGAGGGTGGGGCCGTGAAACTCCCACCTCTCCTACCACGGTTAGTGCTTGATGAGAAACGTTTCCAAAAGCAATTCACTTCCTGCAGGAATTCCCCACTGTCCTCTCATTTGCTGCCAACCATTAAATGGTCGGAAACTTAACTAATCAAAATCAACTTGATCAAAACAATTACAAATTTCCCTTGAATAAATGAAGGTGCCACGTCTGACCCATTGAGCTTTTTATTCTAAATGTTATATAATACAGGAGCCAAACAATTTGAGAGAGAAAAAAATAAATTTCTGGAAACTCCTAAAATCACTAAAACGTTATTGTTAAGAATGACTATGTTTAAAAATAATTTGCTTTAAGTTTTTCCCACAGAGGGTGGGGAGAAAAGAAGGTTGTAATTGCAACCTGTAGTCTTAATACAGGGTTTGGACAGAATAATTCGCAGGGGCAGTACATTGTGCTAAAAATCAATTTAAAGCAACTTCATAAACATCAGAGAGAAGTGTTTTCCCCAGAGGGGCCCCAACCCTTCACTGCAAGGCTTCCCATATAGATTTCTTCAACTTCTGGCTATTTTGAGATGTGAGTCTGTTGGCTACCCCACTGGTCCCTGGCCAAACACATGCATTCCATCAATTCCAATCAGCTTGTGCTTGCCTGACAAAGCCAAGTGTTTGTTACTCACTAGAAAATTTGTCACCGCAGCCTGAAGTGCCCCAGGCCTCATCTCTGACCCAATATATAATATTAATTCACAGACAGCAGGATGCAGCTCCGGGTATAACTAGCTAGAGCTAGTTATAACTGTAGCTCTGGGTATAACGAGCTCTCTCTTTGATTGCTGCACCAGAATGTTGAATAATTGGTGAAAGCATCAAATATAATTTTCAACCCTTGGAAACTCTAACCCCAGGAAAAGGGCACATGCCTATGTACATAGAAAACAAAGGTCTCTAGTGTTTGCTTCCCCTGCATTTTGAATCTGTATGCAAATTATACTGTGTTGGCGACAGAATCCTAGGACAGTAGGGACATAAAGTCTGTCCCTGAAGCCGTACCTCATCCACCCTCGACTGAATGAGGCAGAAAAACCGTGACTCACCGAGAGGAATTCCGTGAGCTCTTGCTGTAGGAGCATTTTCAGTTCCCCCTTGTTGAGCTTGAATCTGTCCCCTTCCTTGCAAGAGTAGCGGTGGAAGATTCTAATCATGGTGTCCATGGCCATCTCCAGCTGGGTGGGCATGTTGGCAGCAGAACTGACCACTCCAGAAGCAGGCTACCAAACCCTAGGAGAAGACACTTACTCAACGTAAACAGAAGGGGAAACATCAACGTTTTCATTAAAACAGAATATTACAATCCCCCGGTCGGCTCGCTACACAAGTGGTGGTTGTTAAACCGTAATCATCCTTCTTTAAAGAGACTGTTCTGCCCATTCTAGGGCAAGCTGCAAATGAGAGCTTTGCAGATGAGCTTTTTCTCCTTCCTATCCCTGCTCTCCTAAGATGCAGCAGTTTCAGTGCGTTCATAAGACGGTCGGACAAGTACAGTGTCATATTAAAACACAGAACTAAAAAGTAAATAAAAGAGGAAGAAAATACCCAACTTCATACCTGTTCAGCCAATACACACCTCTGTCAACAGTTGTTTACAATTAAACTCTAAGTATTTTTGCCTGGGGTTCCACCCCAGCACACCTGTTTCCAGGAAGATGAAAGTTACCAGTGACAAGAGACTTAAATGGAGGTGCCTCTGCTCTGTTTTTAATCACCAGAATGAACAGGTGTGAGCTGCTCCCCCAAGGGGCAGCCAGGAAGACTGGGGCCATGGTGTGCAGCAGAGGAGAAGGCAGGGAGAGGTAGGGAGGAAGTCTTCAGTTACCTCTCATTAACCGAAATGCAGTTGGTTGCTAGGAAGTCGATGACCTAGAAGAACACTAAAAATAGCGGAGCAAAGAAGAAACCTTGGTTCAGGCCCGGAGACTCCCCAGCAAGGTCAAGGGAATGAACTCAGAGCAGAATAAACTAACCCAAAGGACGGTTGTACAGCTGTAAAAAAAAAAAAAAAAAAAAAAAAAGAGGAAGCTCTCCATGTGCTGATTTAGAAAGGTACAAAGTGGTGATCCAAACTAGTAAAAAGAAATAAAAATAAGAGTATACATCTTATACAAGCAAGCATATATGTGCATGTTTGCATTTGCCTAAGGAATCACCGAAAGGAAACATAAGAAAGTAATAAATTGGTAGCTGTAAGGGGAAAGAGGGGAAAAGGGTAGAACAGAGTGGTTGGGAGTAAGACCTCAATTTATATCTTTTTCCCTGATTTTAACTTTTTCAGTAATAGGAATGTATCACCTAGTCAAAAAATTGAAATAGAATAAATCCCAGAGCAGCTGTGTATGCAGGAACCCACAACGGGATTTCCAAGTGAAACAGACTTAATAAAGAAAAAGAGCCCCTGGAAAAACCAAAGTCAGAAATTGGCCACCGTGGTTTTAAATGTGCTGCCTGTCCTCTCAGGACTGAAACTTAATTATACAGAAAGCAAGCCAGTGTCTCCTCTTTATTTCTTCCAACAAGCCAGTCGGGAAGGGGCACGGGCTGGATGTGACCTTCCCCGCCCGCCCTCACCGCCCCCACACCCCACAGCAACCTCCCTGCAAGGTCTCCAGCGATGCTCACTGTACACCCAATGCCCAATTCTCAAACATATATTTAAATTAGTGTTTTATTATTCATTTAATATATATCACTTAATATATCTTAAAAATCTTTCTATATATCAGCACTTACAGATCTGTCCATTTCTTCATTGAAGTTGCATATCATTCCACTGGGAGAATGTACCTACATACAGTGAAGAGATATTTATCAGGTTCTTATGTTATTCCAGGCCCTATGACAACATGACCGAAGACTCTTGCCCTTGGAGCAAATCCCATGGCTGTTTTTATCAGGGTTATGCTAAGTACATAGAATGCAGGAACACTGATGGCTTTTTATGTTGGGTCTTCCTCTCCAAGAAAACCCTTATGGCTTTGTGACCACACTTTTCTGGGTCTCTTCCTCATTTTTTGATGCACTTTCTCCTCTCCAACTTTTAAATATTGTTTCCCTGGTGGTCTCAGCTACTCCTTTAATTTCAATCACTCCCCAAATCAAGTTTTTTGGTCCAGCTCTCTCTGTTGAGCTTCCCAGCTATCCAACTGCCTCCTGGACCCCGTTCCTACTTGCGTGTCCCACAAGCTTTGCAAACTCAATTAGGACTGTTAACTAAAGAAAAGCTTTACAAGAATTAGAGCTAGTTTTATTTAGAAGTCTCACCGAGGACTATAGACCATGGCCACAGCCTGGGAGCGGTCCTTCAGAGAGGTTCTGCCAGAGCACCTCGGCACAGGATTTCAGCCCCCTGCTTACATACAGCGAGGGGGGGGGGGGCGGTCAGCGTGTGCAAAATCGTCACACTTGCTCAGAAGTTGCATTAAAGCAGAATCACGTCAAAGTCTGGGTGTAAGAGTACATCTGGTGATAAATCACAGAAGGATAATCGCTGACCCGTTGGAGGTTATCTTACGTGCAGGAGAAGGCAGGGACTAGGAGTATTTACCTATTAAGGAATGCAGTGACTCAGGCAAGAGATATGGGGCCATGTGCTTGATCCTGTTTTGTCTTCAGAGCTTTCTGTGCACATCGTCACAGAGTCAGGGGTTCAAGTAGATATGAACAAACATGGCTTCTTTCGTGTGCCACTTTGCCTCATAGGACCAAAGCAGAACTTGTCCCCTCTTCCCACCCTCACCTGTTCCTCCTCCTGTGCAGACTGTCTCAGTCATCCAGCTCCACCAGTCACCCAGGCTTCTGTCACCATTTTAAACACCGATTGAACACGTCCACTTCTCTCCATTCTTCACCAGACTCAGGGCCTCATAATTTCTGGTGTCTGTCACTGCGGTAGCTTCCTTACTGCTCTCTCACTGCTCTCTCTACTTTCTTTCTATGCCCCTCCGTTCTGATCTCCATTCTGCTATCAGCAAACTGACCGCAATGTTGGGCTCTCTCATCTGTGCAGGCCTTTGCACACTCTGGGCCCGCCGCCTGGAGTGCTACTTCTACCTACTGCTCTAAGACTCAGTTCAAATACCATCTCCTCTTGGAAGTTTTCCTGCACTCTTCCCAACTACCTATCCCACGTCCTCCACGTCTGATGGGTGCCCACCCCTGTCCTCTCTTACCCCTGCTGCAGCTCCTTGTCTTTTTTATCTTTGCAATTATCATACATTCCTGAAATCACCTTTTTTTTTTTTTTGGTCTGCCTTATACTTGCCAGTCTCTGAACTTTGAATGAGTTCCTTGATTTCAGGGTTGATATCTGGTTCATCTTTGTATTCCACAGCATATAGAAGTGCTCAGAAATCTTTGTGGATGGATGGATTAATGAAGAAATCAATCAGGGAGGGAAACTGTAAGATCTCCCAAGAGTTGAGCCTTGTCTAGTTTAACTGTCCAAATTATTATTTGATTGCACTTTTGAAAGTGCAATTTCAAAGCACTTTTTTATGTGGAATAAAGGGGGGGGGAGGGATAACATACATACAGACAATAGTCATTTCAATGAACACAAAAAGTTTGAATTTGAAATGAAATATTATCAGGTTAAGTTGCTGAAGTTAAATGCACTGAAGTTTTAGATACACTAAAATTGGTACATCTTACAGAGTATGTGGGTCTCAGCAGTATTACATTTAAATCATATTCAACCACAAAATAATTTACTTGGAGAATTCAATCAGCGGATAAAACCCTTATTAGAATATATATTGAAAATTGTAATGCTGTAATTTGATTCAAGTGATGAAAATTTGGCCTCTACATCTTGTGCTCTTGGGGTTTAAAAGCAAGGTGGTTTTCTCCTCCTTTCTGCTGGGCTTTGGCAGAACTAAATGTTTCCTTTGGTGTGTGCTGCCCCTTAGTGTCAGGCCCCAGGGACTGCATCTGGGAGCCCTCTAATTGCCCACTGTTTGAAATCATGTTTATAAGGCAGGTGACCCTTCTTCAGGGGCTTATCTTTGATATAAACCAGGCCTAGCCTCTGCCT
This sequence comes from Varecia variegata, assembly GCA_028533085.1. NCBI lineage: Eukaryota > Metazoa > Chordata > Mammalia > Primates > Lemuridae > Varecia > Varecia variegata. The sequence continues at coordinate 130,537,416 of CM052439.1, forward strand.
TCTAGGAGGCCTTCAGAAACAAAGGTAATGTCAAAAGGCTCAACAGGAATCTGTCAGGCTAGAGACACAAATTTACAGGTGACAGGAAATTCTAGGATGGGGAGACACACCTGCTTATAGCATGGACAGGTTGTCCTGTGCACCTTGCTTGCTCTATTAATTATTACCATTGTACTTTGCAATTTTTAGTATGAGTCATGACCTTTAGCACTAAAAGGTCTGAGATAGTGTGCAAAGAATGAGGGAAATGGAAACATCAGGTTTGAAGGAGTTTAAAAGTAAGGACTATTTTAGAGAAAAAAAGCTAGTACAAATCCACAAAGATGGGAGCAAAAAGAGTAAAGATATTTGAAAGTGAGGCATTGGCTGTGGAGTCTGAACGAAAGGAAGTATGTGAAGAAGAGGCCATCACATTACCTGGGGCATGGCTGGCACCCTCCTCAGGCTGAGGACACCCCCAGGGCACCTGAGCCTGCCACAGAGTGCCAGCAAGTTCCCTGTCCCTAGGAACTGCTCTGGGGCCAAGACAAGAGTCATACAGGAGGATGAGCTGCTTCCTTCTAAAGTTTTCAGTGTTTGTCTTTTTATGTAACCTGGTTCAAATGTTCTGTCATTTTCATAGCAATGACATGAATGAATCTCAGTAATGAGGGGTGGGGGAGGGACCACAGAAGGCCATGAGGCAACACTTGGAGGTGATGGATATGTTCATTGTGGTGACGGTTTCCCCAGGGTAAACTATGTCAAACTTATCAAAATATAGAATTTAAAAATGTGCAATAAATTGTATGTCAACTATAACTCAAAGCTATTCAAAAAAGGAAAGAAAGATTTCTCAGGCTCATATAACTAGATTGTAACAGAGCTGAGACTTAAACCCATGCTTATCTAAAAAATAAAATCATGCAGTCATTTAAAATTAGAATTATAAAGACTTCCAAAATGCAAAATATTTTTCAGTAAAATGGTGGGTGAAAATAGCAAAATTAAAATGATATGTATACTGTGATGGATAAATTTTGTGGAGAAGGAAAATACAAGTAGTCATGTGTTGCTTAACAGCAGGGATACATCTTGAGAAATACATCATTAGGCAATTTCGTCATTGTGCAAACATCACAGAGCTATACAAACCTAGATGGTATAGCCTACTGCATACCTAGGCTACATGGTGTAGCCTATTGCTCCTAGGCTACAAACCTGTATAGTATGTCACTGTACTGAATGCTGTAGGTAATTGTAACACAATGGTAAGTATTTGTGTACCTAAACATATCTAAGTATAGAAAAGGTACAGTAAAAGTGCTGTAGAAAAGATAAAAAACAGTAATATCGGTAGAGGGCACTTACCATGAAGGCCGCTTGCAAGACTGGAAGTTGCTGTGGGTGAGTCAGTGAGCAAGTGGTGAGTGAATGTGAAGGCCTAGGACATTACTATACACTACTGTAGACTTTAAAACACTGTACACTTTTAGGCTACACTACATTTATTTTAAAAAACAGTTTTCTTCTTTCAATAATAAATTAAACTTAGTTTACTGTATTTCTTTTACTTTATACAATTTTGATTTTTTTTACTTTTTGACTGTTTTTTAATAACACAGCTTAAAACACAAACACATGTACAGCTATATGAAAATATTTTCTTTCTTTATATCCTCATTCTGTAAGCTTTTTTCTATTTTTAACTTTTTAATTTATTTTTACTTTTTAAGCTTTTTTATTAAAAACTGAGACACAAACACACAGATTATCCTAGGCCTACACAGGGTCAGGATCATCAATATCACTGCCTTCCACCTCCACGTCTTGTCCCACGGGAAGGTCTTCAGGGGCAATAACACGCATGGAGCTGTCACCTCCTATGATAGCAGTGCCTTCTTCTGGATACCTCTCAAAGGAGCTGCCTGAGGCTATTTTACAGTTAACTTTTTTTTAATAAGTGGAAGGAGTACACTCTAAAATAACAATAAAAATTATAGTAAATAAGCTGGTCCAAGTGCAGTGGTATTTACAACTAACTGATCACAACCGGTTACAGATTCCTTTGTTCCTTCTCCACTCCCACTGCTTCGCTTGACTAGCCAAAAACAAAATAGAAGTACAGTAAATACATAAAACAGTAACATAGTCATTTATTTTCGTTATCAAGTACTATGTACTATACATAATTATGTGCTATACTTTTAAATGACTGGCAGTGTAGTAGGTTTATTTACACCAGCACGACCACACACACAAGTGCTGCTACACTATCATGGATATGACTTCATTAGGTGAGAGAAATTTCTCAGTTTTATTAAAATCTAATGGGACCACCGTTGTCTATGCAGTCCATCAATGACCAAAATGGCATTATATGGCTCATGACTATAGTTTTAGTAGTTGTGCAATAGAATTATGGATGATTTAGAAATTCTCTCATGCTGCCAATAAATTGCATTTTCAATTAAAACATTTATTGTTATAACACAGTATTTAAAATTCTAACCTATCTCCATATTAGGCACTGTCTTTTAGGTATACCATTGAATTAAAAACTTGCAAAGGCCTGGATTCAAAATTTCCAGTTGATAAAGAAAGCCTCTCTCACACACACTGTTAATATTAAGCAGTAACTATTTGCCCAGTGCTGGATAGAGTTTTTGAGAGATAATATAATTCAGGACAAATACTCAAAATAATACTGAAAATACATTACAGATTATTATTAAGTGCTGAACCAACATGGGCCTCCTTTTTCACAAATGTAAAATGACAATCTTGGGCTAAATGACCTTGAAGTTCCCTTTCCTTTAAAAAATTTTTTGATTCTAAAATTTGTTTCAGGTCAGTGTGTGTGTGTGTGTGTGTGTGTGTGTGTGCATGCTCATGTGGGTGGGTGTCGGTGTGTGTGTCTTACATCCTGCAGAAAAACAATTCACACAATGAAGTGAAGGTCAAAGTTCACTGGAGGAACCTTAAGGAAAGCCCTGTCTGCACACTTTTCCTCCTGGCTGGCCCCTGCAGTCTAGAAAAACAGGTTCAGAGAATTTGCCCCACATTTCTGCCCAGAAAGTCAGATGTCTCTCTGCTCCAGGAACTACAGAAAGTGTTCTCTCTTCTCCAAATGGTGTCCCTACGCCCGAGTTATGGGTACTTTATTTTGCCCTTTACCTACGGTCTAAAGCTGAGAGAGAAAAAGAAGAGGAATTTTAAAGGCAAGAGCTTGGACGTTAATTGTCTTTTCACAAGTCAAACACCAATTCCTCTGGATGAAATGAGAAGATTTCTGCAGTTGCTTCATGATAATCCTTTGGGTGGGAGGAAGGTGGGGTGGTGGGAAGTGTGCAGGGAAGACTTTAAACCAGATAGACCATGAGTCTGGGTGCTGGGTACATGGGAGTTCACTGGACAGCTCTTCTATTTTCTACGTATTTGAAATCCTGCTTCATAAAAAGTTTACACACACACACACACAATCCCCATCCCTGTCAGCATGAGAAAAAAGGTAACGAAACTGGAATTATTCTACCAGAGGAAGAGGAGTCATTTAATGGCATTGAGTATACGGAGGATTATTGACAGAGGAGAAATAGACTACTTGCTTTGTGTCAGTTTGCAATCAGATGAAGGTGAATAACTGAAATAATATTAAAGAAATTTTAAAAATCCCCTAACCATGAAGGCTGTTAAACACTGAAATAAGTTAGTAGAAGAAGACAGCTAAGGAAATTCTTTCTCTGAAAATAGAGCAAAACTGAGTTGCTGATACTGATTTACTAAGAAGTAGAACATGAATGCTTGCTTACTCGTTGCCCAAATTTATTCTTTGGGAAAAAGGAAGTAGATGAATCGTAATCTGAACCTCAGCCAGTCACATTAGCTGGACTGAAAATAAGCACATACAATGTGTCCGGGCAAGTGGCAGGAAACTACGCCCCGAGTCTGAGCCTCAGCTCCTGTCTATTGTCAGGACTAGCCAATGGCGAGTCCAACAATTACACCTTTGTGCTCAATTCGAAGCACACCCATTCCCCACAGTGATGCCAAACAAGGTCCCACACGTGGCCAGCATTCAAAATGGCCTCCAGTGCCCCTCGTCTCCTGTTATTCTCACCTCTGTGGAGTCCCCTGCCACACTGAGTGCAGCTGACCTGTGTTCCCGCAAGGACACTCTGAGTGACTTCTGAGGCTAGGGCATATAAGACACCCTGGTTCTGTCCCGCTTGCTCTTGGATCACTCACTCTGCAGGAAAGCAGCTGCAGGACATCCAAGAAGCCCTGTGGAGAGATCCACGTGACAAGGAACTGCGGCCTCCTGCCAACACTAACTGACCAGGCCGCCGTGGTCAGGCCTTCAGACGACTGCGGCACCATCCCTTGGGAAACCGAGAGAGCCAGAGCCACGGCTAAACAGCTCTTGAATTTTTGTCCCACAGAAGCTGTATGAAATAATAAATGTTTGTTGTTTGAAGCTACATTTGTGGATAAATTATTATGCAACAACAGATAACTAATATAGCTTGTTAGTTAAACGTTTAGAGTCTTTCTTACAGGACTCTTCAGAAAAAATGGTACAATGTAAATAGATGTATTTCTTCTATTAGAATGTTTCAGAAATAAAAATGTGAGTAATCAAATTCTCATGTGTAGCTTCAGAAAGAACACGCATGCCAAGTTCTTACAGGAGAGGGCACTGTTTTCTATTTTCTACAGTACCTTTCACTATAAAGCAGGCAATAAAAATTTAAGAGAAGTAACAATGAGTTTCTGCATGAGACCTCCTTGACTATCTTAATAGAGTTAATACGGGGCTTTTAACTAAGTACAGTTTAACCATAAATCATTGTTTCTGATTCTGAAAGCATCACTGCATATCATAAAGCATTGCTCTGCCACTCAGCATCAGCTGAGCAACATCTGCTTAAATAGAGCATCCCCGATTATCTCCAAAGTTCATTGAAAATCATTAGGACTTCTTTGTCATGAGTCTGCTTTTGTGATATGCAACCCAGAACTCCAAAAGCCTCCCACCAGCCCCTCCCCAGTTTCCCCCAAAAGGCAACGGAGAGGGCAGGGCCATCGCAGAGTCTCCAGGAGGAAGGTTTCTCCTGGCTCCCTCTCTAGCCTCCTTCCATGAGTGGCAACCCTAGTGTGTGTTGTCGTCTGCTTTATCAAAGATCAGTTGGTTGTAGGCAGATGGTTATATATATGGGTTCTCTATTCTGTTCCAATGGTCTATGTCTTACGTGTCTATCTTTGGACCAATACCATGCTGTTTTGTTTACTATCGCCTTCTAGTATAGTTTGAAGTCTGGTAATTAGATGCCTCCAGATTTGTCCTTTTTGCTTAAGATTGCTTTGGCTATTTGGGCTCTTTTCTCGTTCCAACCTACAGCCAGGACTCAAGCATTACAAAAGTAATCCATGTAACCTAAAACATTTGTAGCCCCTTAATATTTTGAAATTAAAAAAAAAGAATTGGCGATTAACAAAAAGTATATATTTAAAAAAAAATAAGTGGCAACCCTAAAAGTCTTGTTTTTGAAATTTGATCTATAGTGCAAGCGTATTTTTTCCTCTATTTTCTACCACAAATGAGGTTAGAGTTCCTGGCATACATGTAGTATCTCTACAGTGGCAATGGTTGCATAGTCAGACAGGGCTAACGGTGGCCTCCAGTGCTTGGTGGCCACAGTGAGAGTGGTTTTCTCATCTGGCCAATTTCATGATTTGGTTTTAGACATCGTTCCTGGAAGATTCACCTGAAGCCTTGTTTCTTCACAGCTCCCGAAAGAGTTCTGTGGGCTACCCAGACTTCCTTTTCTGCTTCAGCAGCTAGAGTCAGCTTCCATGGCCTGCAATTAAGAGCCCTGCCCAGGCTGGGTACAGTGGTTCACGCCTGTTACCCTAACACTTTGGGAGGCCAAAGCGGGAGAATTGCTTGAGCCCAGGAGTTTGAGATCAGCCCGGGCAACAGTGAGATCCTGTGTCTACAAAAAATAGAAAAATTAGCCAGGTGTGTTGGTGAGTGCCTGTAGTCCCAGCTACTTGGGAGGCAGAAGCAGGAGAACCACTGGAGCCCAGGAGTTTGAGGTTGCAGTGAGCAATGATGACACCATGGGACTCTAGCCCAGGCAACAGAGTGAGATTCTATCTCAAAACAAACAAACAAACAAAAGCCCTGACTGATATACTTCATTTAAGACTGATTCTGCTAAGCAATGCATCTCCAGGGAGCCCTGCCCTTGGTCCAGAAAACCAGCAGCCTCTCTTCTCTACAAAGAATTGGCCTTGAAAGACTGGATTTGCCAGTTTGGGGTTAGGTTACAATCCCAATTTATCCAAAGTCCCAGAGGTTAATTATGATTGCATCTTTCAAGACAAATAGACTCGCTAGGGTTTGCAGTTACCCTCTGTGTGATGAAGGTTCCCCACTTTCAAGCCGAGCGGGGTGTGGCCATGGGTGTAAAGATCCTGCAAGATTTGATTTTCTTTGGGGCTTTAACACTATATGTCTCCAAGAGACCTGGATTCCAGAAAAGGGATTCTCTCATTTTCCATGTGCTAACTCCTTTTCCCAGAAGTTCAGACATAGGTTAGGGTGACAAATGTGGCTCAAAATGCTAGTCTTGTCAACATAAGTTCCAAAGTTCGTTTAATAATAATATATTCCTCCTATCTTGATTTCTTTCTTGATTATATAGACGTCATATGCTTTAACATTTACATTTCTCCAGCAAAAGCAAAACATCTGGTTGTAATTTAATAATCTTTGAGGTTTGTTTTTTTTTGAGAAAAGATTGCCCCAGCTAGAGTGCAGTGGCATCATCATCGCTCACTGCAACCTCAAACTCCTGGGCTCAAGCGATCGATCCTTTTGCCTCAGCCACCCGAGTAGCCAGGACTACAGCTGCATGCCACCAAGCCTAGCCAATTTTTCTATTTTTTTGTAGAGACCAGGTCTGGCTCGCTATGTAGCCCAGGCTGGTCTCAAACTCCCGGGCTCAGCGATCCTCCCACCTTGGCTTCCCCAAGTGTTAGGATTACAGGCATGAGCCACTACACCTGGTCTCTTTTAGACTTTTTTTTAATAGTCTATGTATCCACCAAGTTGAGACCAGAAGGATTCTTTCTTATGTATCATCCCTCCAAAGGGATGTGAACTGAAAAACTCCTATCCTTATTTATAAACATAATTTGTCATTGTGGAATAACAGTTCAGAGGCTAATTCTGAAGACTTCATGTTTTAGACTTCATAACAATGAGCTTCCACCGTGCTTGTCATTGTCCTTGGATGCTGGGCACACTGGACCTGAGTTGGATCAGCCATCTCCCATCACCTTACTCTTGACATGATGTTCCCTGAGCCAGTCTGTGCCATGACTAGACCGCCAGGAGTAGATGGCAGAAGACTGCAAAGGAATGCAGTGTGTTGGGAACTGGACTCTCACACACTTCTGAAACTCCATTCGGATTGTCTCAAGAGAGAGAGGCTCCGCTCCTTGTACCTATCATAAGAAAAGTAACGAATTGAAACTGGTCCTGGCAGTTCTATCTCTTAGCAAGTATAGGCTTTCCATTTCAACTTCTGGTTAAGTAAGAAATTCCAGAAAGCCATTTTAAAAGTTGGTTAAGGAAAATGGTGATTAAAACAAAATAAGAAAGTAGTTTCTAGGGGATCATGGAGTTAAATTTTATTATAAAGTGTTTTTAT
>CM052439.1:130545615-130565931 GCA_028533085.1 Varecia variegata
GTGCTGGGCTGGGGGTGGGGGCGGGGAGTGAAAGGGCTCTGACTTCAGCACGATTTCCCAAATCTAGCTCCACCATCAATAAGAAGGGACTGAATCTCTGTTCCTCTCCCAGCTAAAGCCAAAATTTGTTCTATTTACAAAACTTCTCAAGTTCTCAGCCACTTCTATCATTGGTCCAATATAGAGAGCATAATGATTTTGGAAAGAAAAAAAATTATTATAATAAAAATAGGTAACATGATGAATGTATTAACTGAATCTTCACTGTATCTTATTATGAAAGAGAGACTATTATCTTCTTGTTAGAAATCAGACCGTTCTGAAGTCGTTTCAGAAAACAGATGCCAAACTCTTATGGTATAGGCATTGCTTGCGTTAACACTAAATGCTTGTGTTACCAGAAGATTCCCTGAATTTTCTGCACACTGAGAAAACTACTAAGTGTTTATTTATTAGGGTAGAGGGGTAAATCAGGCCGATTTTTGCCTTTAGAGCCCAATGGTTTTTATTCTTGAAGAATCACAACCAGGCACTGCATATGAAACTGTCTTAGCCACCTCATCTGGGAGGTAGAAAGATGTCCTGGAAGAGTATAGAATTTAAAGCACACAGAATCTCTGCTCTGTTCTGCCAGCTCTAATGCCCAGTTACTGACACACACAGTTCAGCCCAGTTATTCTGAAAGGAAGCTCACTTTAGAAATGCAAATGACTCACCGAGGAGTGAGGAATGTTAGTGTCTGACATGTGAACTGTGGCTTTGAAGACCGTTTGGGAGCCCTCAGTGCTCTCCCAGGAACACCTCCCAGGGTGTTCGCTGGAGCCAAAGGAGATCAGAACTGTAAATGTCCTTGGTAAAGTGCAGAGTATTAAGGAACTTCTATTTTTATCACGAAAGTGTTGAGTCCTGAATAATAGCTCAGAGCCCATTGAACTAGCCTATGAAAAAGATGAGATTATGCGAGGACTCTTTCGTTGGCCAGGGTAGACACAATCTTGGTCTAGAGCTGCTTCTATTCTTAAAATCTGATTTCCAGTCTCTCTCTCTCCCCCACCGTACCACGCTTGCGAGTCGTCCTGTGCTAGATAGAGTTTAGCGTAAAGAAAATAGACCTGCCCCCTCCGGCAGGAAAGCCTGGGAGGTCGCGGCAGAAGCATCACAGACAGAGGGCAGCGAGGATGGGGTGGGGAAGCCAAACGAGGAGGAGGATGGGCGAGAGGCCCAAGACTCCAGACACTGCAGGGGCGTGCAGCAAATTGCTTACTACTCAGCGCCCCGCGGGCTCCCCAGCGATCCTGAGAGCTGCGGCTGGTTTGTCAGATGCTAAAATCCCTCCTTCCTTGATGAGTCCTGGCAAAGTAACAAACACGAGGAGCCACGTTTGTTTGAGCATTGCTGCTTGCCAACATGATTCCACAGAGCCCCTGACTCGGTGGTGACGTGCAGCTCTCTGGAAAGACCTTTTGAGGACAAAACAGGACAGAGCACATGGCCCACCATGTCTTCGGTCACTATATTCTTCAAAAGATAACCCCGATCCCTGCCTTTTCCCATACATGAGATAACCTCTGACAGGGTTATGCTTCTGTAATCTATAACCAGATGTACTCTTAAGCCCAAACCTTGATGTCACGGTGCTGTAATGTAATTTCTGAGCGAGTCTGATATGACTTGGCATGTGCCGAACCCGCAGCCCTGTGTGTGAGCATTGTAACGGACCGCTCCTGCGCTGCAGGCTGTCTCCAGTCCTCAGTAAGACTTCCGAATAAATCTAACTTTCAATCTTTAAAAGTTGATTTTTTTTTCTTTAGTCGATAGTCCTGTATATCTCCAAAAGGAGTTTTTTGGGTTTTTTTGAGACAAGGTCTCACTCTGTCACCCTGGCTGCAGTGCAGTGGCGTCATGATATCTTGCTGCGAGCCCAAACTCCCAGGCTTAAGCGATTCTCCCACCTCAGCCTCCCAAAGTGCTTGGATTACACATGTGAGCCACTGCACCTGGCCTCAAAGGAGTTTTATAACAGAATAATGAAGCTGGACAGAATAACTAAAAGGCAACTTAGATACACTGGGTAAGACCTGGGTTCCTGGGCAAAACTGCTTGAGTTTCAATCTCAGCTCCACTGTTCATGAGCTGTGTGACTTTGGGCAAGATAATTAGCCTCTCTGTGCCTCAGTTTTTTTCTACTGTAAATCAGGATGGATAAGAATAGTATCTAGCTCTTAGATTATTGTATAAATGACAGAAGTTAATATTTGTAGAGTGTTTAGAACAGGATCTGGTACATAGTTTCACTAAAGTGGGGTTTTTAAAAACCTTATTATTTTATTAATGCATCTCCATGATTAGATACAAGCTCTGAGAGCAGAGGCTCAGTCTGGGTTTGCTCATAATTGTCCACCCGTTGGTTGGAACAGCGTGTGGTTGATGAGGAAAACCCCCATCTATTACTTGGCACAGCTGCCTCCTGAGACCCCCCACCCCTCACGGAAGACCCGCATCAGCATAATACTAACCTGACACCTGGCCCATCAACTAATCTATTACCTGGCGCATCAGCATAACACTAAACCTATCACCTGGCCCATCAACAAATCTATTACCTGGTGCATCAGCATAACACTAAACCTATCACCTGGCCCATCAACTAATCTATTACCTGGCACATCAGCATAACACTAAACCTATCACCTGGCCCATCAACAAATCTATTACCTGGTGCATCAGCATAACACTAAACCTATCACCTGGCCCATCAACTAATCTATTACCTGATTCATCAGTATAACACTAAACCTATTACCTGGTGCATCAACTACCTTATTACCTGGCAGGCATTAGTCACCTGAGACCCCACCTCTCGGATCACCCCAATTTAATAAAAGTGGCAAAAATTGGGTAGACGGGGCTCAGAATTTGGTGGTGAGACTTCTCTGAGCCCGCCGGCAAATACATCTTGATTCTCCGACTCTCCGTGTGCCTCTTAGTTTGTCCTCGGGACCACCCGCTGTAACACTTGCAGTAACATGGTAAGCACTCAACTATTTGTTGTATGAACAAAGGGACAAAAGGAACCTCCCAGACTCAGACTAGAGAATAGGAGGACGGTGCTCCATCCCCACTCTCCCAAGAAATAAAAAGTCACACCTGCTAGCAGTCAACAAAGCTGGAGAAGTAACCCCGTGGGCTATGCCGTGACACGGTTTCTGTTCTCAGACCCTTGGACTTCTCCTTGTCTTCACCACACAGGATGTGGGGCCCAGATCTTATTTGACCAAGGAAGTGTTTGTTCTCTGAGCCAGGAGTGTCTGCCCAGCCTCAGGTGTGGGCTGAGTGTTGGCTTGTCCTTAAGGAAGAACAATCAGCAGCTGGGAGAGCTCCGAAGCCAGTGGGCAGAGGGACTGCCGCCCCTCCCCTGCCTGGCGGGGCACCTGGCCCTGTCTGCAGCGGCTTGGGCTGGACATATCTGCAAGAGAGAGATTGCTGCAGCTCAGTTGCTTGCTAAAAATGTGCCACCTCCCCCTTCATGTCCCGAGTGAACAGCATTTGCAGCGTCCTGCTTTGCCCTCTGCAACAGAGAACTCTAGTTGGGACCAAAGTAAATGGATGTCCCGAACACAGTTCCTTGAATCTAAATTACTTTTGACAAAAAGTCTTCTATATTGTACGTAGCACTGAGAAAGAATAAATACCAACAATTCCATTGATTTTAAGATTTACTCCAATTTCACAGATGTTAAAATATGAAAAAGATGGCCAGACACAGTGGCTCACACCTGCAATCCTAGCACTCTGGGAGGCCAAGACGGGAGGATTGCTTGAGCTCAGGAGTTTGAGACCAGTGTGAGGAAGAGCGAGACCCCATCTCTACAAAAAAAAGAAAAATTAGCTGGGCGTGATGGGGCATGCCTGTAGTCCCAGCTACTTGGAAAGCTGAGGCAGGAGGATTGCTTGAGCCCAGGAGTTTGAGGCTGCAGTGAGCTATGATGATGCCACCACATTCTAACCTGGGTGAGAAAGGGAGACCCTGTCTCAACAAAAAAGAAAGGGAAAAGAAAAGAAAAAGGTAAATCCTAAAATTGATGAAAACAGCACCATTACTACATACAAACAAAGCAGAGAAGAAATGAGAAGGAATCAAAAAAGAATGTCCACATGTTCCACCAATAGATATACCCACCCTGTATCCTGCCCTCCCTCTTTTGACAATGGATGAACTGCCTGTACACCTGTCTAATACACTGTGGGCACATGTGCACCAGGTCCCATCCCCTCTCAGTGACTTCAGGACATCACTTCAGCAAGTCTCACTCCACTCCTCAGCATGGTCAATTTTTTCCTCTACTGGTTCATTTCCATTGCCTACAAATATGAAGTACTGCCTTCGTTCTTCTTCTTCATTCTTTTTTTGAGACAGGGTCTTGCTATGCTGTCCAGGCTGGAGTGCAATGGCTATTCACAGGTGTCATTCCACTACTGATCAGCATGGGAGTTTTGACCTGCTCCATTTCCAACCTCAGCTGTTCACCCCTCCTTAGGCAACGTGGTGGTTCCCTGTTCCCAGGAGGTCACCATATTGACCATATTGATGGCAAACTTAATGCAGACATCCATTGAGCATAGCACATTGCAGCCCAGAACTCCTGGGTTCAAGCAGTCCTCCCGAATTAGCCTCTGGAGTAGCTGGGACTACAGGTGAGGGCCACCCGTCCTAGCAGTGTCTTCCTTCTTGATCCCTCTCCAATTCTATTTCTTGATTGCATTTTATACAAAACTCTTTAAAGTTTTGACTGCTCTTGCTATCTTCTCATCTTCTCCTCTGCTTTTTCCCCTTGAACCCTAATGGGCACACCAGGCTTCCATCCTCATAACTCCATCTAAACAAGTTTTTGTCAAGGTCACCAGTGCCCTCCTATTGCCAGATCCAACAGTTTACCTTCAGTCCTTATCTTACTCCCTCCTGGCAGCAACTGGCTTCTGGGATTCTGGTCTCTCTAGTTCTCCTCCCTCCTCCTTTGCTGATCCTTCTCAGTCTGTTTTACTGGCTCCTCCTCTACACACGGGAGTGCCCTGAACATCAGACTTCTTTCCCACCTGCCCTCCCTCCCTAGGTGATCTCACCCAGTCCTGTGACTTTAATTACTATCCTTACTTTGATAACTACTGTCCCTAGCTCTGACCTCTCCCCTGAACTCAGGGCTTATATATCCTAATAGGCATCTCAAACTAATGTGTTCAAACCCAAGCTTTTGAATTCCAGGCTCAAAGAGGTTCTTCTCAAGAAGTTTTCTCCATCTTAATAAGTGGCAGTTATTCATTGGAATCCAGATCATTCTTGACTGCTCCCTTTCTCCCACATCCAATCCAGCAGCAAATCCTTTTGGCTCTACCTTCAAAACATCTCCAGAATAAGATCCACTTCTCAATTTCCTCTTGCTACCATCCTCACCCAAATCACCATCCTCTCTTACCTGGACCATCGCACTAGCCTCCTAACTGGTTTCCTTTCATCCACCCCAGCCTCCCAAATTCTAGCCCTCGCACAGAAGCACGAGTGACTAAAAAAGGTAAGCTAGACATTGGCCCATCTTTGCTCAAACTCTCCAAGGCTCCCATCTCACTCAGCAGAGCCAAAGTTCTCTGCAGGATTAACCCCTGCCCACTCTGGGCTCTTTCCTCCCCTGCCCTGCTCCAGCCACACTGGCCACCTTATTGCTTCTAGAACACACCGAGCACTCTCCCACCTCGGTTTCTTCTTTGCCCAGCCATGTGCTAAGCCCTCACCCCTTCAGGTCTTGGCTCCACCATCACCCATCAGAGTGGTCTTCCTTGACCGCCCTGCAGAATAGCCGCTGCTCAGCACCGTCTCTCCCTCACCTGCTTTCTGTCCTTTCCGCGTGTCACCCCTCACAGACTGTGTAGCTATTGGGGGTTTGGGCTGCGTCTGTGGCCCCACTTGAACGTGAGCTCCGTGAAGTCAGGGATTTTGTTCACTGCTGTATCCTCAGCTCCTCGGACCCTGCCCAGCACGACACCCCATGAAGATTATAGGATGACTTCCATTGTAGCAGAAAACGTTCTTTATGCAGAAATATTAGGGGTGTGACCATTTTTTCCTACTCCTTTCTACAACTAGGTCAGTGGGAGTCAAAAAGAAAGGCATATGAGTGTTTCCTAAAAGCTGCCTGAAAACACAACACAGCTGCCTTGTTAACCTTACAGAAGAATAGCGTCTAAAGGGCCTGAGTGTGCTTATACCGAGGAGCCCAGCTGGGCTTCACCTGGTCACTGAAGTGCCCTGGCTGGTCTCCTGCCAATGGCCTTCTTACCCCCCACCCCCCTTGCCCTCCGTGCCTCGGTGCCTGTAGGGGCCTGGGCATTGTGCCCAGCTTCTCTCTCCCTTCTCCCATTAGTTTTTCCTCTTTTCATCCCCAACTCTGCTCTAGACCCTTTTAAAGTCATTTATAAGCCTGTGTGGCACATGTCTGTGTCCCATTCTGTGCCTGTCTGCCCCCTCCTTATCCAGCCTCTCCTCAAGACCATGATGCATTTGAAGGTGGGGCTTGTGACTTATTCGTCTTCGTATCTCTAACCTCTACATGGTACCTGGCACATGGTAGGTGCTCAAATGTTGTTTGCTGAATGACTGAATGAACTCTCCATTGTCCACAAGTTCCCCAAGACAGGCTGAGCTTATTCTTGGCAAAGCTTTGCTATTCCATGCCCTTCAACCCTCATTTCTGCACCTACCCACCCACCCCCCCACACACAAGACCATCCTTCAATAGCTAACTCTTAGTTAAACAAAATATTTCAGCTCAATAATATTTATTGTCTATTTGCTAGTACTGTACCCAGCAGTTGATAAAGCTGAGTTAGTGGCTGATTTGTCGGTTCAAGGTCCATCAACTACCCTTTTCTTCACTGGGCCTTTCTTTAAGCTCTCTGGCCTCTCACTGTTCCAACTTGTCAGACATGCAGGATCTGGGGCCCCACCCCAGACCTAAGTCAGGATAGAAACTTTAACAACATCCACAAGTAATTCATATACACTTTAAAGTTTGAGAAATTATGATCTAACCTTCAGTGTTCCCCTCTGTAAAATTAGGTGAACAGGAAAATGAGAAACTAGTACCGTAGTACAGTATCCCGTAGAGTTACTAGCTATCGCTCTTTTTCCATAGCAACCATCACTTTCCTTTTTATAATACACATATTCATGTTTTATAATTTCCTGGTTAACTATTTGTCTTCCTTCTCAGAACGGGAACGCTATGGGATCAGGGAATATGCTGCAGAAATAGAAATAAAAGCCCAGGTTTTCCTACCTACTAGCAACCTGGCTATTATATTCACTGTTGTATATCCAGTGTTTGTCACAGAGTGTCACTTGGTAAGTGACTGCCATACTGGCTGAATGAACTGGCTCCAGGACTATGCCCTACTCTTTTTCTGTGACACACCCAGGAGAGGGGCACATAAACCAATGACTTATTCAACCCCCATATTTTATAGATGAAGAAATTGATTCTCGAAGTCATTAAGTATAATACTTTACTAGACATCTACATCTACATGTTATCAACCTCCAGCCTCCAGGAAGTTCAGTCTCCTCGGCTGATTCCTTTGTTTAAACACTCCCCACGCATAACAGCCATCCAGAAGATTGTCCTGTTGGTTTGGGGATGGACTGCCTGCCTTTGTTTTTTAGAACTAACATATTTAAAACCGATCTACTTTCCAGATAGGTTGCTTCCCATGCTCATGAAAGCGATTTTATTAGTGCCCCCCACTTATTTACTCTATACGTGTTTATTCTCAGGATAGCCCTGTTTCCCAGAATAGCACTTCTACCATTATTGTTTCTAAAATAGCTGAATACCTGATCTGTTGATTCAGCTTTGCTAAACTGCTATCAATGCTTTCTCCTAATTTATCTTTAAGTTACTCTTGTCTGTTGACCCTCAGTTCTCTTTGTAGAACAGTGTTAATCCATTTAAAAGGAAAAAACCCAACACGCAACAGTGCTAATACTGATAAACCTCCTTCCCACTTAGTCTCAAAAGGTGGCACCAGAAGAAAGCAGCTCTTCCATCTGCTGGTTACACACCGGTGTTTAGGAGATTTCTACTTCTGCAGCATAGTATTGAATTCGGTTAGCAGGTTTCTTACATTATCTTGCTAGGTTAAAAATAATTTGCTTCCCTGCCTTTTCTTTTTTTTTTTTGAGACAGAGTCTCACTCTGTTGCCCGGGCTAGAGTGAGTGCCGTGGCGTCAGCCTAGCTCACAGCAACCTCAGACTCCTGGGCTTAAGCAATCCTCCTGCCTCAGCCTCCCGAGTAGCTGGGACTACAGGCATGTGCCACCATGCCCGGCTAATTTTTTCTATATATTTTTAGTTGGCCTGCTAATTTCTTTCTGTTTTTTAGTAGAGACGGGGTCTCGCTCTTGCTCAGGCTGGTCTTGAACTCCTGAGCTCAAACAATCCTCCCGCCTCGGCCTCCCGAGTAGCTGGGACTATAGGCATGCGTCACCATACCCGGCTAATTTTTTTTTCTATATATTTTTAGTTGGCCAGATAATTTCTTTTTATTTTCAGTAGAGATGGGGTCTTGCTCTTGCTCAGGCTGGTCTCGAACTCCTGAGCTCAAACGATTCACCCGCCTCGGCCTCCCAAGTGCTAGGATTACAGGCGTGAGCCACCGCGGCCGGCCCTTTTCTCATTTGTTATGGGACATAGGGGGTATATAAAATATAGAGGGCCAGGGAAGAGAACCTCAGAGGAAGGGAGGAGGAGGCAGAGGAAAAAGAAGATGACAGGTGGGAACAAAAAAAATGAATGGTAAGAGGAAGTTGAGGAGAATAAGAAAGGAAAAGGCAGTGGATGCCAAGATGTAAAGTGATGTAAGATTATTTTTATAATATTGAACCATGTACAATATGCATTTTAAAAGGTTGGAAGGGGCCAGGAGCAGTGGCTCACGCCTGTAATCCTAGCACTCTGGGAGGCCGAGGCCGGTGGATCGCTCGAGGTCAGGAGTTCGAGACCAGCCTGAGCAAGAGTGAGACCCTGTCTCTACCAAAAATAGAAAGAAATTATCTGGCCAACTAAAATATATATATATAGAAAAAATTAGCCGGGCATGGTGGCGCATGCCTGTAGTTCCAGCTACTCGGGAGGCTGAGGCAGTAGGATTGCTTAAGCCCAGGAGTTTGAGGTTGCTGTGAGCTAGGCTGACGCCACGGCTCTCACTCTAGCCTGGGCAACAAAGCAAGACTCTGTCTCAAAAAAAAAAAAACAAAACAGTAACAGTGAAAAAAATAAAAAAAATTAAAAAAAAAAATGGATCAGGAGGACACTGATGAGCAGAAGTGGGGAAGAGACGCAGCAGACAAACTAGGAGAGGCCAGGCTCTAGGAGGACTAGCCAAAGCGGCTCTGTGCTGTGAAATGGGGCCGCTGCAGTCTCCCCGGCTCCCCAAAGCATTCCCAGCCCACACTGTTGTCTGCCTCCTCTGAACCCCGAACTCTGAACTCTGGTCCAGATCCCTTTCCTGAGCGTCAGACTCATAAATCTGATCTCCACCTGCGTGTCTGTTAATAGTAGATATCTCAAATGTGTCTGACTTTCCCAAATCCTACATTAGGAGGTATCTCTATGAGGCTGGGATTTTGGTGTGGTTTCTTCACTGCTGTGTGTCAGTACCCAAAAGTGTGCTTAGCACTGATAACACTAGCTGAATGAATGGATAAATAAAGCCCCTTAGCAGCAACGGCCAGGAGCACACACTCTGTCCCTATTGCTTTACCTGCTGATGTTTCCTGGCTGTCTGATTTCCCCAGCTGAACTGCAAAAACCCTTTAAGATCAGGGACCCTGTGCTTTTGTATTCCCCTTGGCTTTTAGCACAAAGCTTTGCCCATAGGTGATTTGTTGGCTGATTAAACAGCAAGTCCCACCAGCAGAACCAGTCCACGGCTAAGGCCACCTTTCTCAAATTCTAGGAACCACTTGCTAACTCAGGAAAAGAATGTGTTAATTTTTAAGCCCTTCAGCTTGAACCTTGTGCCATGTCAGTGTAATACTGTTCCCGTGTTTGATTCTCATCCTTCTTCAATAGAGCATGTCTTGCTACACCTCTGCAATGTCAGCAGGTCTGTCTCACACTCCTTTCTACCCCTCAGGGGCTCACCAGCATGACCGGGGCACACAGAAGCGTGGCCCTGCCTGCCACTGGCCTCTGACTTTGATTTGGGTTAGGGGCCATGTCGTGCTAGAGGCCCATTGTCTCCGAGGGGACAGCGCCTGCTTGGCTGGAAGAGGAGGTTCTGATTTGCCACTAGTGACGTCAGCGCTCTGGTAACCTTCCTCTGCAGATGTGTGTCTGTTCTGTTTATCTTACAGCCTCCTTTCATGGCAGCAACAAGACACAACAGGAAGCAAATGTCTCAAGCTGTTCCCATCCAGACCAGTTTCGGGGGTTTCTCACAGCACCTCTGAGACACAAGAGTGGCTCAAAGTCAATTATGTGGGCTTCACTAGGAACTGGTTCCCACCAGGGTTGCCGCTGTGGGTGGAGCAGGCTTTTGTTCTGGCTCATTTGCGCTCTGCGTGGAATTGCTATTGGAATGACTAATACCTGCATCATCCCTATGTTAGGAAGCAATTATCTGAAAACAAATTCATTTCCTGAGTCATCCAGCTGATTTAGCCTGTGCCTCTCTTTTTTTTTATTTCAGCAGTTAAGTAACTGAAACGTCCTATAGCACCTCCTGCTATATTTGTAGGAGATTATACATCTGGTTTGGATGGGTCAACAGAGTTATTACTTTCGTCCATGTTACTTACTCACTCTGTCCTGCTCTAATCCTGGATTTATTTACAAAAGACAAATGGTTTTCAGGATTAATTTATTGGCTCTCACTCCTTTGTGTGCTAGGTGACTAACTTGGCACCGTGGGCTCACCCACTGCTCGGTCTGTTCCTTCTTTTGGTTTTGTTGTTTGTTTTAAAGGTATGAATACTCTCCTATCTTCTTCATATTCTGTATTAGCTTCCTGCGCCTGTAGTAACAAACTTCCACAAGCTAGACGGCTTAAACCAACAGAAATATTATATATTCCCTCACAGTTCTGGAGGCCAGAAATCTGGAATCTGCATCACTACGTGGAAGCAAAGCTGTCAGCAGAGCCTCGCTCCTTTAGAAGGTTCCAGGGAGAATCTGTTCCTTGCCCCTTCCAGCTTCTGGTGGCTGCGGAATTCCTTGACTTGTGGCCATATTACTCCAGTCTCTGTCTGCATAGTCACATTGTCCCCTCCTTTTCCACGTGTCTAATCTCCCTTTGTCTCTCTCATGTAAGAGTGATGGTGTTTAAGACCCACCCAGAGAATATAGCATAATCTCCCCTGGCACGATCCCTAATTTAATCCCACCTGCAAACACTGCTTTTCCATCTAAGGTAACATGTACAGGTGCCAGGGATTAGGACCTGATACCTTTGGATGACAGTTATTCAGCCAACTACACCTTCCATTTTCTGCTTTCCAAAACGCACAGAATATTTTGTATCTAGATAAAAAGTGTGGTGAGGAAGATAAGGGAGAAAAGAGCCAATCTAAAGGAAGCAGAAGATAGTTAAGGAGGCTTTTTTTGCTGTTATTTCCTTTTGGCTTTAGAGTGACCCTCCTGGTGTGGGTTCCTGCTTCCTGTGGCAATATGGGATGGTGGGGAATACCCTACTCTGGAAGCCAAAGCGGGTACAGATATTTCCTCCCCTCCACCTTGGCAGTCAGGGCACTGACATATGATGACATAGGCTACAGCAATCCGATGTTGCTACCCAGGGTTTTTGACTTTCCAGGGCGCGGTACATAGAGGTCGGGAGAATTAGAGGTCATTTCCAGGCAGCACGGTCAAGGGTCCGGGAGCAGCCAGAGCCGGCGCCCAGTGGCCGTGGCAGTGGCCTCCCGCCCACACTGTTGCTGTGGCAAGATCTGCTTTTTGGCCTCCACGGATTCCTGCTCACTTCCCCACCTGCGTTTCCAACATTCCTATCGGTTCTGTGATTCTGTGACCTGCTGAACACCCTGCCAGGACATTCCTGTTCTGTTTAAGTTAGCCCCGGTGGCCTCTGCTGTTCGTGACCGGGAGCCCTCCCTGACTTAGAAACTGCCAGCTGAAAGGCTTTATTTATTTTTTTTTTTGCAAAGGCTCTGTGTTTATTTGTTTATTTTTTAGAGATGGGGTCTTCCTCTGTCACCCAGGCTGGAGTGCAGTGGCACGGTCATAGCTCCCTGCATGGAAAAACTGTATTTTTAAAGCTTGACCCACACAAAGAAAAGATAAATGATAGAGATGATGGATATCCCAATTACCCTCATTGGATCATTACACGTTTTATACAGGTATCAAAATACACATGTCCCCACTATATGTCCAACTATTATATACCAATTTTAAAAATGTGAAAAAATATACAAAAATAAAGCTTGGCAGCAGCCTTCAACTCAAAAGAGAGGCTCGTCACTAGAGGAAGACAGGAAAGGAGGGAAAGGGTCTGCCAAGGTCCACAGTAGGACTGTTGGGAAACATCCGTGTGCCTATTATAAAAAAGCCATTTCATACTATGAATCACTGTGCAGTGTTCAAAGTGAGGAAAACTATGGTTCTCAGCTATCAGGCTCTGCATCCTTTAAAAAATATTTTTAATGCCCCCTTTACTATCCTGAAAAGACACTCATAACTTATGTAATTTTAAAAGTTCAATAAATATAATGGAAAAATTAAGGAAAAAAATTTGTATAAAATAATTATTTGCATATAAAATAATAGAACTAATTAAAGGAAATAATATTTTTATAAAAATATGTACTCAAACATGTAAATGCATGCATATGACTACATCAGAGGACCCCACAAATTTACATCTGCACAAATTTACAACAGCACCTAACCACGCCCCACTGAATGAAAACCGCAGGACACAGAACCAGGCCTAGAGTTCGATGAAGGGCCTTCTGAAAAGCGAAAGATACAGGTGCATGTACACCTACTTGCAGTTACGTGCACAGAAAGGGATACTGGAAGGATGTCCTGTAAAGTGTCGGCCGAGGTTAACTCTGAAGAAGGAGGTAGCCAGAGGTTGTGAGGAGGAAAGACATTCACATTTGGCTCTGGTTTGGGTATCCTTTGCATTTCTAATAAAATCAATGTATTCCTTTTGCAATAAAAACCACAGAAGGAAAGTGATTGAGTAGCACTGTGTGTCACAAGCGCGCGGGAAGTAGTCAGATGAGAAGACGTGAGGAAGGGAAGGGCTGGGCAAGCTCCGTGGTAAAGACTGCAGCTCCAGGGAGGAGAACGCATTGACTATTTCTGTCACGGTCATTCAAATGAGTCTGGCAATTAGTGCCTGTGTGATCTTGAGCAAGGTCACCTGTCACACATGCTATCCTGAGGCCACGGTGCTTCCTTCTTTACAGCATCACACTGTTGTTTGTGTCAATACTACTGTACACCTGGGTAGAAGCCCTTACCTGTGGAGCTGGCAGCTGTCTCCAAATAGCCACCCAGGGCTTTTTGATTGTGGCGATCTGCAAGCCAAACACCTGGAGGGCCTATCCTCTTGGGTTTATTCAACTGCCATTAATTGACTACAAAGCTAAATAAGACACTTCTTTGCTCATCAAAATCCACAAGCTTTGGAAACTGCATTGGATTTAAATTCCTGCTCTACAACTCAATAAATATTCTCTGAGCTTTTGTCTCCTTATCTGTAAAATGGGGATAATGTATATTTACTTCATAGGGTTTGTTAGGAGTAATAAATAAGATAATGTATGTCAGCTCGAGGTAAAATGCCTTCTACACTTTAGGTGTTTATTGTTATTGTGATCCTCAATTTTACAGCATGGACTTGATATGGTTTGGATATTGATGTCCCCCCAAGATTCACATATTGAAACCTAACCCCCAACTCAATGGTATTGAAAGATGGGGTCTTTGGGAGGTGAACAGATCATGAGCACCCTTATAAAAGAGACACGAGGGAGTCTGTTTGTCCTTTCTGCCACGGAGGGCACCTAGAAGGTGCCATCTATGAGAAAGTGAGCCCTCACCAGATGCTGAATCTCCCGGTGCCTTCATCCTGGACTTTGCAGCCTCCAGAACTGTAAGAAATAAAATTTCTGTTGCTTATAAATTACCCAGTCTGTGGTATTTTGTTATAGCAGCTGAATTGACTAAGACAGAAATTGCTGGGCACTGATATCACAATTTTCTCTCTTCCTACTTGTCTTAGTTCAGGCTGCTATAACAAAATGCCATAGACTGGGTGGCTCATAAACGACAGAAATTTATCGCTCACAGTTCTGCAGGCTGGGGAGCTCAAGATCAAAGTGCTGCAGATCCAGCATCTGGGGAGGGCCCGCTTCCTAGTTCATAGACAGCCATCTGCTCAGTGTGTCTGCACACGGCAGAAAGGGGCTCAAGAGCTTCCTGGGGCCTCTCTTATAAGGGCACTAATCCCATTCATGAGGGCTTCACCCTCACGACCTAATTACCTTTCAAGGGCCCCACCTCCTAACACCATCATATTGGGGGTTAGGATTTCAACATATGAATTTGGGGAGGACACAAACATTCAGTCCATGGCACAACCTCCTCTGAATTTCTTTGCCCGCTGGCCCACGCTTCTCTGTCACAGCTGCAATATAGGAATTGGTAAGTAGAGCTACTATGCCTAATGCTCTAAGGCAGTTCCCAAAATTCGGTTTCCAGACAGCAGCATCAAGATTACCTGGGAGTTTGTTAGAAATAAAAATTTTCTGGCCCTAGCTCAAATCTATTGAATCAGACTTTGGTGGTGGAGCTTAAGACTAGGTGGTTTAACAAGCATTCCAGGTGAATCTGATAAGCTCTAAAGTTTGAGAACCACTGCTCTAATCCAGTGGTTCTTAACTGGGGAAAATTTTACCCCCCAGGGACATATGGCAATGTTTGGAGACATTTTTGGTTGTCACACCTGGGGAGGGTGCTACCGGCCTATTGTGGGTAGAGGCTACGGAAGCTGCCCACATCCTACAGTGTACAGGACAGCCCCCAGAGAAGGGACTGTCTGGCCTGAATTGTCAGTAGTGCTGTTGAGAAACCCTGCTCTGAGTCAACATTTTTCAAAGGGATAGTTCCTTAGATGCCAAGTCTTACGAAACTTTGAAAAAAGTGTCCCGTGGTGAAACACATGTGGAAAATGTGTGTCTCTCTCTTTCATGAAGACCCATGCTCTGAGAATTTGAGCATTAAAGATATCTGTTCTACCTAGTATTTCCCAAACCTTATGTAGCATCTTAGGGAACAGTGCACTCTCTATACACTAAGGAATGCTGAGCTAATGCCACAGTTACATGGCTGGCCTGGCAGGCCCCATCATTTTGCCTTCATGCCAGGAGTCAGTCTGCACCAATTTCCATCCAATAGCCCATAGCTCATCACATTCCTGCTTCTCCAGAGGTCCAGTTCTGGTCTCAGCTCAAGGGGAAGGCTGCCGAGTGTCTGGCTGACCCCTGAACTGTGTATGCATGGGATAGTTTCTAGGCAGTCCAGGGAAGGCTAAAAGAACTGAAAAGAGGTTTCAGCTGCCACATACCACGGAGGAGACAGAATTTGGAGTTTGAATTCAGCCAAGCTAACTGCCTATTAAACCAAACATTAAGACTCTTCAGATGAGCATAATAGAGTTCCATAATCTCTTCAATATATCACTCATAATTGCATTAGTCTGGGTTCTCCAGAGAAACAGAACCTATAGGATATATATCTATTGAGAGAGAATAGGAGATAATAAGATATATATAGACAAAGCCTGTCCAGAAAGTATCCAGCCATTGTTAATGTAATGGTTACGTGGCTTGATACTTTCCAGACAGCCCTAGTGTATGAATAAATTGGCTCATGTGGTTATGGAGGCTGAGAAGTCCCAAGATCTGCAGTCAGCAAGCCAGAGACCCAGAAGAGCTGATGGTGTAAGTTCCAGCCCAAGTCCAAGGCCAAAGGCAGGAGAAGATTGATGTTCCCAGCTCAACGACAGTCAGGCAGAGAGAACAAATATTGTCGTATTCAGCCTTTTTGTTGTATTCGGGCCTTCAGCAGACTGGATGAGGCACCCCATGGCCCAGTCAAATTGACATGTAAAATTAACCATCACAACAACGTCCCGGATAAAATCCAGACTCTCATGGCAAATGAGTGGGAAGGCAGGGGAGGCTGGTTAACACGAAGATGCTTGGGCTCCACCTGTGACCTACTGAATCAGAACCTTAGCCCAAGAAATCTGCATTTTTAAGAAGTTCCTCAAAGGCCTCTTATTTACATTATAGTCAAAGAACCCCCGCTTTAGGGTCTGGCAAGATTCAGCAACATGGACTTAACACTCAGCCTGAAGCATGTCAGAATCACAAGAATAATCCCGGGGAGTGGGCAGGTCTTTCTCCTGACGGTCTGTGGCCATGTTAAGTGGGATGGGGTGGTTTATGAGTGACATATGTGTTGATCTAGGACAGGGAGAAACCAGTCTGAGTGAATAACGCTCCGGGGCACACCCCCTCACTCGCCGGCACCGCAGAATGATTTCAGAAGCTTTTTGTTCAGAGTCCAAATGACACAGGACAGTGCTGGCTTGTCATTGTTCTGGGTGAGTCATGCTTTATTGCTTACTAATTCCTCTGCCTCCTCAAACCTGTTTCCTTCCCTTCTCCTGAGCATTGAAGTTTGTTTTTTTTTTAAATCATCCTCCACAAATGTGAGCCTATTTTCTATTCTATTACCAGGCTATCTCTCTCTCTCTCCCTCTGCATGTGTGTGTATGTATGTATGTATGTGTGTTTCTGAATTATGGAGAGCTTTTATGAAGTTCTATGTGATGTGATGATTTTTTTTACACCGTGAGGTCCAGTTTTAAAATACATACATTTACATAATTTTTAAAATGTATGTAAAATTGTTGAAGTATTATACCTACAAAACTGTGCATGTAATAAGTGTGCAGCTGCATGAATTTTTACAAAATTCATGTATTCATGTAACCAGAACTTGAATCAAGAACTGGAATGCTATTAGAATCCTAGAAGACTCCCTCATGCTCTCTTCCAGTCATTAGTTCCCACAAGGGAACTGTTCTAACTTCCAGGAGGATAGATTAGTTTTGTCTGTTTTTTAACGCTTGACTTTTATGTAAGTGACATCATACAACATGTACTTGTTTTGTTCTGGCTGCTTTTGTGTTCCCTTTGTTTGTGAGACTCATTCACGCTGTTGCTTGTAGCTGTAGCTTATTCATTCACATTGCTCTACACCATTCCATTATGTGGCTATACCACCGTTTATTTATCCATTCTATTTTTAACAGGCATCTGGGTTTCCAGTGTTTGGCTCTTGCAAATAGTGTGAAGCATAGTTTTTATGCTGAGCCCTGGTTTTAAGAGGGGGTGTTAAGTATTCAAGTTAAAAAAAACAAAGACTGCTTGTGGCAAATAATAGGAACCAATGAACATTCCACAAATGCCTTTGTTCGCCCTGAAAATGGCTCCCAGGGTTGGAAGCCACTATGGGAGAGAGGGAAACAGAAAGGGAGCCCAGAGCAGAGAATGAGTTGGGTTCAGCCTGCCACCCTTATTTACTTCTCCAAGGCAACTCCTTGCCCCTCCTGCTAATTTGGCCCAAATCACTAGCTTTTCAAAACACCTGCTGGGCATTCAAATTGACCCATCATTGTTATGTGGCCAGCAGAGCAGGAGAGGGCTGGGTCCTCTTGCAGACCAAAGTCCTATGAAGGGCTACCCAGAGTTCTGACCTCTCCTCCACCAGCCAGAAAAGGTGCAGCTCCAGAGAACCAAAGATTTGAGCTGCAATGGCCAAAGGGAGGATCTAGTCCAACTCCTCATTCTGCAGGTGAGGAAACCAAGTCCCAGACAGCTGAAGTACTCAAGATCACATGCAGAGTCATGGGTTGGGCTGCATGTTGATTTAGAACCACATCTTCAGCTTCAAGGTTTTATTTTTGGTTTTTTTTGCTTGTGTCATTTTCATTTTACTAGGCCACATTATAATATTACATTACCTCTCCATAGCATTTGGCAATATGATGCTGGTTGCTTTATTTTCTGACTTCCTGTATTTAGAATAGTTTCTTTCCAGTTAAAATGTTACTACCCTCTTCTATGACTTTGTCATTAAAGCCTGGAAGGGTATCTACCAAAATGTCAATGGTGCCTAAAAGGCATAGCGTAGAAGAATTTTTTTTTTTTTTTTTACTTACAAACATTCGAATTAGAGCTTACATAGGAAAAAGTAAACAATTCTTAATTCAGAGCACAAGCCAAACTGGCCAGTCATCACTAGATGGAATCTCTCTAATATACAAGCTGCACTCTAAAACAAAAGTTGCAGCTGGGCGTGGTGGCACACATCTGTAGTCCCCGCTGCTCAGGAGGCTGAGGCAGGAGGATCGTTGGAGCACAGGAGCTTGAGGTTGCAGTGAGCTATGATCATGCCACTGCACTCCAGCCTGGGCCACAGAGTGAGACCCTGTCTCTAACAACAAATGAATGAATGAATGAATGAATGAATAAGTAAAAGTTGCAAATTGACTGTAAGGATAAAATTTTGAGCCCACACTCTGTTTATTTTTTTCATTCAATATATATTGAGTTCCCAGTATATATATATTTTTTAATCAATTGCAGTGACTTTATTTTAGTGGCTTTTCAGGCCCCAAAAGAGTCTCTTTTGATGAGGCTGTCACCCAATCAACTATCTTCACTGTGGAGTCCTCATCACTTGATTTCTGTTTTGTAGATCACAAAGATTCCTTCAAATGATCTCTTCTTCCATTCCTTTATATGAGGTCACACGTTCTGAAAGTACATCTGTCTTTCTCTAATACTTTGAGGTGGCATATTCTGGTCTCCTACACTGTATTCAAACCAGGTTGCTGCTTCTTTTGCATTGTCATTAATGCTGTCATTATCTTATTCCTCTTAGCATAGTCAGGGCATAACATACTATCTCTTCCCAGCCTGGGGATGGGAAATGGCAGGCTGGTAACAGGAAGAGAGAAATCATCTGTCTTTCCTGGGAGTGGCAGGCACCCAGGCCTGACCTGCACGAAACTGCAGGTGAACCTAACTCTTTGTGTCTGCTGAGAGAGCTTCACCATGGACGACACACCACCTAATGCCAGAGGCTTGTGTCAAACAGGCCTCAGCGGAAGCAGGAATGGAACACGAATTCACAGCCTTAGGCTGAGCAGCTCTTGCAGCAGCAGTCTTTCCCCACGATGCCGGCGAAGATGGCCGAGGTGACCATATTGCTTCAACCATACTAGTCTCTTTTGCTTTCTCATTAATCTTGCAACGTTCCTAACGCCTTGCTCCCTTGGTCCCTGTCCTGTGTTTCCTTGAATGTGGCCATAATCTGGCCTCCGTTGATGTTTCAGGAATATCATGTTTCTGTTCAGGATAAGCATGCTGCTGAAGCCTCAGAAAAACAACTATTTTGTTGTCATCAGTACTCAAATGGAGTTGTTGGCACCAGTTCCACAAAGTGTCTTGACACACATTATTAACGGGAGGCAAAATGGTTGGCAAGTAAAGAATTGGTGTTTTACATCTAGCTTTTGCTGGAGCTTTGAATTATTCATTTGTTGGAGGTAGATGAACTTCATTGTGTTTCCCAGGCTTGTTTGGTTTAAATCAGAAGTTGAAGAAACAGTTGATTCCATTTGTTGTTCTAGCTAACTGGAACCAATGTCAAAATCACACTTTTCTCATCATCTATTTTCTCCTTAGAAAAATTCTTCTTGCTGCTTTTATGATTTGAGTCTCACATTTTCAACACCTAGGGGAAGGCAAAACCAGCAATGTTAAGGATGTGCAGTTTACCTCTTTTAATCTCGAGTTCCTAGTATATTTCTGGTTACTGTTTAGGTCTAGTGGATACAACAGTGAGAAAAACAATCATCAAAACTTTCGTGTAGACCTTGCCTGCACCCGACCAGAGCCAGCGGTCCTCCACGCAGCCAGCATCCCGCGAGACGCGCCGCGCACCGACGGAGGGGACATGGGCAGAGCGATGGTGGCCAGGCTCGGGCTGGGGCTGCTGCTTCTGGCGCTGCTCCTACCCACGCAGATTTATTCAAATCAAACAACTGCTGTAACAGTTGCAAGTAACTCCTCCCAGAGTACCTCGGCTCCCCTAAATCCAGCTAATGCCACCACCAAGTCAGGTGGCAATGCCCTGCAGTCGACAGCCAGTCTCCTCG
>CM052439.1:130566431-130600079 GCA_028533085.1 Varecia variegata
CAGGCATGTGCCACCATGCCCGGCTAATTTTTTTTTTTTCTATATATATTTTTAGCTGGCCAGATAATTTCTTTCTATTTTTAGTAGAGACGGGGTCTCGCTCTTGCTCAGGCTGGTCTCGAACTCCTGAGCTCAAACAATCCGCCCGCCTCGGCCTCCCAAGTGCTAGGATTACAGGCGTGAGCCACCGCGCCCGGCCGATAATAATCTTTTTAAAAAGAAGATATGCATATTGTAGATGGTTAGAATGACCATATTTTAATTGAGTTCTGCCCAGAGCCTGCTGGGCCCGCATTTTCGTTTGTGTTTTGATCCCTTGGTCTCCACACTGTACTTGGAGTGAATGAGAGGAGAGCTGGAGAACTCCGTAAATGATGTGCTTGTGCTGGGTCATATCAGGGCAAGCTGCGTGAATGTGAGCTCACACTTGGTTCCAACAGAGAAAAGAAGGGTGAGAGGATGGAGTCATGACACGGCCCATGGTAATACAGACACACTGAACTCAAGGAACAGCCTGCACCGTGGCAGTCAGTATCCAGAAAACTACTGGTGGTCATGAGTGGAAGCCCTGGGGTCAGACCTCCTGGGCTCAAAGACTGACTTGGCCACCTCTTAGATACGTCTCCTTAGGAAATTTATTTAACTTCTCTAGGTCCACTGTCTTTTTCAGTAGAATGAGAATAATAGAAATAGTTACCTCTGGAGAGGTTGTAAGGTTAAATGGGCTAAATCATTTAAAGTACTTTGGCCTGGAACATAATACTTGCTCAAAACTTATTAGCTATGATAATTACTGCTGGAAGTAGAAATTTAGTTTCAGTAAAAATAACATCATCTGGCATGTTAAATCAAAATTGCTAAATTGGATTTAAAATCTTTTTAGCAGGGAATCTGCCATTGCAGGGCTGCTCTTCCAGAGAGTAGACTGTGGACTTGCTCACGGGGGACCAGGGAGTGGAGAGCTGGTTCTGGTCGGAGCCTGCAGCTCACGTTCCAGACGCCTCTGATCCGGCCCCAGTGGGGAGCCGGTGAGGAGCAGCAGGAGCGGTGCAGAGCAGGGCTCACCCTCAGGACTGAACCCCTGGGATTCCTGGACCTCTCTAGGAAAGGGATCTGGGCAGGAAAGACAAACAATCTTACTGCAAGTAGGGTGGAGGCACCAGATTGCTATTAAAGAAATATAGTGAAGTTGAACATCTAAATTATGCAGCCACTGCATTTTCCATGGATTACCTGTCTTCCTTAGGAAGCTGAGATGGAGAAAGGAAGTGGGATTGTCCAGGAGATGTACCTGGGCTGCCCAGCAGCAGTGGCAGCAAGGACCCCTTCTGTGTGCTGTGTCAGTCACCTGGTGACGGATGCAATGCTGGTCCAGGAGTTCAGGGGCAACATTGCAGTCTCAGCTGTGCCCTGACCCAGCAAGGGAACCTCTGCTATTCCAGTTGGTCAGACCCTCAAACCTTATTGATCTCACCGATAAATTAAGAAATCAGGATTGGCACCTGCAGAGGGTTTGGGTGAGATGGAAAAACACATCACTTCTTTAGGAATGTGAGCGTTGCATTGTCTGGAGGGGAAAGAAAAATTGGGCTGAGTGATGAAGAAATTCTTTCAGTAGTCTAGGAGGAAGACTTCTCCTTTTCAGTGGAAGGTACAAGCTCTGTCAGATGCTGGTTAAGGAAGACAGCTGATATCAGCTTCTGCTAAATCCCTCTAGGCTCCAACTGAGACTGGAAAACCCAAAATGACCTGCCCCTTCCCAGGATTTGATACCTCTGGGATGCACGTGTCTTTCTCCTTTTGGAAACTCCTGCTTTTCTCTGAGGAATGGGAAAGCTGGTCTTTGGACAGTCACTCTTCTATTTTGATCATTTGTGTGATGTCTTGGGTACTGCCCAGGTCTTAATACCTGAACAAGAGGTAATTTTAAAGCTGATTAAAGCTGATATTCACAACAGCAGTCCTCAGACAAGCATCATCCATTCTCTAATATGGCTCCAGGCCAACTCTAAAAAGGTACTTTGTACCAGGAAAGAAAACTAAGTGAACATAAATCTGTCTGTTACCTTAGGCCCATAAAACAAGCAAATACAGGTTTGGCTAGTTGCCAACAGTTGCAAATTTCTCAGTTTAGAACTTTTGGCCAAGAATTTTGCCTCCTGTCTTTTTAACTGGTGTTGGGATAGGGGTGCAAGGTGTGCTTGACAATGAGTGCTACAGGGAGGTAAAGAGGGGCCCAGGACCCTGCCCACCCTTCCTGAGAGCCTGACAGAGGGCTCAGAAAGTTTAGACTGACACTCTGAACAATCTGAAAGCCTGTGCCAGATCAGGGGCCAAGGTCACACCACTGGCCCTCCAGAGGAAGCCAGCTCATTCAAATGCTAAGCAAATGTTCCCTAAAAGAAACTGCCCCCGGGGCATGAGATTCTTTCCTAAGTTAGGTCATCTGCAAAGTGGTTTATTGAAAACCATTTGGACTACGACTGGAGCAGATGACCTTTTGAATAACAGACAACTTGTGGGATAGAAACTCACTGCTTTACAAATGAACCCTGGCAGAGCTTTCTGTGTTAACACTATTTTCCCTTGGCCTGAGTCTGTAGGACGTGCAACTTGAAACACTCCTTATCCTATCACAAATCAGGTGGAGAGTGACTGAGAACTCAGGCAGTCAGTTCCACGCTAATCGGAACAATAGCTGGATGGGTAGCTCTTTGTGGATGTCACAAAGTAGATCTGATCTGAGGTTCTTTTGATGCTTTGTCATTTCTTTGTTTTACAGAGGAATAGACACCTTGAGAGTTTACCAAGTGTAAAGTGTTATATAAAACCAAACCTACAGAACAGACCAATAACAAGTAAGGAGATTGAATCGTTGTAAATATCTCTCATCAAAGTAAATCCCAGGACCTGGTGGCTGCACTGCTGAATTCTACCAAACATGTAAAGAATAACAACACCAATCTTTCTCAAACTCCTCCAAAAAATTGAAGAGAGGGAATACTTCCTAACTCATTTTACGAGCATTACCCTGATACCAAAGCCAAACAAGGACACTACAAGAAAAGAAAATTACAGGCCAGTATCCCTGATGAACACAGATGCAAAAATCCTCAACAAAACGCTAACAAATCAAAATCAACAGCACAATAAAAGGATCATTTTGCCGGGTGCGGTGGTGCATGCCTGTAGTCCTAGCTACTCAGGAGGTTAAGGCAGGATTGCTTGAGCCCAGGAGTTCAAGTCCAGCCTGAGCACGGGGCAATATAGTGAGATTCTCATCTCTATAAAGAAAAAAAAAGATCATTCATTCACTATGATCAAGTGAGATTTATCCCTGGGATGCAAGGATGGTTCAACATATGTAACATACATAAATCAATAAATATGATACATTGCATTAACAGAATGAAGGATAAAAACCATATGATCATCTCTATAGATACAGAAAAAGCATTTGACAAAATTCAACATCCTTTCATGATAAAAGCTCTCAACAAATAGGTATAGATGGAATGTACCTCAACATAATAAAGGCCATATATGACAAACTCACAATTAACATCATATTCAATGGTGAAAAGTTGAGGCTTTTTTTTTCCTAAGATCAGGAACAAGACAAGGATGCCTACTCTTGCTACTTCTGTTCAACATAGTACTAGAAGTCCTAGCCAGAGCAATTAAGTAAGACAAAGAAATAAAAGGCATCCAAATTGAAGAGGAAAAAGTAAAACTGGATCCATTTGTAGACAACATGGTGTTATATACAGAAAACCCTAAAACACCATGTTATGCCCCATAAATATATACAATATTCATTTGTCAATTAAAAATACATAATAATTTTAAAACCCCAAAACCAAAGCCGGGCACAGTGGCTCACGCCTGTAATCCTAGCACTCTGGGAGGCCGAGGTGGGTGGATCGCTCGAGGTCAGGAGTTCGAGACCAGCCTGAGCAAGAGCGAGACCCCGTCTCTACTAAAAATAGAAAGAAATTATCTGGCCAACTAAAAATATATATAGAAATAATTAGCTAGGCATGGTGGTGCATGCCTGTAGTCCCAGTTACTCAGGAGGCTGAGGCAGGAGGATCGCTTGAGCCCAGGAGTTTGAGGTTGCTGTGAGCTAGGCTGACGCCACGGCACTCACTCTAGCCCGGGCAACAAAGCGAGACCCTGTCTCAAAACAAAACAAAACAAAAACCCAAAACCAAAAAACACTAAACCTATAGACCCAGGTCTTATCTGTTAGGAGTTTATATTCCCAACCCAACACAAGTTACTATCCTCCTCCTCTCTTCCTTCCTTCCTTCAAGGTGGTTTTACTAAGTCTTAGTGGAGGAAGGAAGGAAGATGAAATAAGTCACATTCTTTAGTGAGGGGTCCTTGATCTTACTCTAAACCCTTTGCCTCTGAAGTAGAGTGAGATATACTGACCTCTAGGTCATTCTGACACCAGCTACCTTGATGACCTCAATTGTGGGCCTTTACAGAGATCCTTAGGCAGATAGCATTCAAATATAGCATGCACATGCATGCACATGCATGGATACACATGCACAATATACACACATGCGCACACATGAATATGTGGTCCTCTGCTTCTATAGGCAGAGGGATATTTCTCTTATTAATGAGGTCTAAAAAATGAAACCACTCAGAATTACTCTAAGAACATAAAAACATGTGACCCTTAGGATTGTTTTATTTGCTCAAATTTTTTTTTTTTTTTTTTTTGAGACAGAGTCTCACTCTGTTGCCCAGGCTAGAGTGAGTGCCATGGCGTCCTCCTAGCTCACAGCAACCTCAAACTCCTGGGCTCAAGCGATCCTACTGCCTCAGCCTCCCGAGTAGCTGGGACTACAGGCATGCGCCACCATGCCCGGCTAATTTTTTTTTTTCTATATATTTTTAGTTGACCAGATAACTTCTTCTACTTTTTAGTAGAGACGGGGTCTCGCTCTTGCTCAGGCTGGTCTTGAACTCCTGAGCTCAAACGATCCGCCCGCCTCGGCCTCCCAAGTGCTAGGATTACAGGCGTGAGCCACCGTGCCCTGCCTATTTGCTCAAATTTTTGTATTTCACTTTTTAAAAAATTTTTGGAAGTATAGTTTTAAAATACCATTTAAGAAAGATCTTGAAAAAACAATTCGGGTAGAAATCCTGCAGTCAACTAGATGCTGGATCAGCTTCTTTGAAAACAGGCCCAGTTTTATTTACAAGAGAAATGTGGAATAGAGCAAATAACATTCGACCAAGAGCCAGCAGGCATGTCGCCACTGACCATCTCTGTCACTAACTGGTTTTATGTGGCCTTGAGTTGTTAAAACCTCCCTGTGAAAGAGGACCCTGCCCTAGGTGGTGGCCGATTCCGGCAGAGGCTGTGCCGGCCATCTGGTGGCGACTTGGCAGTGTCACTGCTGCTGCCAGTTGGAGCTGGAGAAGGAAGCCCGTGGGCTGCACGGAGGGGAGAGCAGAGGGCAGAGCGCGATGCTGGTGTTCACCACCAGACACCCACCATGAATCCAAACCCACACACTGGCCCTCACGCCTCACCTCTGTTTTTGTTTGGAATTAATGAAAATACCGACTCGTGTATTCATTTCACATAGCTCCTGTCTCTGTCCTTGGGCTTGTGGGGCACCAAGATATGGAAATCCTCTGCCTCTTTGTGCTTACTGGAAGCTGCGAGGCTTGAAGACAAGCAAGATTGCAGCTGGATTCAGTCTTGGAAAAGATGAAATTAGAAGAAAGCTCTGAAAGTACAGCCTTTACATCCACATAATGCAACATCTGGACGAAAAGAGGACATTTCTTTCTCTTAAAACCCAGAAGAGTTTTCCCCCAGAAGTTTCCAGGATACTTCCTCTGTGTCTCATTGGCTGAATGAGGGCACATGCCCAGTTCTGAATAACCCCTGGGCCCAGGGGACTGGGTTACTCTGACTTATCGGGCCCATTGCTGCATCTGGGGATGAGGTCAGCCTTGCTCGAAACACACTGGCTGCGTGGGGAGGAGACAGCTACTTCATAAAATGTGATGCGAATTAGAGAACTGTCAGGAAGAGAAAAGAGAAGAATGAGCCTTGGCCTGGTAACCAAAAATATCCCCAAAGCTTTCTTAGGTATCCTTTCAGGAAATTTTGTCTGGTGATTCATATTCTGTTGGGCACTAACAGTCAAAACAGTAGTATTTATTGTATCTTGTCTGCCAGGCGCTGTGCTGAAGGTTTTACCAATATCTTCTCATTTTAGTCCTTCAACAGGTGTGGTGAGTGCAGGCATAATATCCTCCTCATTTTACAAGTTAGGAAACCAAAGTCAGGGAACTTCAGCGTCCCTAAAGACAGAGCTAGTGGAGATGGAGACGAAATTCACAGTGGTCCCCGTGGGTGCAGAGCGTGTTTAACTACTACCCACACTGCCTCTCATGTGTGCCGTGCACCTACTGAGCCTGACAGCTGTGTGGCTTCTCCTCTGCTGCTGGCTTTTAATAACCCACTCCTATGGCCACAGTGGTCACTTTGTCACAGCCCCAACAGCTCCACTCTGATGCTTGGCGCTCTTCCTTTTGCCCCCAGGTCTCTTGCTTTGTCCTCTCCTGCTGACCTGCAGTTACACCCTGTGTCCCTTGCCCCTGCCTGCCAACTTCCTGGCTGCCACCCCTCCTGCTTCATTTCCTTCTCCGCCCTGCTCGGACTCCTTGGCCAACCATTTCTCGGCCACTGTCACCAACCCCCTCCGTTTTCTCACACCTGGACCTCCCAGTGCCCTGGCCTTGCTAATCCCCACCCAGGATTCAATCCTATCCGAAATTCCTGCGCTGGAGTTTCTTTCTTAATGCACTGGGAGAACAGTCACAGGTACTGTTTCCAGCCACTCTTCGTCAGTGATTCCAGGTCCAAGGTGCTCCACGCCTCTCCCCCACCATGCTGCTGTCACCCTGCAGTGAGGAATGGGGCTGGGAAGGGGAGAGCTGGGTGGCATTTCCCAGGGCTCAGGCTTGTGGGGGGTGCATTTGAGGGCGGGCACAGGGCAGATCATCTCTTCCTCAGGTTGATGCTGTATTTATTCTCCTTAGTTTTTATCTTTCCCCGTCAGAAGCAGCGGCTGTCCTCCTGATTGTCTCACTTCTTCAATACTCCCTTCTGCTCTGGTCTTCACGCTTTTTCTTTCCACAAACCTGTTCCAAGCCTTCTTATCCTCTAAGATACAGCAATCTGCACTCTGTCTCTTTCCCCAGCACCTCCCTCCTTCCCCGCAGGTCGGGCTCCAGGAGCTGCCCACCTCCTCAGCTCCAGGTCCCATCCAGGCCTCTCCATTCCCACCTGCCATGCTGCTGTTCCCCGGGGCCCCTGGGACCTCGCACCCCAGGCCCCTGGGGCAATCCAGTGCCTCTTCCTGGGTGACTTCCTGTCTGAGCCCCCAGCATGTCTGGCAGCCTCCCTTGGAAACCTCCTCCTTGGTCCTTATCACACCACTTTCTTCTGGTTTTCCTCCTTCCTCACTGACTAGGGTCCCCTTTGTAGACTCTCCTTTTTCTTCTACTGACACTTAGATGCAAATGTCCCCAAAGGCTGGCCCTGCTGTTCTCTGTCTTGCTCTGCGTTCTCTCCCAGTGCTGATGACTCCCTGAACCCGTGGCGGTCAGCCCCGCGGTTGGGACGGGGTGTAAGAACCGAAGGGAGTGCTGACGGTCCAGCAATGATGGTAACGAATGCATTCCTATACTATTGTGAAAAATCAAAAGTAATGCACGGAAAGTCTGCGAACAAAAAATCAGAATTTTAAGTAGAGACAGGATCCGTGGCAGTGCAGTAGAGAGCCCCGCGGGAGCCAGAGGCAAAAGGAGAAATCAGTCGCTCAGATTCCCCGGTCATCTTCCAGATTAGTGGGCCTCAACCACGGCTGCACACCCGAATCCCTTGGGATCTTTTTTCTTTTGTAATTTTATTTTTATTGATTCACATAACATAAAATTCACTAACGTGTATAATTCAGTGGTTTTTAGTGTATTCACAGTGTTGTGCAATTATCACCGACAACCAATTCCAGACTGATTCTGTAAGGCTGGCGGCCGGCACCCCTCCCTCCCCTAATGAAAAAAGCAGCAGCCCCTCCTATTCCTCAATACCCGCCCTAAAACCGCAACAAAGAAATTCCTCACTCTTCACGCGGAAACCTTCCCGCCGGAGAAACTCCCATCCCCCATCCCTAAAAACATACACAAGCCCACTCAGACTTCTGGGCGGGGTCCCACTCCGTGGGACCCGTGAAACTCGCCCGTGTCCCTCGCTTGGGACTCGTTACCCTGACCTGGGAGCGCTCCAATAAAGCCTCTTTACTTATCCCTTTCAACTCTGCTCGTCTTTTTTTCCTCTGGCGCCGGCAAATCCAAAAAACCTTACAGTTTCCATGATCCCAAAAGAAGCCCTGTATCGATTAGCAGTCACTCCCCGTTACCCTCTCCCCTGCTAATCTGCTTTCTGTCTCTATGGATTTGCCTATTCTGAACATTTCATGGAATCATAAAATATGTGTCTGACTTCTTTTAGCATAATGCTTTTAAGGTTCATCTACACTGTAGCATGTATCAGCAATTACTTTCTTTGTATGGCTGAATAATATTCCATTTTGTGGATGTGCTGGAGAACTTTTTTAAAATAATGATAGCTCCTCGTAATACTCTGAAATTAAAAAAAAAGAAAAAAAAAGAATGATACCTGAACTCTAGCCTCAGAGATTCTAATTCCATTCACCTGTGCTGCAGTCCAGGCATCCTTTATTTTCTTTTTAAAGATCTACATCTTCCCCAGGTGGTACAAATGGCCAGCCAGGGTTGAGGATTACTACCCTAGGCAATAACCCAAGTCCTCAGAGCTCCTATGGAAACTCTCCTTTACCTCTCTATAATTGCATTTGTTGTGCTGTTGATGAGCTGATTTACGTATCTTTCTTTTCCACTAGAGTTTTCAAGTGCAGAAACATGTCTTGCTTTTTCTGTATCTCCCTAGGATTGTTCTTTGTGCCTGACCCATGGTAGATGCTGAGGTTTGTCTCCACCAAAACTCATGTTGAAATGTGATCCCCAGTGCAGCAGTGTGGAAGGGGGTGTTCGGTGACGGGGCAGATGCCTCAGGAACAGAGTAATGCCCTCCCATGGTGGTGGGGCGAGTGCGTTCTCCCTCTCTCAGGTTGTTAACAATAGCCCGGCTGCCTCAGTTTCTCTCTCTAGCTTTCTCTCTCGCCATGGGATCTCTTTGCACAGCCCTTTCCCCTTCTGTCTCCACCAAGAGTTGAAGCAGCTGAGACCCTCACCAGATGCAGCGTCCTCATCCTGAACTTTCTAGCTACCAGAATCCTGAGCCAAATAAACCTCTTCTCTTTATAAATTACCCAGTCTCAGGAATTCTGTCACAGCAACACAAAACAGACCAAGACAGTAGATTCAGCTTGATAAACAAATACATTCACTGAATAAAAAGTGTGAATGAATAATGAACTATTTATTTCACTGCCGTACGTAACAGACAAAATTTAACTTTTTTGGGTGTCTAAGAATCATCACAACGAACACATATTGTTGTTCAGAACTATGATGTGGTAATGCCCCCAGGGCCCACTCAGGTGAACATTCATTATCCACCTTTACCTCCATTTACCAGCAGTAACCAAAAACCACTGAGGCTTTGCAGTGGAAACCAGAGAAGCAAGCTTGAAACACAAGGAGCTTTATATGGAGCAACGTCTAAGTGAATAGTCTCTGGTCTAAAGATGATTCCTACCTTTCTTCTCGAGTGAGTGGGCTCTGTAAGAGCTAGGGAAGTTACTTTGGCTTGAGGTGTCGTAGCGTCTCCCTGCCATCTTCCCTGCTGAAAGACGCAGCTCCTGTGGGTGGGTTGTGTGGGCAGCTGGTAATAAGGCTCACCCTGCCCGGAGTAGCCACGCCTTCTCTCCTGTCCAGAGTGGCTACTGCTGGGTTAGTGGCTCAGCTGCAGGCAGTAGCTTTGACTCCTGACCTTCAATATGACTGATGACTTTGTTCTAGAACAAAGTAATCACCTAAATTACGTAGAACATTGTATATCCCCCATTCCATTATTATGAAATGAAATCCTCCCCTGCTCTTTGTCAATTTCTTCTAATAAAATTTGAGCTCCTCCCACTCACTCTTTCTTATGAATTAATCTAATGACATTCTGCAGGCCTAAACTTTAAAAAAAAAAAGGAATCTCAGAAAGATAACAAGATGATATTTCCTCTTCTCTGTAGAGGAAGAGACACCAATTCTATGTCTTCAAACTAATTTCAAGAACAGTATCCCATAAAACGTCAAATTAACACCATTCACAAAGAATCTTTTTTTCAAAATGAATTTTATTGTGTATATTTAAGGTTTACAACATGATGTAATGGCATACATATACACAGTAAAATGGTTACCGTAGTGAAGCAGATTAACGTATCTATCAATTCATACAGTTACTTTTTTGCATGGGTAACAAGGACAGCTAAAATCTGATTTAATAAAAATCCCTAACACAATACAATATTATTGATTTAGTCCTCACGTTGTACATTAGATCACTAGACTTGTTCTTCCTACATGTCTACGATTGTGTATCCTTTGACCTACACCTCTCCGTTTCCTCTTCCCCCATCCCTACCCATGGTAACCACTGTTTCCTTCTCTGTCTCTCGCAGAGAATCCACCTTGCTCTCCTGTTCAGTGTAGACACTTAATGATTATTCATACCTATTACCAACTTCGGTTTCGATTATTTGAACAAGGGAGTTTATGAGATATTCTGATTTCGGAAATTATTGCCATGGCTCACGAAAGAAACCTTTGATCTCTAAATAGAAGTCTGTAGTACATTGTCCTACTTGATAATTTGCTACCCTGTCAATGATGTTATCAATGATGTCTCCATTCTCCTAAATGGTCTCCAAGGGCTGTTCATACCGAGACCTAGCAAGTGTGGCCACAGAGGCATTGGCAGAGCACAGGAGGGGAGGCAGGTGGAGGCTCAGGGTGCTCACCACTGCCCAGCTTCTACTTTTTGTCTCTGTGAATTTTACTATTCTAGGTACCACATACAAGTGAAATCATGCAATGTCTATCCTTTTGTGTCTAGCTTATTTCACTTAGCATACCCCTTCAAAGTTTATCTGTGTTGTAGCAGGTCTCAGAATTTCATTTCTTTTTAAGGCTAAATAATATCCCATGGTATGAATATACCATATTCTGTTTATCCATTCACTCATTCTCACACATTTGGGTTGTTTCCACCATTTGGCTATTGTGAATAACGCTGTTATGAACGTGGGTATACAAATACCTGTCTGAGTCCCTGCTTTCAATTCTTTTGGAAGTATACCTAGGAGTGGAATGGCTGGATCATATAGTAATTGTATGTTTAATTTTTTGAGTAACCATTGTACTGTTTTCTATAGAGGCTGCATCATTTTACATTTCCACTAACAATGCATAAGAGTTTCATTTCTCCACATCGACGTGTTATTTTCTGTTATTTTTTGATAATAGCTATGTTAATGGGTGTGACGTGGTATCTTACTATGGTTTTAATTTGCATTGCCCTAATAACTGGTGATGTTGAATCTTTCTTTTTAAAAATTTTCATTTTATGAGGTGTAATTTATATACAATAAACTGTACCCATTTTAAGTTCAATAGATGTTGACAAATGTATACACCCACGTAACCACAACCACAGTCAAAATGCATAACATTTCTATCACCCCTTTTTGACCCTTTGCAGTCACTTCTCCTCTCCACCCCAACTCCAGGCAACCTCTGATCCACTTCTGTCACTATAGATTAGTTTGATTTTCTAGATTTCCGTATAAATGGAAATCCTGTGCACCTGGCTTCTTTCACAGTGGCATACTATGTCTGAGATGCATCCATATTGGTGACTGTGTCAGTGACTTGTTCCTTTTTGTTGCTGGGTAGCATTCCATTATGTGGATACATCACAGTTTTTTTACCCATTCATCTATTCGTAGACATTTGGGTTGTTTACAGTTTTTAGCTGTTATGGATAAAAGCTATTGTAAACATTGTTGTGTAAATGTTTGTGTGGAATACGTTTTCATTTTTCTTGAGCAATTACCTAAGAGTAGAATTGTAATGCCATAGGTAGGTGAGGTTTAACTTTATGAGAAACAGCCAAACTTTTTCCCAAAGAGGTTGAGTCATTTTATATTCACACCGGCGCTGTATGAGACTTGCGGTTGCTTCACGTTCATGTCAGGGTGTCCTCCCATCTGAAAATCTCTCCGCTTCTTCCGGCTGAGCTCAGAAGGCCACCAGTTCCTACGACTAGGCCTATCGGTACCAGTGATAAATACAAAGAGAAAGGACAAAGGGAGAAGAGAAATTATACAGCACTATCTTGTATAGACAACACTGTACAAAGGTTTATGCATCTCAGAATATGGAGAGTGCTGATGTCAGTGGGCAACAATTTACAAAGGAAATACCCATCCCCTCAATGCTAGTGTCTTAGTCTGTTTTGTGTTGCTATGACAGAGAACCTGAGGCTGGATAATTTATACAGAAAAGGGGTTTACTTAGCCCACAGGCTGGGAAGTTCAGGAAGCACGGTGCCAACAGTTGCTCGGCTTTTGCTGAGGGCTTTTGTGTTGTGTCATAACATGGCAGGGAAGGTCAAAGGGGAAGCAGACACATGGGAAGAGGAGAGAACCCCAGGGGTGTCCGGGCTTTGTAACAACCCCTTCTCAAGGGAACATTCCCGAGAGAACCAGCCCAATCTCACCAGAGCGAGAACTCACTCCCAGAACAGCACCCCAGCTCAGCACCCCAGAACAGCACTCCCAGAACAGCACCCCAGCTCAGGAGGGATCCACCCCCACCACCCAAACACTAGGCCCCACCTCCAACACCACTGAATTGGGGATTAAATTCCAACGTGAGTTTTGGTGGGAACAGACTCAAACCGCAGCAGCTAGTACGTGCCCAAATCTTATCTTCAAACTTATAAAACAGATTCCAACCTGCTCCGTGCATGCAGACTCATTGTACTACGGCCTGATCGCTGAGTGTCACCCGAGTCTAACTTCTCGCTTTCTCAGAGAGAAGTGCCCCATTTTCCAGTTACTGCATAGCAACCAATAGGACTAAATGTGGCTGGGCCAAGAAATGTTCAATGTCTAAGTAATTCTACATGCATATTAAAATATTTGAAAATTCTAGTTAAAAGGTTATTTTTTTAAAAATTGGGATGAGGCTACTGATAGCATCTGAGGCAGTTTTATCTTGAGAAACAAAGTCTATTTGCTAAAATAAGCAAAATAGCAATTGAAATTAAGTTAAATGGAAAGCAGAAGCCAGTTATCACCCCTGACATTTGTTACATAAACCTTTCTTAAGGGTAACTTTGTGAGCATGACTGTTCTCATTTTAAAACGCCAAAGATGAGAATCAGTACTAGAACACTAAAAATAATCTCAGAAAACATGCTGACACAGAAGGATGAAAGCTGTACTTGATCACACTGTTTTTCTGCAAGTGGCTTGTTAGTACATCAGCACTCCTGCCGGAGGAAGTGAGATATTTAAGAGCAAATCTTCAATTAAAATGCTACTCTCCTGGGGTAGCACTTGAAGCGCTATATTTCCCATTTCCTCAAATACTCTCCCAGCCAGTACTCATCTTTTCCTTATGTCACATGTGACAGTGGAAAGGCATGTGCTTACGGAGCTGAGTCTAGGTCCCAGGCCTCTGAGATGTTTCACAATCCTGCGGCATTAAAAAATATTTCAGTGACTAAACAATCTTCAAAAATCATGGACGTGGTTTTATATAAGTATAGTACTTGAACACCAAGCCAAGTATTATGTTAATAATATCATTATGATTTTTCAGTCATTATGTACAGTAGATTTCGGTGATGGTCTCAAATCTTCATCACTCCCTTTAGCCATGGCTTTGCCATGTGGTTTTGAAATTCCTTTCCCTAAAGAGGCCATGTCTATTTTCCACCCCCTTGAGTCTGGATGGCCCGTGTCTTGCTTTGGTCAGTAGAATGTGACTGTAGTGAGAACGTGCCAGTTCTGATCTCACACCTCGAGATGTCCAGCATGCGTCCTCTTATCTCTGGCGCCTCCGCCGTCGCCATGGAAACGTGCCAGGATTAGCGTGCTTGCCGGGTGAGAGGCATGGAGCACAGTTACATCACCCCAGCCGTGCCAGGCCTTCCTAAGCCGGCTAGTAGATCCCGAGACGTGTCAGCAGGACAATCTAGCTGGCTCTCCCAGAGCACTAGTGACAAATGCCTGTTGTGATATGCCCCTGTTGGGCAGCAATACCTGACTGATATCTTTATATCAAAAAGAGTTTTTAAAACTCAAAGATACAATTTAAAAATAAAATGGCCTATTGAATACTCTCCTTTTTGCCTCTCCCAGTGATACTGAGTTTCCAGATTAAAAAAAAAAAAAATATTTCCAACACCATAGTCCAGAAGCTGTTGACTGTGGCTGCCTTTGAGGAGATGACAAGGATGTGAGAGAGATTTTCATCTGTATCCTTTGACTCTTTTGAAATTTGAACCATACGAATGTTACCACTCAAAAAAATAGAATGCAAATGCTACGGTGACTTGTCTCTCTAGAGGAGAGGAAAAGACAAGGCAGAGTAAATGATAGGGACAGTGGCTTGTAAGGCTAAATCTTTCAGTGGATATAGTCAGATATTTAGGACCAACATCTAGGGGGATGTATCTAGAGAATACTAATAGTCCAGTAAGTTCAGAGAGGGACATGATAATCTACAAGTCAATTCTGAAAAATATCCGCATCTTAACAGATAAACTGTGGCTTCCTTTTGCTGACCACAATATATGTTTTAGGTCAGAGATTTCTTCTTCTTCTTGTTTTTTTTTTTTTTTGCCATAGGTTCTCGCTTTGCTCCCCAGGCTGGAGTGCAGTGGCCTCA
This sequence comes from Varecia variegata, assembly GCA_028533085.1. NCBI lineage: Eukaryota > Metazoa > Chordata > Mammalia > Primates > Lemuridae > Varecia > Varecia variegata. Next base: position 130,581,414 of record CM052439.1, read on the forward strand.
TCATAGCTCACAGCAACCTCAAACTCCTCGGCTCAATTGATCCTCCTGCTTCAGCCCCCCCGCCCCCCAGAGTGCTGGGATTACAGGCATGAGTCACTGTGCCAGCCAAGAGATTTCTTCTAAACCCTAGTTCCATGGTCCTCAAAGTTTGGTGTGCATAAGAATTACCCCTGGCTCTTGTTAAAAATGTAGATAGCACAGGTCCCATCCCAGAGATTCTAATTGTAGGTCTAGGATGAAGCCCAGAAATCTGCATTATAACAAGCAACTCAAAAGACTTTTGTGGACATTTCAAGGAGCACTGAATGTTGTCACTCACTGCTGAGTGGCTCTATCAAACACTCCAACTGCTGTCATTGTACAAAAACAACAAGCCCATTGGTACCTGATTCAGCCTCACCAACTGGGAGACCATTTGATTTGATAACTATAAGAAAAGGAATGAGTGAAACTAAGGACCCAACAACGTGGGTCAATGAATGCAGATGTTAAAGAAAGCAAGCTGCAGTATTTTTAAAAAAGAGCTTATGGAAGAATTAATGAGATTTTTCAAATATTGGATAATATTTAATAGGATGTGGGTTATATACATAAATTAATTTTAAGAATAAGAGGCCTAAAATAATTATGCAATAAACTCAGTCAAAATAAAGTTTTTATTTTGTTTTGAGAAAATTACGTGTGCTGCCTGATGAGGAAAGATCAATTCCAGAAGAAGATAAATGAGTATCCCTTTTGGCATAAGTATGAAGTCTATCAGAGCAAAAAGTCAAACTCTGGTTGTGTATGTCAACAGAATGCTGTACTGAATGTTCTGGTAGCTGTTGGGGACAAACAAAGCTATTTCTGGCTTCAAAGTCTAGCTAAAGGCATTTTTGTGTTTTTGAGAATTTCAAGGTTCCACAGTTAGCTTTGGAAGAATCTTAAAGATGTGAAATGTAGGTGTAGAATCATAGACTTTTCTAACACTTTTGTCCGCTGCTTGAATAACATAGTGAGGTGTGAAATACTAATGGTGGCTAGAAGATGCTCAGAAAAGCTTTTTTTTTTATTATTTGACTTTTGTTTTAATGTGGGTTGTTTTTCTGTCAGAGAAGTAGTCTACACTCAGGAAAGAAGTAGGAAATACTTAAAAGGAAGAAAATAGCCCCAATCTCCAAATGCAAGTTTAAAAGTCTTGGTATATTTCCCATTAGCTTTTGCCCCCCATTTCAATCTATATTTCACCCATCTTGTTGGTTTCATACTGCAAACATATCATTGCATCTTACTTTTTAAAAATTAAATATTATAAGTACTTCTCTGTGCCATTAAATATACTTAATAAGCTTAATTTTTAATGGGTATAATAGTCTCTGGAGAAGTCGGCTAGGACTGACTATCTTAGAGGGTTTCTAGTCTTTTGCTAATATGCAAATAAAGCTATCAACAACTAGAAATCTATTTCTTTTTTTTTTTAAATTTATAGACGGGGTCTCACTCTGTCGCCTAGGCTGGATCATAGCTCACTGCAGCCTTGAACTCCTGGGCTCAAGAGATCCTCCCGCCTCTGCCTCCCAAAGTGCTGGCATCGCAGGCATAAGCCACCATGTCTGGCCTTTGTTGTTTACAATTATTTCTTGAGGATAGATTCCCAGAAGCCATTCAACTGGGTCAAAGGTTATGAACATTTAAGGGTGATGACATTTTATCAAATTGCTTTCCTAAAGCACATCCACCATTATCTTACCCTTGCTTGCTTGTATTTATATTATTTTCCTTCTTTCCTTCATTCCTTCTATAGTATTTATTAGGGAGCTGTTTATTAGAGAGCTATTTATTAGGGAGTTCTTTATAGCCATCATAGAAAAAAAATCATTGCTAATTGGATAAGAGTGTTAAATCTTGTTTGAAATTACAGCTATCTGATTATTGCTGAGGTATAACTTTTTCTCCATATGCTGGCTAACAAGTTATAGTTTCTCTTTCATATTTAGTATTTTTTTCAACAATTTGTAAGAGAGCATCTGTAATGAAGCACTTACCCCAGGTTTATTGTATGTGTATGTGTTCCCAGAGTTGAGTTCCAAAATGTTCATTTTGCCCTGGGTATAGTGGAGTCATTGATTCTCTGACAGTGATCCTCCGGCTGACTCATTAGCCTTAGGGTTTGCAAAACTCTTCATTCCAGCACCATCAAGATTGAAGCTCCTGATGCTAACTGGCACCCTAGTATGTCCCTGAGGTCACCATTTTTCAGCCAGAGGCAGAGACAAGAAACATATCTACATCTGCTTTCTGGTAACCAGGAGCCGCTATCTTTAAAAAAAAACGGGAGTCGCCACTCTAAACCCCTAGTGTCTTGTGAAATGGTTTTATGTATGAGATTAGAGCCTTTTAAGCTATCTTTTCCCCTAGAAAAGAACCTAAGAGGGGAGAAAAAGCATATGGAAAGATAGATGTCACCTAAAACAAATTTTAACTAATCATCTATGCTGCCACTCCATTAAAAATTGCCCCAATTTTATCTGAATAAAAAAATTGCCCCAGAAAATGATGTTAAGGATATGCAAATTGAACTTTCTGGATGTCTGGACCTCCAAACTAGCCAAATTTTGCCTCAACCTATCTCTTAGGGCCCTGCTACTTAAAGTATGGTCCAAAAAGGAGCAACTTCAACATTCATTACCTGGGAAGTTGTTAGATATGCAGATGCCACCTCAAAGCTGTCGCATCAAAGTCTGCAGTTTAACAAGATCCCCAGGTGATTTATATGCATGTTAAATTTGAGAAGCACTTTCTTTTTTTCCTCCTTTTTCTTTTCTTTTTTTTTTTTTAAAGGGGTAGGGGGTTGTGAGGAGGGGTGCTTAGTTACCTTGTTTGTTTTTGAGACAGAGTCTCACTCTGCCGCCCTGGGTAGAGTGCAGTGGCGTCATTGTCATTGTAGCTCACTGCAGCCTCCACTCCTGGGCTCAAGCGATCCTTCTGCCTCAGCCTCCCAAGTAGCTGGGACTGCAGGCGCAGGCCCAGGCCTCAATGTCTGGTTGGGGTTTTTTTCTCCCCCTTTTCTTTTTGGTAGAGACAGGGTCTCACTTTTGTTACGGCTAGAACCCCTGAGCTCAAGTGATCCTCCCACCTCGGACTCCCAGAGAGCGAGGATTACAGGCGTGAGCCACAGCACCAGGCCAGAGAAGCACTTTCTTACAGTGGTGATATCAGCCCTGGCTTACACATTAGAATCTTCTGAGGAGCTTGAAACCAATAGGGATGCCCAGGCCCCGGCCCCAGAGATTCTGACTCATATTGGTAGAGTGTAGGGGTTGGCACTGGAATTGTTTAGACGCTCTCCAGTGAGTGACTCCATGTGCAGCCAGAGTTGAGAACTGACTTAACGTTTCTCTAACTTCCTTGTTACAAGGCAGAGCTGATAAAATTCTAAATCTGAAGTCTTCAAATTCAATGTTTCTTCTAGACACTATGTATTATGATTAAATCCAAATACTAGCTAGCTCCTGGAGGACAGGGATATATTTGCCTTATTCTATTTTTTTTCAAGAGTAACTATGTCAGTTTCAAGTGTCACTAGGTATCTCAGGATAAGAAACAAAATAACAAACACACACACAAAATAATTGTAGTCTTGCCCATAAATGCATCTCAGTGTTGGCAATCTCACCCTTGATAACGTGTTCACTTCCCTGGATGGGTCACACAGCAGCATGCTAAAATGACCGAACGATGTGGTCATTACCATGGGCAAAACAGCCAGACTGGCCCTGCCCCCGCCCTATGTCTTCAGATTGCTATAGATGAACTTTCAAAGCTAATCTCCCTAATGCTTATGAGTCATTTCCTGAAATGAGGAACACACAGCCAGCTGGGTCGAAACCATACATGCTGTGTTCTCTGAATTTCACGATGCTACTGAATCTGACCTCTGGTTTTCCACGTATTTCCAGAGGCCAGCGAGCAGTCAACAGTCCCTGTGACGACAAACTCGGAGCTCAATTTTCACTTTATAGGGACGCTGCCACAGTTAGAATCTACTGCTGTTTTGAATTGTCTCTTGGTCTGATGGCCTGAAATTTTGCTCGGCAAGAGCCTCTCTCTTCTGTTTGCACAGCAGCTGGCTGGAAACCAGATCTCACACAGAGGTTTCCGAACTGTGGGCCACGCCCTACCTGGTGACTTAAATCAGTTGCTACTGCTTCAAAACATAGATTCCTTTAGGTGTGAAACAGCTAGAGACCCAATGTGGTGGCCTGCAGCTGTGAGCCATCTGTTTACCATTGTTGGCTTTACAATCATTACCAGTTTCTCTGCCTTCTTTTAAGTCAATAAAGTTGGCAAATCTTCCATAAGAGCAATGGTTCTCAAACTTCTTGAGGACACAGAGAGCCTTTGTTTATGTGGGCTATATGCAGTGGTGTTCCAGGATCCACTTGTATCCACTCACAAGAATTCAATCAATATTAAGGAATTTTTCAAGCCAACTGTTAAACTATTTGGAACTTTAAGTTGGCAATGGAAGGAGTATTTACACCCTGGAAACTGGCAAATGCTACAAATCAGGGTTTTTTTGTCTTTTTCTGGAGATCTGGTTTACCAGCACACCATTGATTTTTATCTACTAATATTTTCCATATTAGACATTAAAATGAAGAACTTTTGAAAATATTTATTTCAGCTAAAAATAACAATAAACTACCACATATTAACATAAGTGCCATATTTTTCATAATTTTTCCCCCAAACAATAATTTAATGAGGAGAGTTGCATTGTTTTACATTTTTGCAATCTCTTTAATGGCTGGCTTAATAGAAGACAATCGGATTTTCACATCTGCTTCTGCATGTAATCTGTTGCACTATCACAGCTGGAAAACTCAACTGTACACTTGTGAGAGCATCAGACCAAATAAGGCAAATAATGTCTTAGTGTTGGGCGAGCGTGGTGGCTCATGCTGTAATCCTAGCACTCTGGGAGGCCAAGGCGAGAACATCACTTGAGGTCAGGAGTTCGAGACCAACCTCAGCAAGAGTGCGACCCCATCTCTACTAAAAATAGAAAAAATTAGCTGGGCATGGTGGCATGTGCCTGTAGTCCCAGCTACTCGGGAGGCTGAGGCAGGAGGATTGCTTGAGCCCAGGAGTTTGAGGTTGCTGTGAGCTAGGCTGATGCCACAGCACTCTAGCCTGGGCAACAGAGTGAGGCTCTGCCTCAAAAACAAATAAAAAAAAATGTCATAGTGTTTTTAAGAGAGTTCTGACCTTGCAGATCTCCTGAAAGGGTCTCAGGGACTCTGAGAATCACTGCATTGGAACATTTCTCCTCTCTCCTCAGATTGCAGCTCACTTTACTGCACCTCCTTTACAAAACACAATTAGGTTTACCCTGTGGTCAATTTCTCTCCATGCACATTTGGTCTAGTAATTTTGAAAGGCATAGCCACGCAGCATGGTAATTATGCCAGCAAATTACCATTTGTGACTGTGTTTTCCCCCTTAATTTTCCCCACAGTACTACGTGAAGATAAGCTACTAGTGGAAGGTCCAGGCCTCAGAAAATTGGTCATAAACATGCGTAACCTTTTCCACTTTGCTTCTGGAGCTCAAGGACATGCCAACAGTTTTAATTTCTTAAATTCAAAGGTATAACCTAAAATTTTCCAAGTGTATATTCAACAGCCAAATATTCCATTTCCTTAAAAAATGCTATTTTTGACTTGGTGGAAAAAACATTTTTGTGTTAAGAAAATTCAAGTGTGTTTTTCTGAACCGAAACATTTTTTTTTTTTTTTTTTGAGACAGAGTCTCGCTCTGTTGCCCGGGCTAGAGTGAGTGCCGTGGCGTCAGCCTAGCTCACAGCAACCTCAAACTCCTGGGCTCAAGCGATCCTTCTGCCTCAGCCTCCCCAGTAGCTGGGACTACAGGCATGCGCCACCATGCCCGGCTAATTTTTTCTATAAATATATATATTTTTTAGTTGGCCAGATAATTTCTTTCTATTTTTAGTAGAGACGGGGTCTCGCTCTTGTTTAGGCTGGAGAACTGAAACATATTTTGAAAAATAATGATAGAAGAGTTTAAAGGTCACTTTCTGGTTAGAGTGAGGATCCTATTTCTGGTGGCCATGAGTGGAGATGACCATCTGACTTCATTTAATATAGCTATTTCTGAAGCACGTGTGGAGAGTCCAGGCCTCAAAAACTTGAACAGTTTTTATGTTAACTTAAAAATTCTGTGTTAACAAAATTCTTGTTTAGTTGAAATAATTTTTCCATTGACTATGAATCTAGAAAGACTTTACTAATAAATTTTTTTGACTTTTCAACTCTGAGGAACTTGTCATTTTTCTTTAAATTTCCCCTCCTCCCCTCTGCCTGAGGGAGTGTTAGGTGGCAAAGGATTGTTGTCACCGGGGCAGGGAAGGCAGCAAGGTATGGGTTTCCTCCCTGCTCTGACATTTAACTTCTTTGTCTCTCACCAGGAAAGAACTGCAGACACTGTTCTTGATACCTATAATCCAGGCATCTGAATATATTCTCAATGATAAAACCTTGAATTTAGCTAAGAAGGGAGAGAGAGAGAGGCAGCGCAAGCTAATCACTCAACCATTTGGGCAGAAATGGTGTTTTTTTTCTTCTCTATTTATTCTTCCAGATCCATTCTCCATGCCCAAGAAAGCTGATCTCTATGGACTACTTGGCCTCTGGGATTTGGGGGTGGTAACAGCTTCCCTTAATTGCTGGTCTCTGGGGTGCTTCACCATCCCCTGTTGGTTCCCTTAAACCTGCCCATGCCTCTGCAAATTACCTCTGCATTAAACGTTCTTCAGTAAAACCCTTAAAAGTGTGCACAGGCCAGAAAGATACAATAATAATTTATTCTAAACAGATACCAAGCAAATTTGCATGTTTATTAATATAGTTTACACTTTTAAGAGTACATATAAAAACAGTGACATATTTTATCAGTATAGTAATGACAGTCATATTAATATTTTAGTATATACAGACTGAATAAACAATGACAGTAAATCTCCACTGATTTAGATAAAACAAATATAGTAACCACATTAATCAAATCAGTGCTAGCTTCTACTCACAATACAGTTACATTACTTTTATGTAAATTAATCTATGGGATATAGAAATAGTTTGTTCTTTTAAATAGATAAACATTTGCCTTGCAACTTTCCCCCTTTTTGTTTAAAATGCCACTATTTTTTCATAAGTATAAAAAGATATGTTTGAACTAATTTTCAAATTAATTTGTCAAGTCCATAAGGATTTTCTATACTCTATACTTATCAAGGGGTTGAAAAATGCTTTTAAAATAATCTCATTAAATCTTAAGAAATGTAAATGGAAAGTATAGAATAATTTTCCTAAATTGCAATTTCAACTCTGTTTTCTTCTGTTATTTCCAACTAGACTGACATAATCAATTCTTGAAAGAACACTTGATTTGAGTAATCTATTTTTTTTTTTTTTGAGACATGGTCTCACTTGGTCACTCAAGCTGATATGCAGTGGTGTAATCATAGCTCACTGCAGCCTCCAACTCCTGGGCTCTAGTGATCCTCCTGCCTCAGCCTCCTGAGAAGCTGGGACTACCACCACGCCCAGCTAATTTTTTGTAGACACAGGGTCTTGCTATGTTGTTCAGTCTGGTCTTGAACTCCTGGCCTCAAGTGATCCTCCTGCCTCAGCCTCCCAAAGTGCTGGGATTACAGGCATGAGCCACCACGCCCAGTGCTGATTTGTACATGTCTTGCATTGTGCTATGTTTTCATCTTAAGTTATAACCACAGGAAGCAGTAACCCCAATGTTCAAAGTAACCCAAATGTTCAAAGCTGACAGGCCTTGCTTGTGTGAAACATGCTTGTTGACAGCTGGCTAAAAGCAGTTTTTGACATGACATATTGATTATAGCTACATCACATTATATCCATGCAGCGTCTACTTTGCTCTTCTTGAGGGCAGGTCTCAGTCTTATTCCACTCTGGACACTGGCACCCATCAGAGTGCTCGCAGCACATAACGGTGCTTCCATGAGAGAACTAGCCTTGCAGGACAACTGCTGGACATGAGCGTGCCTTCTTTCTCTGCTCTTGAGCGGGGTACAAGGGCTTTCATGGTCATTACCTCCTAGGATAGCACATTCTGCTTTGCCAGTTTCTAATAAATGTGATCAGTTCACAGCCAACCCTTGGGGGAACCCCAGGAGGATGGAGCAAACACAGCTCCCCAAAGGCTCAGCTGAAGGGTTTCTGACCAGTCTGTGTCTGACGAGGTCCTACCGTGTATCTGCTGGAGTTCTCCATTAGGGGCAGATGCATGCAGCTCTCAGGGGTGGGCTACTATGGTCACTAGTGGCACTTATGCTCAGTCTTGGTTTACATTTACAGTGTGTAAAACATCAAAAATGCTACCCATATCATAACTAGGGCTTTTAATCTATTTCAATAATTTTAAGAAATCAAACTTTGATATGTTTAAAACACTAGAACTTTTTCTATCCACAGATAGTACTAAGCCTTATTCCTCAATAACTTAAACATTGCTGTCAAACAATTTCAAAATACACTTATTTGCAAAAGTTGTGTAAGTCTAAACTATGGAATCCCTTGTTATTGATGGACACCTTCAGATGTTCAGGGCTAAAGGTCACTAACCTAGACTTTGCATGTAAAATCAGAGAATCGGAGATTTCTGTAATCGCTGAGGGAGTAAAAGAGAGGGTTTCAAAGTGCCTATTCTATACCGCACTGCAAATAATACATGTGTGTGCATACATATGTATGTATATAATAAGTCACTGAGATATATCAAGAAGTGACATTCAGTTATTAACACAGCATTGGCAATACTCCCTTGGAATAACAACATTGTCTTCTATTCTTGTGATCTTTTCTGGTGATTAACAAAAATATATGCTTGATGGCTCTCATAAGAAGCAGGCGTGCAAATGATACATTGCTGTTTTAGGTGATGCAGTAAATACAGTTTAGGCAGGTACTAGCAGAATCCACAGGCGATTCACTTTTTTAACCTTTTCTTTTTAACCTACCAGCAGTCCCTTTTCCTAAGTTAACAGCTTTTTGTATATGCTATTATTCAGGTTACTAGAGCAGGTGTCCATTTTACTTGCCATCAGCTGACCACTGCTGTTGTAACTGTTGGGATCGGAGCTTTCTTTGCAGCACAGGATACTGCAGAGGTATCTCTGGCACTCAGAGGAAGCGTAATAGTAAATCAAGGGATCAATGCAGCAGCTTATGCTGCTGACGCAGACACAGAGGAGGTAGGCAAAGTAGGCGGCCTCTGTCGAGGAATTGTGAGAAAGGAATGAATAATGCACAATCAGGAGGATGTTCGTGGGTCCGAAGCAAATGATGAAGACGCAGAAGACAGCAGCTGACAAGAATAAAGCCCGGGACTTCTTGCTCCGGTTGGCAACTGTGGAAGAGCTAAGACATCGAATGATAGACACATAACAGACGGTGGAAATGAGCAACGGCACGAAAAAGAAGACAGCAGAGAAGGCTGAGAAGTAATAGGCATAATAGCCTTCGAGCAGGGTTTCGTCGAGCACATCGTGGCAGGTGGTTACGTTGAGCCCTGGCACCCGGGTGGTCTGCTCCTTGAGGAGCAGAGGCACCACCCCCGCGATGGCCATAGCCCAGATGGCCAGACACGTGACGGACGCCCTTCCCAGAGTGCGCCAGGAGAGGGACTGGATGGGATACACCACAGCCAGAAAGCGGTCAATGCTTATGACTGTCATGAGCATGATGGAGGCATACATGTTACAGTAAAACGCTGCGGTGACGAAGCGACACATTTCAGACCCGAACTGCCAGTCGCTGCCGGAAAAGTAATAGCTGATCTTAAAGGGGAGCACAGACACGAAGAGCACATCTGCCGTGGCCAGGTGTAACATGTACACCACTGCCGGCTTCTTGACCTTCATCTTCAAGATGAACACAACGATAGCCATGAGGTTTAGCGGGAGACTTACTATAAACACGCCCGTGTAAACCGAGGGGACAAAGAGAGTCAACCAGGGGCTGGTCAGATATCCGGAGGCATCTTTCGAGATGAACGCAGGGGGCCGTTTCTGAAGAGGACTGCTTTTATTGATGGCGATTAACCTGTCTTCCATTAACCCACTTTCATTTTTCTCCTCGTCCTCCCCCAGTGGGAATGGTTCGTATCTGTCATTGAGATTTCTGAGAAGGAATGATCGGGGGTCCATAGTAGCATTTGTTGCTTTTGACTCTGAAAAATAAAATTTTAAAATTAAAAAAAAAAAAGTGAATGAATTAAAAGAACAAAAGAGATAAGTAGAGAGCATATTTTACTTTTGTTTATTTTTTGTTTTATCAGGAGAGTGGGTGGTAAAAAGCAGGTGACCGCAAATAGCCATCATCAGAGAATAAGCTAACGCAAAATACAGTGTCACATGTTGTTGTGATGTAAACAAACCCTTTTAAAACTCCGCTCCTCAAAGGGAGAAAGGTGAATGATAAGCCTTCAGAGATCTACACTGCAGACATCAAGAAATCCCTGACATGAAGGAATCAAGCAGTGATTTCTTTTCCATATTAGCCACTGTCTACATAAACAAATCACTCCCAGTTCCTGTGACTTCTCTTTCCTCCACAGGCCTTCACGGGCACATTTTCTCTCTACTTTGCAGCCATCCCATGAAACCCATCCCCCCAATGGAAAATCCACATAGAAAGTGAGACTTCTTATGTGTTATGGAGCTAGAGGCAAATTCAGAGCAGGACCCGGGACTCCCAGTTCTATGTCCAATGTCCAGGGGACAGTCGTTTTCCTCTCCTCTTTGGTTTCCTGACACAGTAGAATGTAGCAATCTGTCATCATATCTGGGGCCAAACCACAGTGCCTTGGGTTATCTCCTAACATAGCCACAAGGTACCTATCACCTCAGGCATTGTCCTGCTTCCTTCCTGAGTGGGTTAACAGCAGCAGATGTTCTCGGCCACTCACGCCAGGCTGATGGCCTCCTTTAGCTGGGTTCTAGAATGCTACATGCCTCAGGGTGCATGCCAGGCCAACCAGGGTCTTTGGAGTATCAACCAGGTGTCAAAATAAAGGCACAGCTGTACACATCCTCCCACCAAAAAGATCCATTTGAAATGTTCATCAAAGAAAAGCAACACTTAGCAGCTGGAATCCAGTCAGCTTTTCTTCCCAAGGAGCTTTGCTAAAATTATGCCACTGAAGAGAAATGACAGAGCCTCTGTTGGGCCTCGGGAAGCAGAGGAGGGAAGAGAGAATATGTCAGGTTTTAGTCTGGAATGTTGGTTCTTAGTGCACTCATGGCCAAAGAATGACCAGATGCACCAAAGTAAGGCAAGCAGGAGGTGAAGTTTATTGAGGGGGAGCAAGATAGGATTATAGAGCAAGAGCAAGACATAGGTTTACAAAACATGACACATATGCCACAGATGACGACCGGACCCCTTGTCACTGCAGAAAAAGAGAGCTTGGTTATGGTCTGGGTCTTGTTTTATGGCGTTCAAAACGTCACTATAGGACCACTTTGACTGGACAGTTGGGAGTCACATGACCTGAGTCTTACTGCACATGTGGGTTCTAGGTCACATTCCAGACTTTATGGTACCATGTGGCTTGGTCCGTGGGCTAGAGAGTCCTCTGCATTTTTTTGCAGCTGGTGTGCCAAGTTCTGATTGGCAGATTTGTAGGGTATTCCCTCCTCCCCCAGGTATGGAGAATCAGGGTTGGGCAGGACCAAGATGGGGGCAACAGCACCCACTTTCGTCCCTAGGAGACCCAGAATCCCTCACTATCTACCTAACAAAACCACAGAGTAAAAAGGGCAAGATCTCTATCACTGGAAGTGCTCACAACAAAGGCTGGATATGCAGGTAACTTACAAGTGATGTTAGAGGATTTGAAAACTGGCAGGAAGTTGGACAAGTACAGTGGATTTTTGAACTTTTGGTTTAGGTTTTCAGCAGTGGAATCCTTCCTGTAAACAGAAACTTAAAGAGAGGCATAATGCAGTAGAAGAGAGAGTTCTGCTTCTGGTTTGGCTCTGTAAGGTCCTACCAGATCCAACCATCACTTAGATAAAAATGATAAACTTTAGACTCCCTGTCTACCCTCTGTTCCCCAATCAATGATCTGAAGGCATTTAGGTTTACAGGGTGGTAGAAGGGGAGAATGGAGGAGGGGAGGGGGGAATCATGGAAGAAAGAATAGAACCTGGTAGTTTTCTTGTTTTCAGTGACTTTTAGCTTGAAAGGCCAATGTCAGTGCCTGTGATGTTGTGAAATACATATTTGGTCTTTCTCCTCATTTCCTGGCATATATAGCTTTTAAAATCCTTGAAATCTCTGGAATGATGAGTGTCTTTTATATGCTAATGAGAAAACTGATGGCTGGCGGCCCCTAGGTAGCTTCAGGATGGGGGCTGAGCACCCAAAAGACCAAGGCAGGATTAGAGGGTTGTGACTTTCAGCCCCACGCCCCAACCTCCAGGGACAGGAGAGGAGCTGAAGGTTAAGTTGGTCACCAATGGTCAATGATGTAATTTTGTGGATGAAGCCTCCATAAAACCCCCAAAGGACAGGATTAGAGGTAGGGAATCTGGATAGCGGAACAGGAGTTCCTGGTGAGTGGCGCCCCAGAGAGGGCATGGAAGCTCCACGCCCCTTCCCACATACCACATGCATCTCTTCCATCTGGCTGTTCGTCTGTATCCTTTGTAATAGCCTTTACAATAAACCAGTAACTGTAAGAAAAGTGTTTCCTTGAGTTCTGTGAGCCACTCTAGCAAATTAATTGAATCTCAGGAGGGGACCATGGGAACCCCCAGATGGATGGTCAGAAGTTCTGGAGACTGAGCCCTTAACTTGTGGGATCTGACTGTATCTCCATGAAGACAGTGTCAGAACTGAGTTAAATTAGAGGATACCTAGCTGTTGGTGTCCGTTGGAGAATTTGCCAGAAAATCGATTGCTTGGTGTATGGGGAAATACCCCCCAAACATCTGGTGTCAGAAGAACTGGGTGAAGTGCTATGTAAGAGAAAACAGTCCGGGGAAAATATTAATGGTCTGGTTTTTCCTATATCACACCAGTGCCACAAAAGGTGACTAAAACCCAGATAGAAAACCTGTAGACTTTATGTTCCGAAGAACCAGGGGACAGAGTTCGGGGCAACCATAGTCACTGGAAAGTTAGGAGAGAATCCCAGGAAGGAAAAAGCCAAACAGGGGGAGCTCTGAACTCCAGTGTAAATTCTGTCCTAGGCTTTGGCTGACCCTTGAACCATGCATGTGTAGGGAAGATGCAAAACACCTCTGCTCCTCTCCATACTTCCAGAGTTTTTTCACTGATTCCTTCCCATCTGAATCAGCTGTTGCTTCTTACCTTTAGATTTTCATTTGGATAATGACACACCCTGTTTAGTCTCTGAGCCAGTAGGTGGATAAAATGTAGTACATATATACCATGGAGTTCTACTCAGCCACAAAAAACAATGGTGATCTAGCACCTCTTATATTATTCTAGATAGAGAAGCCCATAATACTACGTGAAGTATCACAAGAATGGAAAAACAAGCACCACATGTACTCATCATCAAAGTGGTATTAACTGATCAACACTTAAGTGCACATACAGTAATAACATTCATCTAATGTCAAGCAGATGGGAGAGAGGAGGAGTGGATGGGTATATTCACACCTAATGGGTATGGTGCACACCATCTAGGGGATGGACACGCTTGAAGCTCTGACTCTGGTGGGGCAAAGGCAATATATGTAACTTAAACATTTGTACCCCTGTAATATGCTGAAATAAATAAAATAAAATAAAATAAAACCAAAAACACCTCTGCTAACGATGAAAGAACTGAAGTGATATTGCGCTTCTGCTCCAGAGGGACAGTCTGCAGTTTGAGTCCAACCAAATTAACTGACTGGTAAAACAAAAATACCATTTGAAGGTATATAATAAAATACAGAGTCTTCACAACACAATATCCATGATACAATCCAAAATCATTCTATATAAGAATAATCAGGAGGTTCTATCAGATCTAACCGTCCTTAGATAAAAATTATAAACTCTGGACTTCCCTCCCATCTCATACCACACATAAAAATCAACTCAAAATGGATTAAAGATGTAAATGTAGGATCTGAAACTGTAAAACTACCAGAAAAAAAAATATGGGAAAAGCTCTACGACATTGTTCTGGGCAATAATTTTTTGCATACGACTATAAAAGTATAAGCAACAAAAGCAGAAATAGACAAATGGGATTATATCACACTAAAAAGCTTCTGCACAGCAGAGGAAATAATCAACAATAAAGAGACAATCTATGGATTGGGAGAAGATACTTGCAAGCCATACATTTTATAAAGGGTTAATATTCAAAATATATAAAGAATGAAAACAACTCAATAGCAAGAAGACAAATCAATTTAATCTGTCATGGGATTAGTTAAACCAACCAACCAACCAACCAACCAACCAACAAACGAATAAAAAAATGGGCAAAGGACCTGAATAGACATTTCTCAAAAGAAGACATACAAATGGCCAAGAGGTACATGAAAAAATGCTTAATATCACTAATCATCAGAGAAATGAAAACTGAAACCACAATGAGATATAAAGGCAAAACATAATAAGTGTTGGTGAGGATGTAGAGAAAACAGAACCTGTGTATACACTGTTGGTGTGATTACAAATTAGCATAACCATTATGGAAAATAGTACAGAGGTTGTACAATAAATTGAAAATAGATTATCATATGATCCAGCAATCCCACTATTGGGTATATATTCAAATGAAATAAAATCAGTATGTTAGGAAGATATCTGCACTTCCATGTTCATTGCAGCATTATTCACAATAGCCAAGATTTGGAATCAACCTAAGTGTCCACTGACAGATCAATGGATAAAGAAATTGTGCTTATACACAATGGAATACTATTCAGCCTTAAAAAAAGAAGAAATCTTGTCATTTGCAACAATGTGGATGAAACTGGAGGACATTATGTTAAGTGAAACAAGTCAGGCACAGAAAGACATATACTGCATAATCTCACTTATTATATATAGAATCTAAAAAAGTTGAACTCATAGAAGCAGAGAGTAGAATGGTGGCTACCAGAGGCTGAGGGAGGGTGGGTGGATTGGGGAGACATTGGTTAAAGGATACAAAATTTCAGTCAGACAGGAGAAGTAAGTTCAAGAGATCCACTGTACAACATGATTACTGCAGTTAATAACAATGGACTGTATACTTGAAAATTGCTTAGAGTGTAGATTTTAAGTGTTCTCACCCCCCAAAATAAGTATTTAATGTGATGCATATGTTAATCAGCTTCATTTAACCATCCCACAATGGATACATATTTCAAAACATCACATTGTACAAAATAAATATATATAAGTTTGTCAATTAAAAAAAAAGAAAGAAAAGAAAAGGAAGAATCAGAAAAGTATGACCCAGTCTCAAGTAAAAAGACAATCAATGGAAACCCATTTCAAGATGAGTCAAATATTGGAATTAGCAGATAAAGATTTTATAGAATGTATTACAACTATGCACAATAAAGTAAAGAAAAATATTTCATTGAAATGAATGAGGAAATAGGACATATAAGTAAAAAACTAACAAATGGAAGTTCCAGAACTAGAAAATAAAATACAGCACGTTGGTATCTATTTCCAAAATGAAGAGCAGAGCTAGCATAGAACCAACTGGGAACAGGGCAGAGCCTGCCAGTATAAGGTTGAGGTCAAAGTACTTCAGCAAGGTCATGAGTGGGTCCCCAGAGGTGAACGGGTGGCCTGTAGATTTGTCACAGGGACAGGACAAATATCTCCAGTGACAAGTCTCTGAGCACACATTTGTGTCTAGATTGATCCTCAAAGATAAGAACTATCCTTATTCACCTCTGAATCTCCAGTACAGAGCCCTGCACATGGTAGGTGCTCCTTAAATTAGTGACATATTTGCATTCTAATACTGGTTCTGCCAGGAGTCACTTAACCTCTCTGAACTCAGCTCAGAATCATTTAAAGGGGGTTCTGACACCTGTCTGGCCTACAAATCTGGCAGCTAGGAGCATCCCCTGTGAAATAGGATGTACACTCACTTGGAAACTATAAAAATTAAGCAATTTAAGAAATCACATTGCTGTTCTTATTATCTTTTCCCTCCCACTTCCATGTAGTATGCTTTTAGACCCAGTTGTTTGGTCATTCAATTGTTTTAAATTACAATGAAATCTAGGCTCCTCTTCCATGCTATTTAGCAATGTTTAGTTTTTCAGTATGATGAGGGACATGAGCAGGTTATAAAGTGTATATGCCAAGGGTTCAGAGTTGTAAATCAAATTTCGAATTCACAGTCCTTCCAGAAGTATCACTCTCTTCTCTTTGTGAGGTGTCTAACTTACTCTATATTCACCTTGACCCAGTCACACGGAGGCCTGACATTGGTACCGACAGCTCTTGAGGGATGTGAAGCTATCCTCAAGGTTGTAATGAAAGTGTGGGGGCTGAAAGAGAAGAATGAATGGGTTCTGGCACTTTAACAGCACAGAAACTTGTATCCATAAAAATCCTGACCTAGAGGAACTTTAAAATAACACAATTCTCCTCTGCTGATCCTCTAGGATCCTGGCTAGATTAAGGACTTTTGCAATGCACAGAGGGGAAAAAAGTGCACACGAACATATGCACACACACACACGTGAATCAAGATGATACCTGGATGAGGAACCCAATTTGAAAACTACTGCACACTCATAACTAAGCTCCTTAGACAGTATCACTTCATCTGAAAATAAAACTGTCATTAGGCTATACTCTGTATTTAGTATTTTGGCGATAGGTACTTTTCAAAAATGTCTTCTCTGGCTAGGCCTTCTCAGTACAGTTGATCTGATCTGTTTATGACAGAAACATTATACTCATGGAAACATGACATTTTTATAGGCTAGAACCCAGAAAGAATGTATAATCCCTTGATTAAATATCACTGCCTGAGGTGTTACTTTTTATTGCCATTATAGTTTTGATATTCTGGTTTTTGTGAAATTAAAGAATGTCAGGGGAAAAAAAGTATATGCCAGCATCAAAGAAAGAACAAAACCAATGCAAGGTGACTAGATAATTCCAACTACTTCAAGCCCCTTAAGCTGAAATTCGAGTCTGAGCATCATGCTCTAGGATTCTCTAATTAGCTCTAGAGTGGTTTTGTTACTGAATACAGCACATTGCTAAATAACTTAAATATGGACTCTCTAACTCTGGGGATTTTTTAAATTAGTGAGTCAGGCAGCGCTTTTTCTGCCTTTGATGAGATCTGGCCTGGAAGCAGAGGGGTGACTGGATGGTCTTTGAATGTCCCATTTGATCCTGGGATTTACTCCATGCCAGCATCCCATGACACACCAGCCTCAGCTTTGACTCACTGTTCTGCCCTACAGGGCTCACGCTTTTTGGGAGCTTGTCCACATTCCCACACAGGGCAGGACAGTTGAAACCGTGCTACGGGCTACAGAAAAATGGAGAGGAGGACGATGGAAAAATAACAGAAACACAGTAACTCTATCAACTGGAAAACAGCAGCATTATTGGAATGCTCAAGTCCCCCACATTCAAACAAGCACCATTTTCCAATGGGGGGGCGCTGGGGGGTGGCGAATGTTGCTGCTTAAAGAAATGGCTGGTTCCAGATCTGGGGTAGGGAAGCATACAAGGTGAGCCTTGAACATCTTCAAAGAATATTAGGGTTGGGCCAAAAAGACTCTGGAGTCAATCTGAAGGGGTTCCCACTGGCCAAAGATGTGACAAATTGATCATCAAAAGAATAATGATGAAATGAATTGAAACATTTCAACATGTTAAGATCCATGAATTCAAGGTACAGTCAGCCAAATCCAGTACGTAGAAAAGTCTTCAAGACAGATGGCCCAGTCTGACAAATAAACAGCAATAAAAAAGAGGTGGGGGTGGGGGACAGTTCCATGTTAAAATGTTGTAGTGGACCTTGTTTGATACTGATTCAAACAAACCAGCTGTTAAAAGGCATTTATGAGACAGGAAAATTTGAACACTGACTGAATATTAGATGGTATTAAGGAATTATTTATTTTTTATGTATTATAACAGTATTACAGTTATGTGAAAATAGAGTTCTTTTCTCTAAGGGTATATACTGATTTTTTTTTTTTTTTGAGAGAGTCTCACTCTGTCACCCAGGCTAGCAATGCAGTGGCATCATCCTAGCTCACTGCAACCTCAAACTCCTGGGCTCAAGTGATTCCCCTGCCTCAGGCTTCCCACTAGCTGGTACTACAGGCATGTACCACCATGCCTGGCTAATTTTTCTATTTTTTGTAGAGGTGGGGCCTCATTTCTGCTCAGGCTGGTCTTGAACTCCTGGGCTCAAGCAATCCTCCTGCCTTGGCTTCCCAGAGTGCTAGGATTACTGTCATGAGCCACCACAACCAGCCTATACTGATGTATTTATGGAGGAAATGATATGATGTATGGGATTTGCTTTCAAATTATCCAGCTGGTGGAGGAGGAAAGTTGAGGGTACAGATGAAAGACAACTGGTCATACGTACGTAATGTTGAAGCTGGAG
>CM052439.1:130600179-130617091 GCA_028533085.1 Varecia variegata
TCAGCCTCCCAAGTAGCTGGGACTACAGGCATGCGCCACCATGCCCAGCTAATTTTTTCTATATATATTTTAGTTGGCCAGCTAATTTCTTTCTATTTTTTAGTAGAGACGGGGTCTCGCTCATTGCTCAGGCTGGTCTCGAACTCCTGACCTTGAGCGATCCACCCGCCTCGGCCTCCCAGAGTGCTAGGATTACAGGTGTGAGCCACCGCGCCCGGCCAGGGAAAAAGTTCTTGAATGTTTGTGTGAACACAGTCTTACACTTAGAGAATTCATTTGATATCAACTCTTCAAAGGCTTTTCTGGAATATGAAAAAACTGGCACATAAAACACTTATTTTCTGAGCACCTACTGTGTGTCAGGTACTTCACTTGCCTTACCTCATGTAAATCTAACATTTCTACGAGATCAGCTTTATAGCCCATCTCATAAATGACAGCATGGAGGCACAGAGAGGCTAAGTAATTCACAGTCACAAAGCTAGGAAGTGGAGGAGCTAGGATTTGAACCTAGACCTGCCCAGCTCCAAAGCTCATACCTTTGACTACACCACACCATCCTGTCTCTTGAAACACCTGTGATTCATGACCTGCTCCTAAAAGAGTACCCTCTTTTTCTCAGCATTTCACCAAACAAATGAATCTCCTTATCCTTTTAGTTAGCAGGCAGTATGTGGACATGTGAATGTATAGCTTAAGGAGACAAGGCCCACAGCTACTGCTTGGGAATTCCGGAGTTCTGCTGACCTTTGCCACACATCAGCCACACATGCCAACAGCCCAGCCCTTACAGACAGGACAGAGGTAGTAGGACGACATTCAAGGGCAAAACAGAAAATCAAGTCTTTAAAACATTGTTTTAGATGGGGCAGAAACAAGAGCCGTAAGTGAACAAAAATCTCTGCTGCAAAAAAAGCAGAATTAAAGGTAGAGTTTTTGCCTGACTGCAGGGTCAGAGGAGGCTGCCAGTAGCAGAGGCTGCCTTTCCTCCCAACTCCTGTCCAGGAGCAGGGACTCCTCTGGCAGCACAGGAAAGCAAGCCTAAGAAAAAGCTAGGAGCAGGGAAGTTGCAGAAAAGGAAATACAGGTGTACCCCAGGCCACAGCAGGCATAAAGCCCACACAAGGGAAGTGTGTGGGGCTCTTGCCTGGAGCTGCCTGGTGAGCTTAGGTCACCAGTGGTCTCCCTGGGGGCTACTCTGACTCGATGGCTTTCCCCGTTCCCTCAGGTCTGTCCCCCACCCCCACAGTCCATGTCCGTGGAAAAACTGTCTTCCATGAAATCAGTCCCTGGTGCCAAAGAAGTTGGGGACCGCTGGATTATACAATGTCTGTTCCTAAAGTTATAGAAATTTGTTTTCAAGCGTAAATCACAGATTATTCCTGTCATTTCAAAAGGCTAGTTACTTTTGAAAGCAAATAAAGAATGTATAAAGGTCTGTAAGGGCATTTTAAGTTGGCAAAACTTCATTGGATGCCTTAAGATGGAGGATAACGACCTCAGCTTCTGTAGGCCCCTCCAAGTACAGTGACACAGTCAGTGTGGGACAGGGTATTTGGGGACACGAAAGCTCATACTTAGAAAAAAATCCTCAGCCTACAGAGAGAGCTATTTACTATGACAGTTATAGGCAAGACAGAGGAAAAGACAGAAGGAAAGAAATCATAAAATAAGGAAACAAGAAAATTCTGAATGTCAAAACTGCAGAGTACTGAGTACTAGCATCATAGTCAAAAATAAACCAAGGTCATGGTTCCTAATGACTCTTCTGACAACAAAGATGTTTTTGTGAGTGTCTGCAATGGAAGGGAGCCCTGGTACTCATGAAAACTAGTTAAAGGGGAGCTCTCCAGACACAAAGGCCACATATCATATGATTCCATTTTTATATTAAATATCAAGAATAGGTAAATCCATAGAGACAAAAAGCAAATTGGTGGTTCCCAGGGGCTAGGGGAAAGGGAGAACCGGATGTGATTGCTTAATGGGTACGGGGTTTCCTTTTAGGGTGATGACAACGATGCGATGTAACTGAGTAGAGGTTGTATTTGTACAACATTATAAATGTACTAAATGCAACTGAATTGTTTACTTTAGTATGGTTAATATTATGCTATGTGAATTTCACCTCAATTTTACAAAATAAAGGAAGGGAGGAAGGAAGGAAGGAGAGTTTTCGTGGGTAAAAGAGGGATGAGTGTCCAAAATGAGGAAAGCAGCAAGATCAGAAAGCCAGGGTCCTGAGGACCCCACTGTCCCGGGGGTACTCCTGCTCAAGGCCCAGCTGAGTTCCAGGCTGTGAGGGTGACAGGGACAAAGGTGAAATGACTAAGGGAGGCGGGCAGGGGCAGAAAGGACACAGGGGAAGAGACCAGACAGAAGCATTTTGGAAAAGGAACAAATTCGGAGCTGCTGAGAAAATGCAAGTTGGTGTTCAGAACACACTGACCTGTTCAGACATAAAGGGCTGAGAAACGCTGAACGAGGAAGATAAAGGAAGTGGAAAGGCAACCGGCAGAGGCAACAGGACAATATTCTCTAGAAGAGGGCTGGGAATGCCTCAAAAAATTCTCCTCACACAAAGGAAGGGTGGACAAATTAGGAGAGAACATGCTATTTTGATATGTTCTATAAAAATAAAGGCAAAGCCACCAAGGAATATTAGACAGATAGATAGTAGGGTACAAAATTACTTGCTGGTTCATAAAAAATTTGACTTTCAGGCTTCATAGAATTTTCTGGTCTGCTTAGGGTAGAACCACTGTCCAGTTTCCTGTCTTTCTGTTTGGGCTAAAGATCACCATCTCTTGTAACAGCCAATTAATTAGCATGTTCATGGGTGGGGATCTATTTATAGCCTGCCTTATCATCTGTTAGCAAAAGACACTGGCAGTGTACCATAGTCCATGCATAAATACTTACTGAACACTTCCCTGGGCGACCAAGCCAATGAATGGGGCACAGACTTTGCCTTTAGGGGTACTGGGAGCACAGTGGGGTCAGTTCTCTACTGCGGGGGAGGGGGGAGTCTGAGGGCTCCCTCTCTGCAGGGGGCGGTAGAGGAAGCCTGTGCCAAGGAAAGACTGGCCTGTGGTCAACTCCCAACTCCACAAGTCTGTGACTTACTCATTTTCGGTTTCGTTTCCTTATCAGTAAAATGGGGATGACATCTACTCCAAGGGCTGTGGCAAGGAATAATTAATATAGTGTATGTAACCTACCTAAGCAGGGTGTCAGCAGTAGTAGGTGCTCCATATAGGGTAGCTGTTTTTAATTAAATGTGAACATGCGGGCCATGGGGTGTGGGGAGGGCATTCTGGCCACAGGGAGTGGCGTGAGGACAGAAGCCAGAGAAAGCATGGCTCCTTGGGGGAGGAACTAGAGGGTGGAGCTGGGTGAAGCAGAGGATGAGTAATAGAGGTGGCTGGACCGGGGCTGGGACCCTCCTGCAAGGAGAGGGGCACCTCACTCCATGCCATGGAACTGGGCTCGACCCTGTGGGTAGGAGGGCAGCACGTGCCATCACCCACCCAATCCATTCTGCCATAAGTCACCACCAGCTATTCTTGAATGCTTTCACCCTCTAGAGTCTTATAAAATTGATAAACATCACCTTTTACTCTTGGACACTGGCCCTTTCTAATGAACATACATCATCTCACTTAAATTGTCTGCACCAAGGAATGTAAACTGGTTAATGAATTTACACATTTCTCAGCAAATATCTGCTGAGTGAACATTTGTTCTAGACTCCGTGGGGATAAATAGAAGTTTATAATCCTATCAGGAGAGATGAGATATCCACAAAGTAACAAGGTAGAAAATGCCAAAATGAGCGTGAATAAAGCCAGAAAGTGCAGTGGGACAGCCCTGGAGGGGTTTCACAGTCCCTCTTAGCCCATGCAGCTGGTGGTCCCGGGCAATAAACAAACACTTCTCTCTTTGAATCTCTCTCTCAGCAGTGGCATAGCAAGGACTGGAGAGACACTGTTGGATTGTGGGAGGGGTCCCAGCACCAGTATTTTATGACAGACACTGTTTAGAATTGCTGGTGGATGGTGATAATAAAAAGCAGACCCATTTTTGGTTGACTTTATTAGTGATTTTAAACTCTGTGAAGACAAATCCCTATTTATTCCCTGCACCAAAAGTGTGTGGACTGTTCCAACAGCCCTCTTTCCCTATTTGGCTAGCCACTGTTTCTGAGCCTCAGTTTCAGAATCAGCAAAAGGGGATAAACACCACCTTAACAAGGCATTTTGAGAGGGTGACATGAGACAATCTAGGTGAAAATTCCTCCTGGCTCAGGGCTTGACATGGAATACTGCACAATGAGCTCCTTTTCTTCCTTCATCCTTCTTTCTTCTTTCCCTCCCCAAGTGGTTCCAGAATCCAGTGTTGACAGACTAGCCAATGTGTGTCTACTTGTCTTTGTCTACACTAGCACTGTCCATCTAGCACGCACCACCCCTTACATGATGAAGGAAGCAGCATGGCAGAAACCAGCAGCCTTTAACTTGACTCCCTAAGGGAGACCAAAAGCCCTCCTGGGAGGCTACTGTGAGGAAGGGTGGCTACAGTGGACGCAGCATTTGTATAAACCTATTCTTCACTCGCTATCCAAATCTCAGACAAAAAGTTGTATTCTCAAGAGCTTGTCGCAAAATAAAATTGAGCAAATTACATAATAGTATGTGAAATCAAGTACCATCACACACAATTTTTCCATGAGCAGTGGTAATGCTCATGGTATCCACAGGCAGGCTGGCGAGTTGCTGCCAAACACTGGGCCCCAGTCTGGGTCTCTTAGTTTTCCCAAAAGCATCTCCTCAAAACTCACCCTGAACAAAGACAGAGAGCAGAGAACATGCTACGTCTTTGTCACCTCTTAATCTTGATGTATCTACACTTTTGAGTGTGGGAGCAATACAGAGTGCACAGTCTTTCACTGATAAGAAGCAAACCCACGAAAATTAGTTCATAAAAAATGGCTAAAAGTTTATAAAGTACTATTGTTACTAAGAAATTCAAAAACATTTTTCTCACTTTATAATTAGTGCCTTCACAGGCTAAAAACAACTCCTCTGCCCAGCTCTGGAGAAGATTTAATAGAAAATATTTGACCAAATAAATTGACCAAATCTATTTATTTCAGTGTTAAGTGTATTCTAAATAAGCTGCCTCTTTGCAGCAGATCAGAATTTTCGTTAAGAAATACTGGGATCCCACAGTGTCTGCGGGAGCCTGGTTCTGGGAGGAGTCCCTTTCCTCAACTCACTTAGAAGGAACGGCTTCTAGGTTAAGAAACAAAAACTCCCCACCAGCCGGAGCCTACACTGTTATCACGCATGGATCTCGCACCGTGAGCACCTCCTGGGCACAAAGCCGCGCCGGGGGCTGCTGGTACCGATTCTCTGCTAAACGTGCCCAGGGACTGACTGGGCTTTTTCTACGCCACTTTCCTCGCCTCTAAAATGTGCAAGAAAAAAAAAATTCCAACAAAGCAAAACTTCTGCGGGAGCGGTTCTCTACTTTATATTGAAAAGACCAGAACGTTTACTGGTGGGAGTGGTCCTGGGAGGAACAACCACACAATGACCACGAAGCCAACGCGGGACCGCAGGCTCCCCCCTCCGTATCCAATACCCCGTGGCAGGCGCGCTGCATCCTCCAAAACCGCGTCCAGAGGGGCATCGGCTGGGCAGTGCGAGGGGGCTGGCTGGGGTGGGCACGCCCCACCTAGATGTGACCGGGGGAGACTCAGGATCTCAGCCCAAATGCCTGTTTGGCTTCCGAAGGAAACTGAGGCAGGGGTGAGGTCAGGGCACCCCCCCCCTTTGCCCATTTAGTCCCCGCTCCGTGTCCTCCCCGTCCCGCCCGACCCGCGGCCGGCCCAGCTCTCACCTGACTTGCGGGCCCGGGTGCGGGCAGACAGCAGCGGGCCGCACAGACTGAGGCCGGCGGCGACGAGCAGCAGCCGCCGCGGCCCCATTGTCCGGAGGCTCCGCGCGCCGCTGCTCCAGGAGGCTGTCCGCGCCTCGGGCGACTCGCTCGACCTTCTCCGCTCACTTCCGCGGGGTCCGGCAGCTGGTGGGCGCGGGCCGGCGGGGCGCGGGCTGCGAGCGGGCAGAAGCCGGCGTCTGGGCGCCCCTCCGCGAGCCTGTGTCCCGAGGCGGCCCGCAGCGCGCGGGGCTCCGGCGGGGGCGGGGGCGGGGGCGGGACCCGGGTGCGCGGGCACGAGCGGCGCGAGCCGGGAAGGGCGCCCCCCGGCGCGGAGTGTGCGCCTAGACGCGGTCTCTGTTTGCCACCGGCCTCCCGCTCTCCACGAGTCCCGCCGCCGCCCGGCTGGCCCCGCGCCTCGGCCACCTGGGGCAGCTCCCGTCGCTCGGTGCCCCGCCCCTGGCCCTGGCCGCCGGCCACCGTCCGGCTGCGGAATCCAAACGAGACAGTTTTTCCTTTGGGCGCCGTTGACCTGCGAAGCTGTCAGTGACTCAGACTGGCGGGGTCCTTGGAACAGGGCCGCGCGGCTCGGCGGCTGCCCCTTTGGCGGGTCGTTACCCTCCTGGGAAGCGAGGACGACCACAGAGAGCGCCCCATCCAGGATGCGCCCAGGGCCCCGGCCCCAGCAGCCCCGGCCGATACCTTCCTCCCTCGGTGCAGGGCGCCGGGCACCGTGTCGAGCGCTGGGGCCGGTTTGCAAAGTTCGGCATTTAGCTAAAAGTTTGCCAGTCACTTCTTGCTTTTGTAACTTAGAGATAATGCATTAATAGGTTCACTACCCGACACGGTTGTCCCCACATGGGAATGGTTTGGGCAGAATTCCTCATGTTTGTCATTCGTTTGCCTTTATTTCGCGAAGTCAGACATTTTCTACGCCTGCCACTTGTTATTTCACACACCCGCTGCCTGCGAGTGGGACCAGCCGCCCCCTACCCAAGAGCAGCTTCCCCCTCCTGGGCGCGGTCTCACTTCTTTCTTCCGCTCCCAACCGGAGTCACCTGCGGCGCCTTGGGGGAAGGGCGGGCGCCTGCAGGTGAGGCCGCCCCGGGGCGGCGGGCGGCTCTCAGGCGCCCCCAACGCTGGGGACGCCCAGGGGGCGAAGTGTCCCGGTAAGTTTCCAAGGGCCCTTCGCGTTTCTTTGAACGCTATTACAAAGGTTTGGCTACATTCAAGGCACAGGCAGGGGGACACTGGTCTCGAGACTCGCTAAGGGCCCTCAGGGGGACGTCGCGGCAGAGGCTCGCGGGAGAAGTCTCTGGAGAGCGTGACTTGCAGACCGCAGCAGGAAATGGGGCCCCCGATGGCTGTTTCTAAGAAAGCTAAGCCGGAGCCCCTTCTCGCAACCCACAGCACTGATGTGCAGGCGTGTTCTGCGCCCTGTGGGTGATAGGCTGCAGCGAAGATCAGGTTCCTAGCGTTTTTAAAAGGGAATTTTGCATGAAGACTATCATTCCCCAACTAGAGCCCTGACCCTTAAGGCAGAGGAGAAAGTGCGGTCAGAGACGGTCTGGTTCTCCCTTATATCCCCCCATCGCCCTCACAGCACAGAACCCTGTTGCACGCAGAAGTTACTCAGTAAATTATGGAATGACTCAACTAAATAATGCTATTTAAAATCTGCCCCAATTCAATTAATTCTCCTCGGAAAACATATCCAAGAGGAGATGTGAACCATTAAAATTACACATTTCTCCACTACTAACATACTATTTCTCATCATCCCTAAGATGTCATTGATTTTAAGATTCATCATTTTAACCCATGTATCACGAGAAAAAAATGCTGCCAATTAAACTGACAGACCAATTTAAGGGTTAAGTACAAAAAGATATCTTAGAATCAGTGAAATACAGTGTAAAATATAAAAGCAATAAACGTGACAGGAATTTCTGACAGTTCAAGGATATAAAATGAAAAGTAAAGTATCTCCTGCCTCCCCTCACCCGGATGACCACTGTGTAGTTTCTGGTCATCATTCAAGAAATTAGGCCGGGGGCGCAGTAGCTCACATCTGTAATCCTAGCACTCTGGGAGGCTGAGGCGGGAGGATTGCTTGAGGTCAGGAGTTCGAGACCAGCCTGAGCAAGAGCCAGACCCCCGTCTCTACTAAAAATAGAAAGAAATTAGCCAAACAACTAAAAACACATAGAAAAAGATTAGCCAGGCTTGGTGGCGCATGCCTGTAGTCCCAACTACTCAGGAGGCTGAGGCAGAAGGATCACTTGAGCCCAGGAGTTTGAGGTTGCTGTGAGCTAGGCTGACGCCAGGGCACTCTAGCCTGGGCAACAGAGTGAGACTCTGTCTCAAAAAAAAAAAAAAAAAAAAAAATTGCATCCACATACAAATATATGTATGTGTGTATATCCTTAAAATAAGAATGGAATAATGCTATGACCACACTTTAAAATTTTATGTTTCATGGGTTGAAAATGGTTTTAACCATTAAAAAAACTGTAAAGTTTAAAAGGATGCTTTTGGGGCTTAGTTATTAGAACAGAATGTGCCTGTAGTTACAAAAAGAGCTCTTGAAACAGTGAAATGCTTAAATTGTGTGTGCATATTAAATATTCCTTCTAGGAATATTTCTGCAATTTGCATTTTTCTAGACTTATTTGATACATGTATATCTAATTCTTGTAAAACTATAGTATTCCCTTGTATGCTCCTTCTAGAAATATTTCTGCAATATGCCTTTTTTCTAGACTTGTTTGATATATGTATATCTAATTCTTGTAAAACTTTATAGTATTTCTTTGTATGCATATAATACATTTTATTCATCCCATTTTATCTGTAGTTTGGTTTCCATTTATATTCCTAATATAGCTTATTTTTGCTTTCTTTCCTGGATTAATCTGGCCAGAAGCTGGAAATGACTATTTCTCAGTGCCCATCTTTTTGCTTTTCTTATTTTCAATGTCATGAATTTTCACATTTTTAATTCTTTCTTTCCTTCTACTTTCTTTGGGCTTACTTTTTGTCTAACTTTTCAAACTGATGCTTAGTTTGTTAATTTTCGTCTCTTCTTCAAAGGACCACTTTACATTTTGCAAGTTTTGATATGTACATATATACAATTCAAGTCTAAATATTTTGTCAGTATAATTCAATCTTCAACCGATAAATTGGAAGTGTTGACTTTTTTTATGATTGATTTCTAATTTTGTTTTATGGTCTGGTGGTGGTGTTCTATTTTCCCTGTTTTGTCCTCAAACTTTACAAATTTCATACATTTATACACTCTTTAGAGATTTTTCAAAAAGATATCAATCCCTCTACTTCCTTTTTTCCATGCCACCCATGCCAAAATCCCTTTGTCAGTTTTAGAGCAAATGTGCATAGTTTTCGCATAGGAGAAAACTATCAGACCAGAAATGATAAACATAGTCCCCAGGAAGAAAATCTCAGCTTTGTAGCATCACTCATATTGAAACCACTTGATATTAGTTCCTGGTTTTCATTTTTTGTTTTAACTTACCTGGCACCAAATAGTATGAGTCATTAGCCATCTTCCCATAATGTTTACGGTATTTAGTAGTGTTTTAAAACAAACGTGGCTTCAGTGTGGTAAAAGTTTTAATCCCAAGATGATACGAAAGCAGTTTCTTTTAAAGCATTAGATGATCTACCTGCTTCAGGTATTTTGGTTACCACCCCTCTATTCGAAGCCCTCCAAAGGCAACAGTATGTTGTAAGAACTTGCTTAATAATTTCCTTTTGGAAGCTAATGGTGGTGATATCAGAGCTTATGCGAAATGAAGCTAAGTTGTATTCAAAGTAGGTGTGAGATACTCCAGTTTTTGTATAGATACCGTCACATTGGTTTTTTAAGCAAACAGAGGGTTTGTAATCAGGTTATAAGCTAACCAACAGGAGACTTTCCATCTTTTGTTGTTAGAAACTTGTATTAGTAGTTTAGATTTAGAAGTAAAGTTACTCTCTCATAATAGATCAACAACTGTATTCCCACTATGGATAGAATGGTGGACTACCCCTATGGTGTAGGGGGCTAAGCAAAGGTCAAATTCAGTATCTGTTAAAAAGAAAACGAAAAACAAAAATTTTCATTCCAGTTAAATAAGGTGAACGTAACATTCAGTTCTTTGTTGATTTCCCTTCCAACATATTTTAGCTGAGACTTTATACTCTAAGGAAAACAGTGAGACAACCTAGTATAATAAATCCGCATGAGCTATTTTATTTGGAGATTAAGAGGATATTTTTAGACTGAGATAATGAGTAAAAGCCCCATTCATACAAGTGACAACCTAAAGTAATACGGGACTCCTGAGGGGCGGTGGGGTCTGTCTGCTTTTCAGTCCATTTCTAGAACCCACGTCCGTAGCTGCCATTTACAAGGTACTGCCGGGCTCTGAACTTAGAATGACTAAAACACAGCTTCTGTCCTCTGGAGCTTAGAAGACTCTGTTGTAACCTGTTACCAAGTTTTGGTTTCTGTAACAAAGGCAATAGGTTTTTCAAAAAGCTAACCAGTACTAAGAACATCTAATGTTCACTAGAAATTTTCAAAGTATAGACTTTTACCATTCAGAGTTCTGTGGTTGGCCTCTTGGAATGTTTGAGGAATACCACAAATCCCTACCTAACCACAGTCAAAGTCATAAAAATGATATTATGAACAGCATCTTTAATTAGTGTCCAACCACATACATACACCAACATACACATTATAGTTCTGATCTTTCATATTAGACAGTGATCACACCAAGTGGTTTTCTTTCTTCACCACTACCGGAAAAAAGTTTTCCCTCTTTTGATGATCACTAGAACAGATCCTTTGACAGTGGCTAGAGTGTTGTGTTAAGTCCTTTTTGCCTTTTTAAAGTTCCAGGCGCCGAAGTTTAGGGGAGCTTGAACCCTCTGAACCTTCCAAAGACCACTTTTATAATAGCGGAAACATGATCAAACGTACATAAAATACAAGAGCCAATTTTGTAAAAATCAAGTTATAGTTCCAACTGCTCAGCGTTTTAAAAGAGAAAAAAAAAATCCTTTCCACTGAGTAAGAAAAGCTATAAGCCCTGGGAAGGAAGATGATCAGGAGTCCTAAGTGGCTCAGCATCACAAGGAACAGTCCCCTGCTTGAGGGATGGTTCAGTCATCCTGAGAGTGGTTTGCCACACCCACATCCCCATTGGCCTCTTGTTCTTGCTCCTTTTCTTCATCACTTGCTTCCTTCTCTGGGTCACCCACCCATCCAAACAAATAAAGATCTCAAACAAATAGCAATTGGTGATATGTTCAACAGTAACCTCATCTTGTGGGCCAAGAGAGAGAAAACATTCACAGCTTTCCTTGAGGGTATTGGTGTGATGTAAACATCTTTATTTATACAAATAACACTCAAGCATATC
This sequence comes from Varecia variegata, assembly GCA_028533085.1. NCBI lineage: Eukaryota > Metazoa > Chordata > Mammalia > Primates > Lemuridae > Varecia > Varecia variegata. Next base: position 130,611,555 of record CM052439.1, read on the forward strand.
ATTCAGTGTTGGACTAAGTTAAGACAAGCACCTTGCAGAGATGCTGGGAAAGGCTGGCTTTTGCCTCCAAACATCCCATCCCTAATTTGGGCTCCTTCTATACATTTCCACTAAAAGTCTTTCCTGGAGCAGCTTAACATCCCCCTACCATCACCCCTGGCTCCTGTTCCCCACTTTCCAATGTTAGTAGTAGGGGAGAAAGGGAGAGGAAGGTTTATTTTCAAACTTAACTGTGTATTTCAGTCATTTTACAGTAGTCTGTATTAAGGCTAACACATTAAGACACACATAAACCCACAAACTGCTGAGATAGTGAACATTGTTTCAAGGTGTTCATCTCTCTGTCAAAAATACCTATAGCCTGAAACAATCACTAAAGTAATAGATTCTACCTTTGTAAATTTGAATTTTTCAAATTCTGTTCATCTTAAAGTTCACTTGTGCCACATGAGCCTAAGCTAACCTACTTTCTCTATATTTTGCAATCCCTGAGGAAATTAAAGCCTACTGCATGCATGAACAAAGCATCAGGGGGGTTCCCACCTAAGAGTCTGGACTACGATTGAGGTGGAGACTTCTTAACTGTCATCAGGAATCACCCTTTATTCCAACCTCCCTCTTCACCTTAGGTTTTAATTGGATATATGGCTGCCTAGTTAGGCACTGTATTTAGCTAGCTGTGGCCATGTGACTAAGTTTTGGCCAGTAGGATGTAAGCAGAAGTGACCTGTGTAACTTAAAAGGTTTGCCCTGGACTTCTTTCCCACTTCCTGCAGGCAGAGCCAACTGGCCAGCCTGGATCCCTGGATTACCTTGTGGATTTGCTCACTTTTGAACTGCTGAAATTGAGAAAAAGAAATGGACACGCTTGAAGCTCTGACTCGGGGGGATGGGGGGCAGGGGCAATATATATAACCTGAACTTTGGTACCCCCATAATAAGCTGAAATTAAAAAAAAAAAATAAAGAAGACTGAAAAAAAAAAAAAGAAATTGAGAAAAAGAAATTTCTATCTTGTTTTAGCCACAAGGGTTTTGTATTTTTTCCTTAAAGCAGCTTACTCTATACTCTAGTACAAATATAGGTGTATTATTTGTTTTCCTGAAAAGCCCCAAGAATCTTCTCCCACCCACTAAATGATATAAGTCAAATAAATGTAATTAAGTAACATTTATTTTACATAAAACAATTTCCAAAGAATACATTTAAAAACCATCTAGATACTGATTTTATAGCATTACAAAAAATTTAGAGGCACAATTGAAGTATTCAAATACATTGTGAGGGACGGAGGTGGGGGACCTATGATCGCTATCATGTTGTTCCTTAGTCACTTCAAGGCTCTTCGTATGAGAGTCTTTACATGAGGCAGTAGTGCACTTTCATTTAGTAGGAATAAATCACATAAAATATATACTTTTATACAGAAAGTGTTATTGTATTGTCATTTTCAATTACTTATAAAAACTTCATTTTGAATTGCACAAAAGTTCTCTTTAAAATTGATAACTCCCAGAAGACAGGGCTTAGAACTATCTAAATAATTCATAACAAATAATTAGGTTTCCATTTATCCACAGATAAAAAAAAATCTATGAAGAATTACATTATTCAAGTGAGACATTTAAAATTTTTTCATAGGAAAATAGGTTTACATGTTTGTCCCTAGTCAGCTAAATTTCTCCCCCTGCTTTAAAATAGATCACAGGATGTCCAAAGTTTTAAATCAGAGTACCTATACCACAGTACAATGTGGATGTGTTTACATTAATTCATTTTGTATATCATTCTATTTTAGTATCAAATTATCAAAAAGGCACATTTTTCAGAACAGTTTTGGTCTTTAAAAAAAAAAATCACACACTGGTAAGCAGTGATTTCAATCATGTTTAAAAAAAAATACTAAACAAATTGATTTCCCAATCCAGATGATAACAGAATTCATGAAATTTCTGCAGGCACTTCACTTTCCATAGAATTTCTTGTTCAGCAGGTATATGAGAAGGTTTACATTCACTTTAACCTTATCAAACATTTTCATTACAGCTACTCCTTCATACTGCATCTGAAGTAAATCCTGAAATTGTAAGGAACATCATTAAATCTCAACTTTGACATTTTGCACATTTAAAAACATACTAGAAGAATATGTTGACCAAAAAAAAGACTTAATGAGCTACGTGGGGGCTTTTTTTTTTTTTTTAAGTTTTTTGAGATGTGGTCTTGCTATCTTGCCCAGGCTGGCCTCCAACTCCTGGGCTCAAGCAATCCTACCACCTCAGCCTCCTGGGTGGATGACTACAGGTGTGTGCTCCTGTGTCCAGGCATACATGGCATTTTTTAACCATTAGTGTGGATCAAAATCATCTGGTTAAAAACACAAGCTAGTTAAAACACACACTGCTGAGCTCCAGCTCCAGGGATTTCTGATTTTGTAGCTCTGGAGTGGGGCCCACAAATTTGCACTTTAACAAGTTCTCAAGTGATGCTAAAATTGTCGGACTTTAAGAATCACTGACCTAGATGAAAGAAAATAGGTTTTTAGAATTGATAAAGACTGTATGTCAGATATATAATTACAATTTTAACTTTTAATTGAAACATTGAAAACACAAATGTGTCAGCTAGATGGGATATATCCTTTAGAAGTGCAGTGTTTTCTAAAGTGAAATAAGCAAGACAATTAATTCATTGGGGTGGGGGGCAAAAAGAATATTAGCACTCCTATTTATTTTTTCTTATTCTTTAAACACTTAATTTTTATATATGTTTTACAAAGCACATTTTAGAGTACAGTAGAAGCATGTATACTTTGTAGATAAGTATGTATATAAGTGGAGAAGTACTCACACTATTTACTGATGAAATCATGTGACCAAAATTTGGAGACCACTGTACAAAGCAATTCCTTCCTGATCTAGACTACTTCTCCTCCCATACTGAGAACAAACCCTCATTCTTAAGTTAAACCATCATTCTGTTTCTTATTACCACCATATAAACAAAGGAGATCAATTCTTATCTCTAAAATAAACAACCAGGTCACACCAGCCACATGCATGAAGCTAAGCTGTAACATTTCATAGTAACATGGGACAGGAAGCCTTTCCCAACTAGAAGATATTATTCCTGAACTGTCCTGGACTAATACTTAGGTCTAATTTTCTTATGTCTAAGCTCTGGAAATTTCTTAGTTCTTAATCACAGTGCCTGGGGACTATATTAAGCAAGGTCACTTGCAGAAGTTGGAGTTATCTCTGGGAGAACTTTGGCTAACAGCTTCCTCCTCCTCAATTACCTCCTTCCACTTCCTCAATTACCTCCCACTCTATTCAAATAAAACCTGACATTATTTAGGTATGCTTTTGGAACTGAAGTTCTATAAGGAATTGAAGTCCTTTCATCAAGAATGCTTTTACTTATTATAGTGGAGATTCACTTTTCCTCTGGGAAATGCAACATCTGTTAATCAAATTTTGGAAAAGAATTAAACCAGTATGGTTAGGTTGAGAAGGAAAGGTATATATAGGGGAATTATAGCTGGGTCCCCAAAGTAGGGGGCAGAGAAAACATGACTGCACTTGTGATCAGAAGACCAGATTTTAGTCTTAGCTCTGCCATTTGCTATCTTAAGACCTTGCAACATGACATAACCTCTCTGAAGTTCTGTTTCCTTGTATATAAATTGGGGGTAACACTGTCAACCTCACAGGGGTGCTACTGGGAATGAGATGGTATCCAGGTATCTGCAAACCCCCGTAAGCTACCTTTGTCTTGTCAGGATAAACTGGAATCTTGTGAGATAGGTAGGCGGTAGAGTGATAAAGAGCTTGGACCCCAGCTATCCCTTCCATGAGCTCTCTGAACCTCAGTTGTTCATCTAGGAAAAGAAGAACGCCCATGTTGCAGCCCCTGATAAACACCTGGCATTGTTTTTATAAGCAAGAACATGTATCACCTTCCTGTTATTTATATGGTCTATAGTTATAGGATAAAATTCTATCCTACCATTTTCTTTAGGAACCGAAGGGAGAATGGGCTGAGGAGGACCTAGAGACACACAGCTGTAATGTTAGAAGGGACCTCCCCCCTTAGTCCTCTCAGAAACTTCTGCCCCTTTTCCCAGTCCTTGACTCACACTAAAGACTAGACCATCACGTTTTTCTTTGGTAATTTACACATTCATGCAATTGCCTGAAAGCTGCATATATAAATAAGAGTTTGACTTCACATCTGACAGCTATTAAATGCAGGGCTGGCTCCATGGCCACACAGTCTGTGCAGGTGTACAGGGTCCCATGTTCAGAAGGGCCCTGTACTTGGTTTCATGCTCTTCTGTCATCATCCAGAAATCCTGCATTTTGAACAAGGGGTCCTGCATTTTTATTTTGCTCTGAGCCCTGAAAATTATTTAGTCAGTTTTGATTACATATGTTAATGATTAAAAAAATCTGGGGCATAGTGGCCACCTGCATACAGCTAAGAATTAACATTTCACAATTATATGTATAAATGAACGGTGTGAATTGCTAATCCCACTGTATACCGAATCCTTAACAAAGGGACAAAGTGAAGCTTGGTTTTTGTACCGGTACTCAATTCCTGTAATCGCTCTAAATACAACACCTCTGGTCACCTGTGATTCATCTGTCCAGCTGATCCTGACTGGCTTTGGGTCATGTCCTTGGCAATCACCTTATACCTCTTTGCTATTTCTACAGGAGAATCACTAACCAGGATGTATCACCACAAGTATGTTCTTTTCTCTTTGTGTATTTATCTTGTATGTATCTAAGTGTTACATAAAGTAACTGAAGACTCTCAGTAGCTAAATTGTTAAATGGATACACTTAGTGACATTTAAAATAAGTCAGAAAACAATACTGTACTCAAGTATACTTTTCATAATTACATATTATCTTTTATTTTTCTCTCTGAACTCTAATGTACTGCATTATCTCAATATCCTTATCAAACCCTTTCAGCCCCTATTTTTTTTTTTACACTTATAAGAGCTGCCAGACAGAATAGAAGGGCCCTGGGATACGCTCCCATGACAGGGAGATAATTTCAGGGCGGGGAGCCATGGACTGAGCAGGCAGTGAGGCCAGAACTCACATCACTCTCAGGGGCTTAAGCGAGATGACTCCTGCAGACATATGCAGAATAACTGGAAACCATTTTACATGCAGTTTGGGACCAGGTAAATGGGTGTTATTTCCATTTAAAAGGTGTTATATAAAAAAAACCCCTTAATTATTAATACTTTTTTAAAGAAGTGATCTTGTGCTAAGGATTAGTTGGGGGTAGATGAACATTTGGTTGCACCACCCTCTTAATTTTTTTTTTTTTTTTTTGAGACAGAGTCTCACTCTCTTGCCCGGGCTAGAGTGAGTGCCGTGGCATCAGCCTAGCTCACAGCAACCTCAAACTCCTGGGCTTAAGCGATCCTCCTGCCTCAGCCTCCCAAGTAGCTGGGACTACAGGCATGCGCCACCATGCCCGGCTAATTTTTTCTATATATATTTTTTGTTGGCC
>CM052439.1:130617591-130640259 GCA_028533085.1 Varecia variegata
AAAGACCAAAAGACAGCCTCTCATTCTCACTGCTGTGACTCAGTTCTTCTGGGGGGACGGAGAGGCTCACAAATCCAAACACACTGGATAAGCCATGGGACAGACAACCACTTGACTGGCACTTTACGGGACAGATGGCACCAGATACTGAGGCCCAAGGGAAGACTGGCAATGACGATACATGTGTTCTTTCCTTGTCATCTATAATCAAGGCTAAGCCTTGCTAGACCAAACGGAGCTCTCTCAAGGGCCACAGGAAACTGAAAGAAAAAGAATGTGAGTCAGATTTTATGTGAGTAGATGCAATGCGTGTTCTGTGCAGACTCCAGGTCACACTTACTGGTTTGTCTGAAGATCATCTATCCCCAGAAGGACGCCTTTCTCGTGCAGCTTCGCTGCTGTGTACCTCACAGGCTTAGCTCTCTTCGCCCCTTTGGGTTCTCCTTTTCCGTCTAGTTTAATTGATCTCCGAGAATTTCTGACAAAGTAAGAACCGATCACTTGTTGTTATGATGGTGAACTCAGATGTTTCTGGTAGTGTAATAATCACGCCCAGTGTAACACCACTGTTCAAACCTGGCCCCTGTGGTGCTGAATGTACACCTTTTTATTTTGTGATAGTATTCTGGTTTCTCTTCAGATCGTATAAATCTTTCACCTTTTATTTTGTGATAGTAGTAATTTCTCAGTGCATTAAAACCTCACTACTGAACTCCTTAAGGGGAAAGGGATTTCCCAAGCGATTGAAGGTTACATTACAGACTAATATTTTTAATAAAACTTACACTCTATTTTCTCGGGCATATTGAACGAAGTGGCTATCTTCAGTCATTTCCCAAGTAGCTTTGTTCATGTAATAACATGTAATAACATGAACTGCATACTCTGAAGTCAAGGTATTACTAGGACTGCTTTAGTTTATTTAACAAACACTACGTTACTGGCATGTTGTTCTAAGTGCTTCATAAACATTACCTCACATTTACAAAATTAACATTTCCATGGTGCTTTGAAATCAATACATTCCATTATTTCATTTAACTCTCATAACAATACTTGTGAGGCTGGCACTCCTAAACCCACCGTAAAGATAAAAAAAATTGAAGCTCGAAGAAGTTCACTGAACTGCTTTGGGATCACACAACATAAGAGAGGATCGGAACCCAAATCCAAATCGCCTGACTGCAGAGCTTGTGTAAAATGCCTTAGAGTAGTTATGATAAATATGTAAAGTAAACCTCTAACAATCTGTTTCTACTGAAAATTAGCTTGACCAACTTCTTCCTCCCAAGTAGAGTGTAAAAAAATATATACAACTCTATATTCAGGCCCAAGCAAATGAATTAAAATTTGGAACCAGTGGGGCCCAAATAAGTAAGGTTTAAATTTGGTTATTTCCCGTCATCAAATCTTCTATGATTGATCCAGCAATCTCACTTCTAGGTGTTTACCCAAATATCTGAAATCAGATTATCAAAGAGATATCTGCCTACCATGTTCACTGCAGCACCATTCACGACAGACACTTGGAATCAACTTAAGTGTCCATCAACAGAAGAATGAATAAAGAAAGTGTGATATAGGCCGGGCGCGGTGGCTCACGCCTGTAATCCTAGCACCTGGGAGGCCGAGGCGGGTGGATCGCTTGAGGTCAGGAGTTCGATTACCAGCCTGAGCAAGAACGAGACCCCGTCTCTACTAAAAATAGAAAGAAATTATCTGGCCAACTAAAAATATATAGAAAAAATTAGCCGGGCATGGTGGCGCATGCCTGTAGTCCCAGCTACTCGGGAGGCTGAGGCAGTAGAATTGCTTAAGCCCAGGAGTTTGAGGTTGCTGTGAGCTAGGCCGATGCCACGGCACTCACTCTAGCCCAGGCAACAAAAGCGAGACTCTGTCTCGGAAAAAAAAAAAAAAATTAAAATTAAAAATTAAAAATTAAAATTAAAAATTAGAAAGTGTGATATATATGCACAATGGAATACTATTCAGCCTTAAAAAAGAAGAAAAATCTGGCATTTGGGATAATATGAATAGAATTGGAGAACATTATGCTAAGTGAAATAAGCCAGGCACAGAAAGACAAATACTGAATGTAGAATCTAAGAAAGTTGTGCTCATAAAAGCAGAGAGTAGAATGGTGGTTACAGAGGCTAGGGGGTGGGGAAAAATGGGGAGGTGATAGTCAAAGGTACAAAATCTCACACAGGAGGAATCAGATTTTTTTAATATGTATTGCAGAGTATGCTGAGTATAGTTAATAATATTGTATTGTGATTTAAAAACTGCTAAAAGTAAATTTCAAATGTTCTCACTACAAAAAATAAGTATTTGAGATGACAGATATGTTAATTAGCTTGACTTAAATATTCCACATTGTATTAATAAATCATAACATTACTTTGGACCTTGTAAATATACACAACTATAAAGTCAATTTATAATAAAATTTTTAAAAATCTATGATTAATGCAATTGATTTTTTTCATACAGCACCATCTCTTACTGCCAATTTGATGACAAGGATTGTGTGAAAATATTGTACTGCATATTTAAATGGATAATGAAAATTTGATAAGCATTGACTCTAATCTAGTAATAATTACAAGTGAAATATAGTCATTAAAAATGGTTATATTGTATATAAAAATCTATGATACTTATGCTAATGGATGATAGAGAGCTAACAAATTGTGCCTGTTGTGTCAATAATGATTTTGTAAGACCTACTAAGCAATTTAAAATCATTAAGCTGCTTTGTGCAATTAGCAAATATCTGATGTTATCTAACATTATCAAGTATATAAAATATTGTTTATAATAAACATTCCAAAACAAGAGTCTTTTTTAAAAACAACTTTGGGGGATAAAAGTAGATGGTTAATGGGTACAAAATATAGTTAGAATAATATCTAGTAGTCTATAGCATAATAGGGCAGCTGTAGTTGACAACAATTTATTGTATACTTTAAAATAACTAAAAGAGTGGGATTGGAATGTTCCTGACACAAAGACATGACAAATGCTTGAGGTTATGGATACCCCAGTTACCCTGATTTGATCGTTACATACTTTATGCCTATATCAAAACATCACATATACCCTATAAATATGTACTAATATTATGTATCCATAATTGAAAATACAAAAGATTTTTAAAAAACCCATCTTTAACTAAAAAAGACAAAAGGAATAACAAAAATGTTTCCCCGAAGTGCTAATGCTATCACATATACCCTATAAATATGTACTAATATTATGTATCCATAATTGAAAATACAAAAGATTTTTAAAAAACCCATCTTTAACTAAAAAAGACAAAAGGAATAACAAAAATGTTTCCCCGAAGTGCTAATGCTATTTGTTTATAATACCAGTAGGTAAGCCACTTTAATTCTAATGCTGATGGGGTATTAAAAAGCTTCCAAATTTATTCCTGACTTTAGTTCACAGCAGTAAATAATAAAATTGAGACTCTAGTAAAAGGTTTGCTTCCCAACCCAATCCCACAGCCCAGAATGATAGAATGGACATCTCATAAATCATGACATTACAAATGAATATGACATGATTTTAACTTACTTTCTTTTCAAGTTGTCTAAACAAGTCTTTATGTAGGTGTCATAATAATTAACTTGCTCTTCATAAAATGCTGCCTTCTCATTAAGTGCTTTCAGGGTCTGCTGAAGTTTTGCTAATTCAGCTTTTCGAAGCTTACGATACATTCTTTGATTTCGAATATCCTAAAACAACACATTAAAGGCTATGAGATTTAAGCAGTTTACTTCACAATATTGCCAATTTGGGACAAGAAAAATATCAAGGAGTAAGTCACTGTTTGTGTCTGTTAATTTGCAGTTTATCTCAGGCCCCTTATTTCACTCTTAACACCAAAGTGTTCCCAATCTTTTTTTACGTCAGAACAGGAAAGTGTCCATATTTCACTTTAAGAGACTTGCTAAGGTTTGTTTTTCTCTGGATGGAAAAGCAAGGAAGTAATTTTAGAACCACCACATAATTAGTTTAAGGAAAAAATAGTGTTTTAAAAGGGGCACAAATAAGACTTCAGCAGGAGACACGTAATTTCCTCAGACTATTTTGAACATTCTTCTTTGAAGAATACTTTAAACTGAAAAGGTTTACATTTAACTGTTGAATTCATTTTAGAAATCAGTAAAAACCACACTTTTTTGTCTGGCAAATATTTCTCAAGGTTTGAAAAAACAACTTTCAGTCAGCTCTCAAGTCTGACGGAAAAGATTAAACATTGATAACTATTACTTAGATTTAAATAGAATTCTTAGAACATTAAGTTGCATAAGCTGCTTATAGCTTACAAGAGGTATGCTAAATTTAAACGTGCAGATATAAGGGTTTTTTGGTAATTCTAACTGGTAAGTTATAAAAATGTTTCATTTAAGGAAATGGTGCCTGCTTAATATTATTTTCCTTTGAAGATGAATTAAAAACCATTCCCCTAGGAATTCAAAGAGATATCCACATATACCCTACCCCCACAGCCCTCCCAAGTAAAAATTCTTCATTAAATAGAATCTTTAGGTGGATGCCTTCATGACAGCTTTTTTTTTTTTTAAGCAAAAGCATTAATTTCTTTACCCAATATTCCTAAAGAGAAATATTTCCACCTCAAAGCTATAGAAAGAAACGCTACTTCCTTTGAGTCACTAGAATTGACTATAACTTTCCATAGAAGAAAGAAGGTGAGTGTGTTTCCCTCACAGAAGGTGAAAACATTTATTTTTTCTGATCACTTAACTCCCTTTAACCTCTGGACTCATACTAATTTGCATGTTTGGATAAAAAGAATGAAATGTCCTTTTAACCCAAATGTATACTTCCTTATCCTTGACAAACAGATCTCAGCCACTTCCTGTGATGTTTCATTGCACTAAGTCGAGATCCTTTTCTCAGGAAGTTTCTTAAGTGTAAAAATATGGGGTGAGAAAACAGAAACTAACCTTTAAGTTTGAATTGCATCTAGGTTAAACTGTTTAGAAAAGAATTCTCAGGGACAACTAACAACTCAGGAGAAAAACTCTCCCAAAAATGTCAATTAAAAAACTAGAGGTATTACTTAAAGGTATAGATCAAACTTGTCTGTTACATTTCTTGAGGATTTATTTCTGGTGTGTTTCAACTCTCCTAATTTCTTGAGGGAGTTGTGAATATTCTCTATTAAAAGTTATCAACTGCTTCAAAACCTTTAAAAATCTGTAACACCGAAGAGGGCAGGAATGATGGCATATACAACTATGCATCCCTCATGCCAACTCACAGAGTCCCAGCACATGACTGATATTTAGCAAATGTCTGCTAAGTGAAGAAGAAAGAACAGTTTCCAAAAACCTTGGCAATCTCATTGAGACTGTCTTGGTATTTATTTTCGGATGACACAAGTCCAGTCTGTTCTAATGTCCGTAGATTTCTCTGGATTTTCCTCTTCTTCTGCTCCAGAGGCAGCTGAGCATCCTCCATCATGGACTGACTATGCTTCATTTCTTCTGGAGTCCTGGAATCTATAATTGCACGGCTCACCATGTCTGAGGCATGATCTGCTTCCTGAAAAGAGATTATCAAGATGCTGATTTTTCTCTGATCCCTAATCTTCCAGATTCAGAAGCTGCACAAAACAAGTTAATGTCAAAACGAAGGAAGTTCTCAAGCCAAAGTCCAAAGACTAGAATCAGAATGCGATTTTCATGGGTTTCAAAGTAAGTCTTTGGAAGGACTTACTTTATCTTTCAGAAACACAGCAGTGATGGCAGGCCTAATTTGGGCAAAATTCCAAATAGCTACTTTATTGCCAAGGTGACAAACCACTTTAGTAATGGACATGTTTTAATGGATAACTGTTACGTTATGATTCCCTAGATGGAAGGATTTCAATTCCTAGACAATCCAGGTGAGAAAATTGAAACTAGATTATCCATTAAAACATGGCTATGAGAACCCTGAATGTCCAGAACCCAACTAAACTCACACACCAGCCACATTTATGGAGATTCATAAGCAAATCCAACAGTGAGGCAGTGAGAATCGCTCTCAAACTACCAGCTCTGAAAAACCCTAATCTAGGACCTACGTTCTCAAATAAATGATGAGTAAATAAATGAATGAATACCATTTGGATAGCCTGTTCAAGAAAACAGTAATAAAAAGAGAATGGTTATCTTCTCATTTCATTATATTAAACAATTGGCCAACCCAATAGATGAAGTCTAGGGATCTGTTAGACACAAGACAGATAGATCAACATTATGGACACTGGAACAGTTTACCAGGTTAGTAGTAAACAACAGTAGAAGCAATAGCCAACACTATTGAGCACTTAATATATACCAGTTACTATTCTACCCACTTAACATGTTTTAACTCATTCAATCCTGCCAGTGAATTGGGTACTGTTATTCCCATTTTACAGTTGAGGAAACCAAGGCACAGAGATACTTCTAGGTGCCCACAGTTATAGAGCTAGGAGGTGCAGAGCTATACTCGATCTCAGAAGTCTGTGTTCTTAGTCACTTAGTCATGATACATTTAGAGAAAAATGGAATAATCCATTAAGGAATAAAAGCCTTTTATACTAAATTAGTATGATATTCTTGTTTAAAAAATATTCACACATTAACAAACATTATATAATTCAAAAGTTCTATTTATATATATATTTTTTTGTTTGTTTGTTTTTCCAGTAGAGACGGGGTCTCATTCTTGCTCAGGCCGGTCTCGAACTCCTGACCTCAAGCCATCCTCCCACCTTGGCCTCCCTGAGTGCTAGGATTACAGGCGTGAGCCACCACACCCGGCCTGTTTTATATTTTTAAAATTAAAAACTGTGAATGATTTCTTGGCAGCCAATTAAATTAAAAATGAGTCAGGAAAACTATGTGTAGCACTGCTAAGAAGTAACTTCTTAGATAATTTTGTTGATTTTTGTTTAGGGAGTCCCAATTATTGGTACTACAACAATAACCTTGAACTCATTTCAGAATGAACTAATAATGAAACATTTTAAAAGATGTCGATAAAAAGTTTAATGCAAGATTGTTATGTTAGTTACACCAACATAATGGTGCGTTGGTCCAATGGACTCAACGTTTGCTTCTGAAGCATTTGGAAAACAGCTTTAATGTGTGAGACACTTCTTTTTTTCTTCAAGTTAGCAAATATATAAAATATAAAAGGTATTTTCCTACATCCATCAACCAGAACTATCCTCAGTTGACGTATCTGCCCATCCACTGTGCGATAAAATTTATAATGAACATCCTGAGGCTTTGCAAAAAAAACCTGGAACTATCTTCTTAGCTTCAGGACAAAATTACATTCAGCATAAATTTGGTGTTGCATTTTTGATTTTATTCCCACTGATATTCCATTTGAGTTTTATATGGCTGAACTCAGTTCACTACAGTAACGGATAAAATTCCTTACTTCTAAACCATGGCAGATACGGTTTCTCTGAGATAACAGTAAACATCTGGCATGAAGATTTGTTAAGAAAATCAACTCCTATTATACTAATTATTTTACACTTAAAGACAAATTGACAAATTACCTGTTGTGCAGTTGCTGGTGTCTCTAAGATTTCTGTCAATGTGTTTCCTGGCTGGTTCCGAATCACATCAATTATTAGCTTTTTCGTCCTTACAAAATAGAGAAAGAAAAGACAGATGTTCAGACAGTAGTTCTGATGCACAAAAATCTGCTTTTCCTGGGGGAGTTCACAAACACATAAAAAAAAAATGAAGCTGCAAAGATAATTCCTTAAAATAAAACATTCTTGCAGAAATTCACCAGGTCTGCTCCAAGGCTTCTGAAAGTTTGTTAATACTTGATAATTGAAGTCTGGACTTTATATGCTTGATGTTGTAGGATTATACTGTTGATAACATGGGTACAAGAATGTCACGAGATTCTCTATCTAAATACTTCTTCTTTTGTGACTGAGACTACTTTTTTTTTTTTTTTTTTTTGAGACAGAGTCTTGCTTTATTGCCCAGGCTAGGGTGAGTGCTGTGGCGTCAGCCTAGCTCACAGCAACCTCAAACTTCTGGGCTCAAGCAATCCTACTGCCTCAGCCTCCCGAGTAGCTGGGACTAAAGGCATGCACCACCATGCCCGGCTAATATTTTATTTTCTATATATTTTTAGTTGTCCAGCTAATTTCTTTCTATTTTTAGTAGCGACAGGGTCTCGCTCTTGCTCAGGCTGGTCTCGAACTCCTGACCTCGAGCAATCTTCCCGCCTCAGCCTCCCAGAGTGCTAGGATTACAGGCGTGAGCCACCGCGCCTGGCCAACTGAGACTACTTTGTGATGGGCAGGAGGGACAAGTGCTGTAGACATGGCCTGCCACTGCAGAGGGTGAGGGATGATATCTAATATCCTCCTTTCCTGACTTTACTAGCACTTAAACTTCTGAGCCTGTTTAATACATCATAAGCTTTTAGGAGCCAGATCAACTGTTTCCTTTCCTGCTACAAGAAAGTTATGAAATAGTTGGAAGACTAGCTGGAGCAGAAGTCCTGTGTGGGCTGTGGGCTGCTGGCTCACTCAGCAGGCAGCAGGATGGGTGTTTAAGGACCTGAGGAACTGACAAATAGGGTTGGGTTCTTGTCTTCAGGTGGCAGAGAACAGAAGAGCCGCTCAGTAAAAAGTTAAGAGCTGGAAAGCTCCTCTGGAAGTGCTAGAACCGTATGTTCTTTCATATGTGCTTTTTACGGCCATAGGCTACCCTGCCTAGTTAGGGATCAGGTTATGTAATTGTGTAAAATGATTTTAACATAAAAGGTAAATGGTCAAGTTTGCTTACTTTTATATAAGGTTGAAACAGTATCACTGGAATTAGTTTTCCTTCCAAGAAAAGGAAACAAACAGAAGTTGCTCTAGCCTACACATAGGTCTAATCTATGTAAAATTTCAATTTTATCGTTGCTCTGTTGCTACATTTAACTTTAGTTCTTTCAAAGGCATTACTGGATGCATAATTTCTGCCTAGACTACAGCAGGAAATGTTCACATAGCATAAAATTTGGAAATGCAAACAAAATTTTCACATTTTGATGCATAGGGACAACTGATCCCAAATGACAGCAGAAACCTTCCAAGTTAATTCCAAATATGTGATTTCTAAAATAGGACAAAATGCAACAAACCATCTGTAAATGATTTTTCTCATTTCCTATTTATCACAAGTCTGCCTGAGAAGAACGATCACAATGTGGCTTCCTCTCCTCCCTTCCCCCCAGCCTCCGGACAGCCATTTCCTCTGGCCCCAGGACCCTTCAGTGCTGGGAATTTATGGGCTGTCTGGGAACGCACAGCTGTGTGGCCCACTGAGCATCAAAGGTGGGCACAGAGGTAATTACAGCCATGTGGGGGATGGCACCGCCCCTGAGGCGGCTGTGGCTGAGAAAGCCATGTGTCCTCTCCTCCCTGCACAACTCCCTCCTCCCGCCGTCCTCATAATTGTATTAAACAGGGACAGTGAGTTACAAATGAAAGCTCTGGATGATTTTTAAAAATGTAAATATAGTAACTGTTTCTCATTTGAACTAATATTCTAGGAACTACTTATGATATACGCTTCCAGGAAACGTCTAGCTCAACTTCTTTAGAGAAGCTGCCTAATGACCAAATGACTGGGGTCACGACAATGTGCCCTGCCAGGGACAGAAAATGTTTCTCCGTTCGTGAGTTGCTGAAGGACAAACTGCCCACATCGCCTATTTCTCTTGGAATTCTACGTTACGTCAGGGCTGTGGAATTCATCGCCAAAGCTCTACCCCAGATGTTCTATGAGGAACCAGCCAGTCCCATGACAGGGAACTCAGCTATCCCCCCTTAAGGAGTGCCAAGGTCAAGGACATTGGGCTCAGACAAATCTAAGGCCAAATCTGGGCTCCTGCTGCGTACTGGCTATGTGGAATGGTGCAAGTCGTAAGCTTGTTTTTTCATTTATAAAACAGGAATCTTTCAGAGGACTGATGCAATGATTGAATGAAAAGAGGTACATAAAACCTTTCGAGGGGTCTGGCCCAGAGTAAACACTGACACGGTCACAAAAGACATGCTGCCTGAGGGTGGCAGCCACTGGCCACAGGTGACAATTAAGTACTTGAAACATGGCTAGTACAAATTGAGATGTGCTTTGAGTATATAAAACGCACACTGGATTTTGAAGACATAGCATGAAAAAAAGTACAATATCTCATTAATGATTTTTTTTTACATTGATTACTTACTGAAATAATATTTTGGGTATATTGGGTTAAATAAAATACATTAGAATTTCACCTATTTCTTTCAAAAACATGGCTTCTAGAAAACTTAAAATTACATGTGTGCCTCGTATTAAATTTCTTCTGGAGGGTGCAGCATTGGAACATTCTGTCCTTGAATAGGAAGCTCACTCTGCCTTCCAGTGACACCCACTCACTGGCCCTGGTTAGTCACAGACTTTAGCACTGAGGGGACCTTTGGGAGACCATTCAATTCCTGCTCTTACAAATGAGGCAATGAAGACCTAAGAAACGCATGTTACAGAAACAGTCAAATTCCTTTTCCCTATCAGCAGCCCCTCAAAAACCTGAAGACAAGATGCTGGAACTGTGTCCCCACCCCCATCTCCTCTTCTACCACCTTTCCTTTTTCCAAGTGAAAGCCCTCCATTCCTTAAAGCTCCTCACAATAGCATCTGCAGAGAGTTCACAGTCCTGCCCACATTTCTGTTGCCAATGACCTTCTTAAGATGTGCCCCCCTCCGCATCCCAGTGCAAACACAACATTCTAGATATGTCTGACCAGCATAAATCAACTGCTTAGAGTACTGGCCCCATGACTCTACAAACAGTATATAAGACAGGCTGACCCAAAGCGAGGACCTTGACTCCCTGAGTGAGGGAGTATCTGATTCTGCAGAGCAGTTGGGAGAAAAAGAAATACACCAGGGAGTTTATTTATCATAGCTGTGCTCAAATTCCACTGTCGGGAAATGAGGCCACATGGCGCGTGTTAGCTGGTGTGGCCCCTTAGGTTTGGCCATTCCACTCAGAAGGCATCTGTCATTACCAGTAGCATTCCTGAGCCACCTCCTCTGTCATCTGCCTTGTGGCGTGCCCAAGGTTGAAAAGGAATCAGTGTTTGTGGAAGCTAAGAAATATTTCCAGTGTTTAAGATCCTAATAATGTCATTACACATTTTTAGCACCAGACCCCAAGTATTACCTTAGCCATTTAGTGCTCCTGCCCGTTTGTACCAAAAGCAAGGAAATCTTTCAGTTGGGATAATGGAGATCTAAACTGAATCATGTGGTAGGAAACACATTCTTAAGAGATGACAACTTAAGCACTCGAGTAGCTAAGTATGATTAAAAATCACAAATATCGCCTTCTACTTACACATACTTTTGTGGGAAAACAAGCTTAATAAAGGCCATAAGGATCACATATTTTAAGTTGAATCGTAAGTTATAAAGAAAGATTTACAATTAACATCTTATTAAGAACCTTCTCATTCTTTCTAAGGCATTAATGTCACGGTAGCCCGTCCTCCCTCCTCCCTCTCCTTCACTTTAGGGATGAGGAAACTGATGCTTAGGCAACTTGCTGAGTCCTGTAGCTAAAAAGTGACACATTGAGGCTGTAACCCTGTATTATCCTAGGACTCCTCGACCAGGCTTTTCTGTTTCTGTTTTTAATACCACTATGCTTGGCAGTATTGGGGAAACAGCGATAGCACACACTCAGGTCCTGCACTCCTGCACATACAGAAGGGAAGAGAAATGAATGTTTCTTCTTACTCTAGTATGTGCCCTTCATGCCCCCGCATCTGTCAGCCTCTCCTCTCTGGATTGGAAAGATGCCCCAATAACAGTTACACAACATCTGCTCAGCTGTAACGCACATCGTTTATTCTAGGGTTCCTAAGAATGCAAAAAACAATGACCTTGCCCTCAACCAGCTGTAGAACTTTGTGACCAAGACTGTAGGCCCTGGAGGATTTACGATCATCTGGGTTTGAATCTTTGCTCCACTTACTAGCTGTATTACCCAGGAAAAGGCTTATATCTGTTCTGTGCTTAGTTTCCTCATCTGTGAACTATTGGTAATAACCTCCACTCTCTGGGCGTTGCTGAAAGTGTTACCTAATTTACACGTATTTATTGTAATATGTATACACACACATTATTCTCTCTTTTACAGGCTGAGGATCTCTTATTTGAAAGGCTTATTAGAAATGTTTTGGATTTTGGACTTTTCCCAATTTTAGAACATTTGTATCATATACTTATGGGTTAAGCATCCCAAATCCAAAACTTTGAAATGCTCCAATGGACATTTCCTTTAAGTATCATGTTAGTGATCAAAAAGTTTTGGACTTTGAATCATTTTGGATTTGGTATGCTCACCTTATGTTTGCACAGAAGCATATACAGAGTATACAGAAACTGTTTCTGATACACACAGCTCTATATAGGTGTTTGCCATCATCATCATCTTCAGTCTCATCCAATGAGTAAGAATTAGGAGACACTAGCATGGTATTCAATTTACAAGCCGAAGGAGTAATAATACCTCAAATTCTGCTACTGCAGGGGCCCCCATAAAGATGAGGTACTCATCACTAGAAAGCCAGTGACTTTGTAATTAAGCAAAAGGGAGCATTTCTGAAAATTAAGGACACAACTTGTTTAACAAGGAAGTAAAATAGTTTGATAGAAAAAAGCCAGGTATTCTCATGTCCCAACTAAGTCCACTTCATAATAACTTGTGAAAGTCACTGATTTTAGTTAAATTTGGCTCTTTAATGAAGAGTCTCAAGAACTGCATCTTATGCTTGAGTCAGAAATTTTGTTTATTTCCTTAGAGAAAAGTCATACACAAAAAAGAGTTTTCAAATCAATATTTCAAAGTGTATTTTGATGGGATGTCAATGAAATATAACATATGAACTTAAAGCATGTCTGTGACTACTTGCTGCACATAGTTTTAGACTTTATTTTCCCCACCTCAAAGATAAACACTCCAACAGTTATCAGGTTTTCTGTCAATGCTATACTTTGTAATTATCTGGTTTTTTTTTTTTCTTTTTTTTGAGACAGAGTCTCGCTTTGTTGCCCGGGCTAGAGTGAGTGCCGTGGCGTCAGCCTAGCTCACAGCAACCTCAAACGCCTGGGCTCAAGCGATCCTTCTGCCTCAGCCTCCCCAGTAGCTGGGACTACAGGCATGTGCCACCATGCCCAGCTAATTTTTTCTACATATATTTTTAGTTGGCCAGATAATTTCTTTCTATTTTTAGTAGAGACGGGGTCTCGCTGTTGCTCAGGCTGGTCTCGAACTCCTGAGCTCAAACAATCCGCCCGCCTCGGCCTCCCAAGTGCTAGGATTACAGGCTTGAGCCACCGCGCCCGGCAGTAATTATCTGTTAGTATCAAGACTTTTCAAATATGTACTTTAAAGGAAGTATAACATATTTAAAAGTAAGGCTTGACTAAAATCATAGCGCTAACTCTATTGAGTCTTTTGGGAGATACCCAAATTTCACTTTCAGGGATGCTACTTGGTCAATCTTGATTTCAAATTGTTATCCACATCAATCACTATGCTGCTTAGTGCAGTGCTATGCTAATAGCAGGATCACAAAGCATGCCCCCAGGAAGGCCTTTGAGACCCCCAAAGGTCTATGAAAGCAGTGAATTATCAAATCTATCAAAACACTAGCCCAAAGTCTTTTTTACATAAATGGAAAAGTTGATCCTAAAATTCACATATAACTGCAAGGGGCTTCCAATAGCCAAAACAATCTTGAAAAAGAAAATTGAAGGACTTCCCTATTTTAAAACTTACTACAAAGCTACAGTGATTAATATGATGTGGTGCTAACAGAAGGATAGACATACAAATCAATGGAATAGAAAGTCCAGAAGTAAAGCCATACATATATGGTCAACTGGTTTTTGACACGGGAGCCTAGACCATCCCATGGAGAAACAATACCTTCTTTAACAAATGGTACTGGGACAATTGGACACCTATATGCAAAAGAATGGAGTTGGACACCTATCTCATACCACACACAAAAATTAACTTAAAAGGGATCATAGGCCTAAATGTAAGAGCAAAAACTATAGAACTCTTAGAAGAAAACACAGGGGTAAAGCTCACAAGTAACAACAATAGATAAACTAGGCTTCATCCAGATAAACTCTTGTGCAGAAAAGGACATCACCAAGACAGTAAAAAGAAAACCCACAGAATGGGCAAAAATATTAATATTTGCAAGTCATATATCTGATAAGGGTCTACTATCCAGAGTGTATAAAGAACTCTTACAACTCAGGAACAAAAAACCCAAACAATCCAATTTAATGATGGGTAAAGGACTTGAATAGACATTTCTGCAAGATGATATACAATGGGCAACAAGCACATGGAAAGATCCTCATCGTTACCTGTCATAGTTATTTGCAAATCAAAACCACAATGAGATACTACTTCACACCCACTAGGATGGCCATTATGAAAAAAAAGCAAAAAAGCATTGGTAAGAATGTGGAGAAATTGGAACTCTCATACTTTGCCAGGAGGAATGGAAAATAGTACAGCCACTATGGAAAACAGGTTGGCGGTTCTCCAAAAACCTAACGATGAATTACTACATGACCTAACGATCGCACTCACAGGTAGATACCCAAAAGAACTGAAAACAGTTCAAACAAAAACTTGTACATGAACATACATAGTAGCACTATGCAAATAGCCAAAAGGTGGAAATAACCCAATGTCTGTTCAACTGATAAAGAAAATGTGGTATATCCAGATAATGGCATATTATTCAGCCATAAAGGAAATGAAGTATTGATAAATGCTACGACATCGATGAACCTTGAAAACAATATGCTGAGTAAAAGAGGCCAGACACAGAAGGCTGTAAATTATACGATTCCACTTATATGAAATATCTAGAATAGGCAAATTCATAGAGACAGAACGCAGACTCGTGGTTGCTGGGGAGCAGAGGGGAATAGGGAGTGACTATTTAATGGGAACAGGGTTCGCTTTTGAGATGATGAAAATACTCTGGAATTGGACAGTGGTAATGGTTGTACAACACTGTGAATGGACTAAATGCCACGGAATTGCACACTTTGAAATGGTCAAATTGTAATTTTTATGTTATGTGTATTTTACCACAATAAAAAATGAAACCGCTGGCTGGCTCTATGTGGTATGGTGATTAAAGGAGTAGACAGTGTCTGTTCTCAGCACACCCTAGAGCCTGGGAAACAGCACACAAGGGCTGAGCTGGGTGAGGCAAGCCAAGTGTCCAACGTGCCAGGTTTCCTAGACTAAGACACGTCGCTTCCCCACATGCCTGACTTTTATGATTTTGTTTTTAAAATGTGAGTTCTAAGAATTCCCAGAACCAAGACGACCCATGTTAAGAAATAAGAAAGAATATATGATGATAATCAGATTATTTGATATTTTGGACTACCCAAATTGTGATTCCCATTCATTAAAGTTGACATTTGAGTTGACTGCATTTAGAAAAATGGTGTTCAAATAACAGATGAAACTAATTAAAAAAAATTTCTTCCTATTACTTCTACAGACAAAGCTTATGAGACCCTGGGATACTTGGATTAATTTCATTTGCATGGCAGAACCCCACACTCCGTATTTCCAGTCATCTTTATAATTGGCACTTGCTCAGAGGAACCTAGGGACAGACTTCACAGCTTTCCCTCTTTTCTCTCTTGCCATGCCCTGAACTCTTATGAGGCCAGGGATATGTCCTAGTCCTGCAGCTTGGCCTCTGTCCCACAGTTGAGCCGTGCTCTCCACCACTAGACTTCAAACCCCTGGAAGGCAGATGCTGTGATGGGCTCGCTCACCCCTGTGTGCCCAGCCTTGAGCCCAGGGCATGAACGCAAGTAGGTACTCAAACATTCACTATAGCAATGAATGGAGCCTTAGATGATCTGAGAACAAAATAAACAAGCCTAATAGAAGCTGCACATATCACAATATAGCGATACAAGGAAGTTCTTTTTTGTCATTTTCACGGGTGATTGAATATCTGTAAAAACTCAAGTGGAAATGAATGTATCTAGAGCATGTCAATGGCAGACAGAAAGCTCTTATCACAAATAAAAGCCACCTCAGAACTCAGGACATGTCGCTTGGAAGTAACGTGTGAAGTATTGCTTCAATATTTACTTATTCCCTTTTGTCCCCATTTCCCACTTCCAGTCTCCACCTCGCCCCAATTCATGACGGTTCTAATGTGTGGATGTGCATCTTTTTGTTTATGTAATTCTTGAAAACTGCATTGTTTGAGCGTGTTTTTGATTTATGGCGTTCTGATTTATGGCGTCTCATCATGAATCTCATTGTCTTTCTTACTCTGTGCGTAAAGGATTGATGTGGAACATCCACGAAGCCTTGATGAAAAAAACATAGTATTAAAGTGTGAATGCTTCCCTTGAAGTCTTTGGGGACAGGAAGCAGGGTATAAATAAAGTCAAAGCTGGTAAAAATATCCAGGATTAGTTTAATAGGAAAGGCCAATAAGTCAGATGCTATCACAGCATCTTATCGTCTGTGTGCCTTTTTACATTTTATACTAGAAATTATATTTGGTTAGAGGAACTTCCTCACTGATCTTTTGACCACTCTGAAACAGGTATTTCCCTTCAGTTACCTAAGGATTTTCATAGGCATAGTTAATCTACTTCATTTCTTAAAGGAATCAAATTACCACACGGGAAATTATTAATAAAAGCAAGGCAGGCTTCGTAAGCTATTATAATATTTTGTTCTTTCCTAAATTACAAGAAGTCTCTTACCCTTTGGTTAGATATGCACTAGTCCTGCAGCTTGACAGACTGTGTACTGGTTTGCTGGATAAACAGAATGCACTTCAATATTCACATACTTTTAGATGAATTATTTGGGATTAGTCATATTTGAATTTGCATGGTTTCAGACACGTAATTGGAGACATGTGTCCATTAAAATCCAACTTACTTTATCATGAGGCTTCTGCCATCTATAGCTTCGCCATCCTCTATGTCGTATTTGCTTGTCAAGAAAAGGGAAATCTCAGTCTTTGAGAGTTGATTTAGTGTATTTGCCTTGTTCGGGTCATTGGGGTCAACTGCTCCTTCCCCTGTGGAAAAAAACAACAGTGTTATTCTTCCAATTCACCCATGGTGATGATGGTACCAATGAGGTAGTATTACATAAAGGTTCTGTGGGAAAGTTAGGCTCAGTACTTGAATGGGAGACCATGGTCTTCACAAAACCCACATTCTACTATCGCTGAAGTGGCTTTTTAAAATATTTGATTGAAACATTAAAATAACATAGGACACAGACATTCCAAATATGAATAAATTACTAAAAGACACAACTGTTAATAAAAGAAATCCTTCAAAAACATAGTAAGGAATTTCTCATTTTCTATTTAATGATATTTTCTTTCTTTATGATCCAGGTTGACAAATACTTTTGGCTGTATCTGGAGCTTGCCTTTAATAATACCAAATTGTGTTACAATTCAGGACACTATCAATTACAGAACTCTTACTTTGGGAAGGAGCAAGTGTAGTTATTACCCTTTAAATAATATCTTAGTATAAAATTCCAAAAAAAATTTTTTTTAAATCTAAGATAGGAAAACCAACCAACCAACCAAAACAACTACACAAAAACAAGGGGATAAGTAGAATGAACAAGGTCTTACCAAGAAAAGATTCTACGGTAGGTACTTCTCCCAGCAACCCCAACAACTCACTCAGTAAGTCATTTTTTTCAGGGGCAATCGCGTCTTGGTGTTCCAACAGGAGCTTTATGTGGAAGGCAACACATATAAACGTAAAAGTAAATTCTCAACTGCTACCATATTTATATAGTCCCCTTTCTAATTATTCATGTTAACTTGCTCCCGATATCCTTTAAATCTTAAATACAAGTCTGACATTTATAAAACTTAGGGACCATCAAAGACATAGCTTTTATTTTATCTCAGAGGGGAGTGCCTGCTCTACATCAATTAATTGTAGCAAGAAAAGTATTCATAAACCCTTTTCCAGCAAGACCTTGCAAGACCTGCCAAGGGGCAGCCTTCCATCACCTAACCTCTGTGTTCCATTCTACCTTTATCAAAAAAGTCAAAGTTGCAGGAAAGAGTCTAGAATGAGGCAGAAGTCTCTCAGCTAACACTGGTAGCAAACTGGAAGTGCATTTTCATGTCCCTTCAGAGAAAAATTATGCAGTAATAAAACACTACAGTTACTATTATTTAAAATCACCATTAGCTATTTTAATCTGTCTTGAAGCTCTTTGATGGGTAAGGATGGCAAAAATGCCTGAGACCTAGATGTACTGGATGGTTCCCTCTTTCATGACCCCGAAAAGGCTCAAACATGAGTAACAACCATTGGGGTATCTTGCCAGGTCTTAGAGGAAGCCTGGTTAACTCTTGAAGAATAGCAGCATTGGAGGGAAAACCATGGAGGATAACACATCTGTTTTTGCTTGCATTTATAATTAAATTAAAACAATGTTTCTAAAATGTAGGACTGGTCCCTCTGGTGGTAGGAGGTATAATTTTAGTTGTTTTGAACTATCTGAATCATAATATAGTCTCTTCTCCATTTTCAATCTTTTTTCCAACATCTTTAATAAGATATAATTCACATACCATAAAGTCCACTCATTTAAAACATACGACGCAACAGGTTTTAGTATATTTAGAGTTGTGCAGCCGTCACCGCTATCTAACCTTGGAACATTTCACTACCCTAAAAGAAACCCTGTCCCCAATTAGCAGTCATTCCCCATCATCCCTTCCTTCTAACTCCTGGAAATCACTAACTACTTTCTGTCACTGAATTTGACTATATTAGCTACTTTATATAAGTGGAATCACACAGTGTTTGTCTTTTTGTGACTGGCTTATTTCACTTAGCATACTGTCCTCAAAGTTCATCCATGTTGTAGCATGTGTCAGAATTTCCTTCTGTTTTAAACCCGATTAATAGTCCATTGTTGGATATACCACATTTGATCCATTCATCTATTGATGGACACTTAACCATTGTGAATAATGCTGCTATGAACATGAACGTATACATCCCTTAAACTCTGCTTTCAATTCTTTGGGGTATACATTCAGAATCATGTGGTAATTCTTATTTTTTGAGAAACTGCCACGCTGTTTTCCATACCAGTTACACCATTTTATGTTCCCACCAGCAGTGTACAAGGGCTCCATTTTCTTCATTTTTGTTAACACTTGTTATTGTTTTTTTGATATCAGTCATCCTTAATGGATGTGAGGCACTATCTATTGTGATTTTGATTTTGTTTCCCTAATTATTAAACATTAGTGATGTTGAACATCTTTTCATGTGCTTTGTGACAATTTGTACATCTTTGGAGAAATGTCTATTTAAGTCCTTTGCTCATTTTTCAATTGGGTTGTTTTGTTATTGAGTTGTAGGAGTTCGTTATACAGGCGAGATATAAACCCTTTGAGATACGATTTATGAATATTTTCTCCCATTCCACAGGTTGCCTTTTCACTCAGTTGATTATATCCTTTGATATATAGTTGTCTATTTTTAAATTGGATTACTTCCTTTTATCATTAAGTTGTCAGATTTCTTTGTGCATTCTAAATACAAGACCCTTAGATATATTATTTATAATTATTTTCTCCATTCTCTGAATTGTCTTCTCAATTTCTTGATGGCATTATTTATAGCACAAAAGTTTTCAATTTTGATGAAGTCTAATTTCTTTCTTTTGCTGCTTGAGCCTTTAGTGTCATATCTAAGAAACTGCTGCCTAATCCAAGATCACAAAGATGTACTCCTATGTTTTATTCCAAGAGTTTTATAGTTTTAGCTCTTACATTTAGGTCTATGGTCTGTCTTTAGTTCATTTTTTGTATTGGGGGGAGAAAGGAGCCCAACTTCACGCTTTGGCATATGGATTTCCAGTTATCCCTGCACCATTTGTTGACAAGACTATTTTCCCATTGAACTGTCTTAGCCCTTTGTTGTAATCAAATTGACCATAAATTCGAGGGTTTATTTCTAGACTCTCAATTCTGTCCCATTGATCTGATGTCTAACCTTAGGCCAGCATAGCACTGCTCTGATTACTGCCTTTTCCATTCCCTTTTAATCCTTAAGATTAATGAAGGAAAGAGTATCTGTTTTAAGCTAAATTTTCCTTAACACTGAACACTTCCCTGACACTTGCCAATAGGGTTTTTTTTTTTTTTGAGACAGAGTCTCACTCTGTTTGCCTAGGCTAGAGTGCCGTGGCATCAGCCTAGCTCACAGCAACCTCAAACTCCTGGGCTCAAGCGATCCTCCTGCCTCAGCCTCCCAAGTAGCTGAGACTACAGGCATGCGCTACCACGCCTGCCTAATTTTTTCTGTATATATTTTTAGTTGTCCATATAATTTATTTCTATTTTAGTAGAGACGGGGTCTCGCTCTTGCTCAGGCTGGTCTCGAACTCTTGAACTCAAACGATCCACCCACCTTGGCCCCCCAGAGTGCTAGGATTACACAGGCGTGAGCCACCGCGCCTAGCCACCAATAGGGTTTATTAACAAAGGCAGAGTACATCTTACATGCATAGCTTTAAGGCAAGGAAGGGACTGTATCCAATTATTTTGTTTTCATTATACTCATTTTCCTCTAAAGTTTCTGTTTTTTGCAAGGCATGCTAGTTTTTCATTATAACAGAGGTACTTTGTTTTAAAGCAAAGAAATATGCATTATTTTTATAAAGGTAAGTTGATTCAAAGAAAGACGTTAAATAAATAATAGAGGTGATATAAAGACATGGTGAAATCTGGAAGTGTGGTACATATGGCGTTTTAGGGGGAAAACAAGTTAGAGAAAAGAACAAAACAAGCAAGAGGGACACATTTATGCTCTGCTGTCTTTGGAAATGGATGATTTAGGGGGCCAGCTTTTACCCTTTATTCTGATAATTATAGAACATAAAAAAATTCCTGAACATGTCTCCTTAAAGAGCTTATTTTGAAGTTGTACATACTCCTTAGAGAGGGAGAGGCCAGTGTGTGGCCCCAAGCTTGGTCAGCCACACTACTGCTGTGCTTATGTCTGCACGTGGATCCTCCACAAATAAGACAGACAATAAACAGGACAGTCTTCCTCTGTAATTACACAATTTCCTCTCGTTATATCTGGTTCCAACCTAACACACGAAGGAATTCCAAATCAGTCACAAGCTCTGTTTCCCAGGACTGGATTCTGTTTGCAATTCTTGTTAACAAAAGGAACAGACTATTTCTCCTTGAAGACGAG
This sequence comes from Varecia variegata, assembly GCA_028533085.1. NCBI lineage: Eukaryota > Metazoa > Chordata > Mammalia > Primates > Lemuridae > Varecia > Varecia variegata. The sequence continues at coordinate 130,638,975 of CM052439.1, forward strand.
TAGTCTAAATTAATACAGTAACATTTTTCCTCTCTGCTACCCTTGGGAAAGAATCTCTTACACTAAAATAAGAACTCCTCACCACTTTTTTCTTGCATGTAGATATTGCCCTCGGCAAATGTGCAGCCAAGATGTGCGCATTTTTTCTGAGAGGGATAATGTACCATAAAAATAGACAAATGGGTCATTGCTCAAGTATGAATCAGTCTATTTGCCCATTAGAAAATTAATATCGTAAATGGTGTATTGCTGAGCACCACCATTTGGGTATTTATACATAGAGAAAAGAAGGTTAGCCCATTCATTTAATCAAGAACTTGTTGCAAATGTCAGAGAAGTTCCCTGTTCCACCTCTAAAAAAGGGAAATCAAAACTAGATCCAATCTTTCCCTCAAGCCCACACAAGCTTTAGTTTCTCAGAGGAGCTTAATAATAAAGGCTGAAATTCTGAGCGGCCAATCTGCCACTTGTTAACATATCTGGTTTGAGGGGGGCAGGACCACGACCGTTGAAAGGTGTGTATTATGCTTTCCCCCTAGTTGTCTGTATAATCCAAAGTTGCATACATCCTTAACTGAAGCATCTAGAATGCTAATGTGCATCTGCATCCCCTGGGATCTTGTTAGAATGCAGGTTCTAATTTGGGAGGTCTTGGGTGCATTGCTAACATTTCCCCAGGACTTTGCTTTCACAAGCAAGTTCTGAAACTATTCTTGAAAAGATAACCCTTTAAAACCTAGATTTTTCCGGAAATAAATTCCAGTTGGCCTTTAAAAACCAAAACCCCTCAATGCTTAGTTTCTCTTTTTACTTTAAATGATTGAAAAGCCATCCATCTGAGGCTTCCATGCCCATAAAGGCACTTAATATATGCTAATGGCTGATAGCGATGTTTACACGGGAACCAGATGGTGAAGTTACGACATAGCACAGAGTGGGAAACTGCCTGCTTCCAAGAAATGGGGGCTTCCGAAACAATGGAAGTGATTCTTTACTGGAGGCTACTGTTGGGTGGCGGTTTCCTGTCTTCCTTGAGCAGCCTGTTTACAACCTATGTGCAAACATTAGGATACAGAGAACATTCTCACTTGCCCAGAAAATCACTGGAAAACCTGAGAGGATTCCTGAAAGAGGGGAACAACAGGGTGTGGGTCTAGACAGCACAGCTTTGGTGGGTAGGAGAACACCAGGGCCTGCCCCTGCTCAGGGCTTAAAACTCCATATTTACAATCTGGCTTTGTACATGGATCATGTGAAAAGTAAACTTTCTTCTTTGGGAGAAGGC
>CM052439.1:130640759-130656256 GCA_028533085.1 Varecia variegata
AAAAAAAAATTATCACCCTCTTCTGAAGTTCAACAAAGCAGAATCAGCTATTTTGATATTTAAATTCTAAGTACTCCGAGCGTATAGTATACCAGGAAGAGTAAGTACTCCATTGTGTCAATAGCAGGAGCCAGAAGTGTAGGAAGGACTCTACATAACAGGAGGGCTGGGGTGGGGGTGGGATGGAGACGCCAGGCAGGAGCAGCCCTGCCTGTTCTCCCCACCTTCCCTCCCCCCAGGGGCCACTGGTAGAAGAAATGCATGCGGCCACCTGGGGTTCCCGTCTTCCACCCCCAACTCCAGCTCTGGGCACAGAACACATGCTATTCTGGCCCACATTCTTGCATGTTTCTCTGAAACTAATAACCCCTCTCACCTGAATTCCTGGTATGTCTTGGATAAATAATTGTTCATAGATGAGAGATGCTCATTTTCTCCTTCAAACAGCTTGTTGGAAGCTGCGTGCTGAAGAACCTTGGCCACAGATCCCAAGTTTCTCCTTTGGTCAGAATTTATCTGACCTCCAGCCGTCATGTCAATGATATCAAAGCCATCGGGAGCTACGATGGCTGGGTTCATATACCGATAGTACAGGAGGTTTCCAACAATCTGGAGCAACGCAGAAGAAAAAGACCATTTTTAACAGTGAAAACTCAGGAGTTTCAAGTTTTTTTTAAAGTACATATTATTTACTTTTTTCAAGAGAAATTGGATCATTTTTGGATGTGAATCCTAACAAGGAGTTAAGTAAAGGCAGTGAATATAATTACACATTATTAATACAGTAATTTACAAAATTGTTTTTGGTAAAAAACGTGTATTGCCCCCAAAATGCTCTAATACAAAGAATTTCAATAATGTCTGAGATTGCCAAATTCACCTCAGCTTAACCAATAATCTTGAGAGTCATTAGAAATAGAAGACCTGTAGCTCATTATAAATAGCCAGACATGGGGAAAAGTCTTACAAAATGGTATATTGGTAATTTTGGTTCATACCCCCAAGAGAAGCTATGGTGAGATTACCCTTGAAAATCTACCTTTAATAGCTCATCTTCTGTTGCATCGGGGAATTTCTCATGGATCGAATTCTTCAGTACTTTGGCTATATACCTCAATCCATAACTACATACAAAACAGATGACAAAAGAAAATAATGGAAAAAGGCTAAGTGAGGAAAAAACACACAGCGTTTGTTCCAGTCAACTAAAGCTGAGTAGTTTTCCTAAAAATTAAACATCAAATGAGATGGGAATGGAATCACAGGACTTCCACTGATGATAATAACTGAGCCGTGTTTGTGGCTATGACAGAAGTATTGTTCCCTCTGTAGAGAGCAGTTATGCATTTAAAAGGTAAATGTATGCGATCTTCTCAAATGGTAAAACACAATATGAGGGGAAACTCCTGTCTTCACTACAAGCGCTTATTTTATACAGCATTCCAAGAACTTTCAGCAGAGAATGTTAAAGTTGCTACAAATACCACTTACGGCAGTTGATCAAGGGAAGAAATGATGGAATTCAGGACTTTGTCAGTGACCGTTCTCAGGTTCTCGGTGGAGGCCTCCAGTTTATTTTTCACTTCTGGGTATGTCAGAGCTTGTTCTGTGGTCACGTCGTAGGGCAGCTTGCTGAAACCACAACAGGGGCTTTCAATTAATTGGAGGCTTAGGTACAAGCATTAGGATTCCCGCCAAGTTGGCTCTACAGTCAAGCTTTGTATAGTGAATTGGACTTTGCCCACTGACTCTAATAACAAAATGTTTGCTAAGGGAAGGGACGCTCCTCATGCGCAGGCGGCACCTTCTGCCACTACTGGAGCAGGAGGGACTCCAGGCCCTCCCTCTAGGCTCTTCTGGCAATATAACAGGCAGACCCAGGTAATGTGGACACAGCTAACTTACTTTCTTTTCATTTTTTTAAATTATAAAAAGCAATATGATTGTTACAGAAAAAAATCACATATGAGCAAACAAACAAACAAAACCAATGCAGACACAAGCAATTTTCATACCTTAGTGAATAACTTTCCAAGTCTTCCTCTACATATATGTGTACATGGGCCTCACATACTCATGGGTGTAATGCAATTTGTGCATATGGATATCCCACAGAGATCCTGTGTTTGTGTGTATATACATCACTGATTTTTTAACAGAAAAATGGGTTATCATATACCTAACTGCAACTGAAAAATAGATCGTGAACATTTTTTGTTCCAATAAATACATATCTATACCACTATTCCAAATACTTATTCCATCATATGCTACATAAATATTTATTTAACAAATCCCCTAAAGCTAAATATTTTGACTTTGGCTGACTTTTTACTATTAAAAACAGCACTGTGACATCCACTCACACAATTCTGTGTACGCACTGTATTTCACAAGACATCCTTTACAGGAAATAAAAAGCTAGGATGGCTTGGATCTATAAACAACTATCCAGAATAAGATCCCTGGATTGTTGATCCTTACACATTAAAGTTTGGTAACTGTAAAACTATACATATTATCAGGTGGAGACAGAGTATGAACTACCTCCAGGTCTAGGCTTAGAAACACACAAAGAATAAACAAGGGAGAGAATTACAGAAGTTGTAGCACTAGGGATCAACTGGCTCTGAAATATGAAATGCCATTTAGTATCAAGATGACCAAGAATCTAAGAATGTGATCTGCATGGATACGTTAAAGGGAGGTAAAATATTGGGTTGAAAACTGACTTTGTACAGTAAATTTTTTTGTGGTCAACAGAGTTTAAGAATATATACAAATGTGCATGTAAAAATAATCATAAAACATGATCAAAAACCAACACGTTCCTGACTTTTTACCTGGCCTCTCCTGTCTGTGTTTCTAGCTGGTTCACCCAAGCCTTGTACACCTCTACAGGGCTCGTGTTGATGATCAGGGACTTGTCATCAATGATGTCTTTCACCACGGGAGCCAGGAGCTGGCGCAGGGTGTTCTGTCCCCGGGCACCTCTGTTGAAGCTGACAACCATCTTGATGACAGTAGGGTTACCGGTAACTATGTCCTGTACCTGGTCTACCTTCGATCTAAAAAAACCCAAAAAACAAAAAACCAATTCAAAACAAAATGGTTTGTTTCTACAGATACAGTTTTAAACAATGTATACTCTTTGGCAAGCAAGGGCTTTGTGGTGTTATCTTTTTCTCTATGAAGATCAAAGTTGGTGTGCTTTAAAAAGAAGCAATCATTTATAAGGTGTGTTTTTGATTTGAGCAATTTAAGGATCTAAAAATAAGGTCTCAGGCCGGGCGCGGTGGCTCACGCCTATAATCCTAGCACTCTGGGAGGCCGAGTGGGGTGGATCGCTCCAGGTCACGAGTTTGAGACCAGCCTGAGCAAGAGCGAGACCCCCCGTCTCTACTAAAAATAGAAAGAAATTATCTGGCCAACTAAAAATATATATAGAAAAAATTAGCTGGGCATGGTGGCGCATGCCTGTAGTCCCAGCTACTCGGGAGGCTGAGGTAGGAGGATCGCTTGAGCCCAGGAGTTTGAGGTTGCTGTGAGCTAGGCTGACGCCATGGCACTCACTCTAGCCCGGGCAACAAAGCGAGACTCTGTCTCAAAAAAAAGGAAAAAAAAAAAAAAGTCTCAGCCTCAATTTCAATCTAGAAAGCAGGGATGACCTGAAAATGGACCAAGACTAACACTGGGAGACAGTGGACGAGTGTTATGCCCCCTCTAGTTACCAAGTTTCAAAAATATCTTTCTTGATTGAATGAACTGTCTCCACTTCTTCAAATCCCAAAGTCATTGCAATGTAGCTTCTAGCCACATCTCGTGGCTGAGCCCTTTTTTAAATCTTTTTTTTATTTCAGCATATTATGGGGGTACAAATGTTTAGGTTACATATATTGCCCTTGCCCCACCTGAGTCAGAGCTTCAAGTGTGTCCATCCCCCAGACGGTGTGCACTGCACCCATTAGGTGTGTATACACCCATCCCCTCCTCCCCCCACCATCTGCCCGACAGCCGATGAATGTTATTACTATGTATGCATTTAAGTGATCAGTTAATGCCAATTTGACGGTGTGAGTACATGTGATGCTTGTTTTTCCATTCTTGGGATACTTCAGTTAGTAGAATGGGCTCCAGCTCTATCCAGGATAATACAAGAGGTGCTAGATCACCATTGTTTTTTGTGGCTGAGTAGAACTCCATGGTATACATACACCACATTTTATTAATCTACTCATGTATTGATGGGTACTTGGCTTATTTCCACATCTTTGCAATTGTGAATTGTGCTGCTACAAACATTCGAGTGCAGATGTCTTTTTTATAGAATGTCTTTTGTTCTTCTGGGTAGATGCCCAGTAATGGGATTTCTGGATCAAATGGTAGTTCTACTTGTATCTCTTTGAGGTATTCTCCATATTGCTTTCCACAGAGGTTGCACTAGTTTGGAGTCCCACCAGCAGTGTAGGAGTGTTCCTAGCCCTTCTTGACTTCTGATTGCCGACTCCTCCAACCTCCTCCCTCACGTCCCTGTGCAACCTCTCCCTTTTCCACCTCCTTTCCCTTCAGGGCCTGACAGTGTTGCACACTGGTCCTTATCTTACCTACTCAGTTCCTTTTTATTTTCTTTACTGGCTCTTTTTTCCAGTTTTAAATTCTGTGTTCACTTTTTGACTAATTGTATGTGCTTATAGGGCAAATGGGGTGGATTAATGGTCAAAAACCAGTAACACCAAAGTCCACCTTAGTGGACTCATAGGCATAACTTCAGCTACCATCTCTTTGGGACCTATCCTCTGATCTTAATCTCAAATTCACATATCTTTCCTGAGGGTCAGTCTGGAATTTCCAATTTTTTTGTTACATGTTTTCACCCCCATGTTCTACACCTGTAGCTCACTGTATTAAAAAATCCAAATTTTTTTTTCTTTTTTTACCTTCTGACTCCCCCATTTCTCTGACCTGTACAGCTTCAATTCATCCTGTTCATCCAGGACTAGCAGATCAGTCTTCTAAAAAACCAACATGGTCATGTCAACATCCTGCTCAAAAGCCTTTCACAGCTCCTCTGAAAGTAAATAGAGCCTTAATGGCTGGGCCATGGGAGACTCAGTGTCTCCCATGATCTGGCCCCAGCCTACCTTTCCAGCTTCATCTCCTGGTAGTTACTAATTAAGTCACATCTGGGCCAGATATATCTACTTTCTTTCTTGCACCTGTGCCCATGCTGTTTCCACCACTTTTGTGCCTTATTTCCCTTTTCTATCTCTTCTTATAAAAATTGTAGCTATTCCTCAAGGTTTTAGGCCAACTACCTTCTCATTCATAAAATCTATCAGTCAACCTAGTTGGAACCTTTCTTCTCATCCCTCTAACATGATACACTGTATGTGCCCTTCACTTCGCACTTACCACATTCCACTGCATAGTATTACTATTTCTCACAAACCATTGCTCACGCTGGCGTATAGACACCCTGACAGCAAAGGTGCCTGGCTTATACACTTCAGAAGCCCATGGGAACTAGCATAACGTTAGGTTTCAAAAAGTTAGGAGAGCAGTTAAGGTTCACCTTGGCTAAGGACATTTCTAATATAGCTACCTATACAATTTTTACATAACTGAGTCAGAAAATAAATTACCAAAAGTAGCTTAAGTTCCAGTAAGAAGGGAAGACTATTTAGGCAGAGATTGCTCTCTCCATTCCCACCCATTAATGGCTTTATTAGAGAATTTTAAGTTAAATTTTCTGACTTTCAATAAACTTTTGGTCTTCAGTTGTTGCAGACATGCAAAATCAAAAGTTAATTCAACACTTGAAAATGTATCACTCGTGAGAGAAAACTGTACCTGAACATAGCCCTAATGAAACAGACATCTCTCAAGAAATTTGATATATTTTAATATGTATGTATAACTTATAACTTAAAAATAATTTTAGTAAATCAGAGATAGCTAATCACCAAAAGGATCTATACGTTGGTAATTTTATATACATATTTATATACATACTTTACTTCTTCCTCCAGAGCAGTTTTAAAAAGCTTGAGGAGTAGATATTCTTCTCGCTGATTAGAAGCATAATTGTATAGTGTGAAAATGACGGTATCCATAAATTTTGTTGACTTGTTCTGTGGCATCTGGAAAATCAGCTTTGCCAAGTATAAAGGGTTGGTCTAAAAGAAAACAGAGAAGAAAACAAAAGAAATCCCCACAAAACTATAGTTAATATATTATTAAAGTGGAAAGCAGTATCTGATTCCCTCCTCTTCAATGATTTAATATGTCACTAAAAGCATGTAAATGAGCACCTGGCACATAAGACTTTAAAAAGTATCAGCTAATATTACTAATACTATGCTATGGAAAGCTATATTGGAAAGTCATGATAGAATTTAAATGTTGCACACTCTACATTTAATATAAAATATAATATGACTACATTATATAGGCTTTTCACTGTTAACCCTTTTGAGCCCCATATCAATATTTATTATAGAGATGCAGAGGATGGGGGTGGTCAATAGAATCTGGGGTCCAATGAGGCTGGCAAGAATGGACTAAGGGTCCAGCTGCACAGACTGACCTAGGAGGACTGATGGATGAACGGAGGGAAACACATACCATCTTCTCAGACTAGAGAGAAGATATATTTACATATGGAGACAGCAACATGGCCACGAGGTCCTACGAGGAGAAGGGAGAGTGAGGTAGGAAGGCTGAAGGGAGGAGTGAAAGTCAGGATAGCTGACGAGGGAAGTGCCAGAAGACCATGACCAAAACAACAACAAAGACCTTAGAAGACCTCCTGGAATTAAAAAAAAAATTGACATGGAGCCCTCAGGGCTCAGCTGAGGACAGATTCCAGGAGATCTAGCACCAGCCTCCATGAAGGTTTTTCTCCAGCAGCTACGCCAACCAGGTAGAGGTTAAAAGAGAAAAAATAGTATTTAGGTTACAGAAGAAAGTATTTACATGAGAAATTTAATGCTCCTCATCTTCATCTTCCTTCTGACAGAAGAAAATGTTTCCACACTTGAAAACCAGTATTCATCCAATATACTCAAGCAGTTCAGTGTTAAAGCTTTTGAGAAAATCCAAATTCTGGTTTACTTTACTACTTGGGTTTACTTTCAAGCTCATAACAACTGGCTGAAATTTTATGAATCAGCAGCTCAGGACAACTTTTTGTTGATCGTTCTGTAGTGATTCTTTTCTAACATGAACTAAACATATGGGAATTATGAGAAATGAAACTAGCTCCAGGGCCGAAGAAAGAAGGCTACTCATTATTCCTCCTCAGGTGACCTAAAAACTTCAAATTTAGGCTTATACTGAAGAGACAAACCAAAAGCAAAACCTATACTGGCTGCCCTGCTGCTTTGGTTAAGGATTCTTGCTAAGGTGTAATCGAAGAAGAATCCAGGCCACTTGCCTTTCCATAATTTCTTCATTGATCTTGGGCTAATGTCTCAAAAGGAGAGAGAAGAGGAAGAGGAGAATACAAGATTTCAAGAGACACTTCACTTGATATGACTGAATGGTCATGCCCTGTGACTATCAGTTTGGACTGTTTGGGGGATAAGGTTTAGTGGAATTGTTCTACACATGTTCCTGTGCTTTTTCTCTTTCCACAAATGAGCTCCACTTATACAATAGGGTCTTATAAATAATACAAGTCTTAGGCCAATGACTATGACTTTTCTTATGACAAATTCTGTCAAATTTTGAAAACTGAATCCTAAAGAATCTTTGTATACTTGGAATTTCATGGATATAAAAAATGAGGAGTGCCTAAGATTAAATTTTTAACTGGTAGTTGACTATTAATCTAAATTACACAGAACAAAAACCTTCCCTGCTTAAAGTGAGCCTCGTTTCTTTCTGAAAAGGTTGCTGGTGTTAAGCAGTAGATTCGATGGACAATTCTAAGTACAATTATTATACATTTCTCCTTCCGTGCTGCCATGGCATGGCTATCTGCGGTACCTGCATAGTTTGAAGATGATATTCTCCAAACTATTATTCCAAGTAGAGAATTTTTAGCTTTACCAATAGTGACATATTTTCTCTCAATGAGGTTAACCACACCTCTTGTTTATGGTTTATATAATGTGCTCTCTATACATCTAATGCAAGTGACATCCTCAGACAAAATTCAGGCATCTCCAGGTCTTGAAAGATCACCACAAACAGCAATCCCACACTGAGGGACACCTGGCTCTCAAACGGAAGAGCTACTGATCCACACCTTTTGCAAGGTTTCCTAGTGAAGGGGAGGCTGGTTTGTATCTATGAGTACCACGCAGTTTCCTCTGTGACTAACTGTACGTGTGACAAGGGCGGATGGGCCATATCAATGGTCAAACCAAACAGTAACTGGTCCATCAAAGTCCAACCCTAACCAGCTAAACTTGTTAGTTCTCACCAGCACTCAGGAACCAATGGAAAATTGCTATTCATGTAGAGCATAATAACCCATGAAGGCCGGGCGCGGTGGCTCATGCCTGTAATCCTAGCACTTGGGAGGCCGAGGCGGGCGGATTGTTTGAGCTCAGGAGTTTGAGACCAGCCTGAGCAAGAGTGAGACCCTGTCTCTACCAAAAATAGAAAGAAATGATCTGGCCAACTAAAAATATATATAGAAAAAATTAGCCGGGCATGGTGGCACATGCCTGTAGTCCCAGCTACTCGGGAGGCTGAGGCAGTAGGATCGCTTAAGCCCAGGAGTTTGAGGTTGCTGTGAGCTAGGCTGCCGCCACGGCACTCACTCTAGCCCGGGCAACAAAGTGAGACTCTGTCTCAAAAAAAAAAAAAAAAAAAAAAACAAAAACAAACAAAAAAAAAACCCATGAAAATAATAAAATAAAAAAGACAAAAAGACATATTTCCTAATGTCAACCCTCTGGCTCTTTCCTCCAAAGAAGCTGCAGGCTGGTTCTGGCAAAGATCTGTTTTCACATATACTTATTTTCATTTTTCCATGGATGACAGCATCTGTTTATATTATTAGATTTATACTGTCTCTGTGTACAACTGTAATATAATACAGTCACGAAGAGCATGGGGTCTGAAGTTAAACTGCTTGGGTTCTAAAACCCCTGTTTTACCATTTACTGGCTGTGCCTCAGTTTTCTCATCTGTAGTATGGGAATAACAGTACTTATTCTGTCATGGTTCCCAGGGCTATAATAAGAATTAGACGAGATAATGTATGTTAAGCACTTAGAATAGTGCACTTGGTACTTAGTAGGTGCTCAAAGCATGTAAGCTATTACAGCCAAGGCACTGGGAAAGATTCACTGTAAGCCAAAAACATGGAACATAGTATTTATCCCAAACTCATAGTAAAAGATACATTGTTCTCACCTGTAAAAGGTAAAATAGCTGCTGGTAAGTTTCTAGTGTTTTTCTCCTCTCCTTACTTAAACTTTTTATTCCCTGGTTGTCGGTGGTGTTCAATATTTCCATTTCTCCTCCTTTTTTCTTATTCAGCTTTGTTCTGTGTGAAATTACATCCTGTAAAAAAAAAAATTTATGAAATGACTATTTTTAAAATTTTGGTACTCTTTACCTCCTCCCTTCACCCTGAAACATACATAATTGGAAATATAGGCACAACTCATTTTATTATGCATTGCTTTATTGCACTTTGCAGATTTTTTTTTTTTTTTAAACAAATTGAAGGTTTGTGGCAACCCTGTGTCAAGCAAGTCTATTGGCACCATTTTTCCAACAACTGTGCTTTTTGTCTCTCTGTCCCATTTTGGTAATTCTTGCAGTATTTCAAACTTTTAAATTATCATATCTATTATAGTGGTCTATCATCTTTGATGTCATTACTGCAATTGTTTTGAGACACCATGAACTGCACCTATATAAGATGGTGAACTTAATCTACAAACGCTGTGTATGATCTGACTGCTCCACCAACTGGCTGTTCCATCTCTCCTTCGGCTTCCCTCTTCCCTGAGACACAACACTATTGAAATTAGGCCAGTTAATAACCCTACAATGGCCTTTCTGTGTTCAAGTCAAAGGAAGAGTTGCACATCTCTCACTTTCAGTTAAAAGCTAGAAATGATTAAGTTTAGTGAGGAAGGCATGTTGAAAGCCAAGACAGGCCTAAAGGTAAACCTCTTGTGCCATAAAACAGCCAGGTTGTGAATGCAAAGAAAAAGTTCTTGAAGGAAATTAAAAGTGCTACTCTAGTGAACTCATGCATGACAAGAAAGTGAAACAGCCTTATTACTGATGTGGAGAAAATTTTAGAGGTCTGGATAGAAGGATCAAGTCAGCCACAACATTCCCTTAAACCAAACCCTAACCCAGAGCAAGGCCCTAACTCTCTCCAATCCCATGAAGACAGAGAGGTAAGGAAGACGCAGAAGAAAAGTCAGAAGCTAGCAGAGGTTGGCTCAAGAAGTTTAAGAAGCCATCTTCTTAACAAAAAAGTGCAAGGTAAAGCAGAAAGTGCTGATGGAGAAGTTGCAGCAAGTTATCCAGAAGATCTAGCTAAGATCATTGATGAAGGTGGCTACAATAAACAGATTTTCAACGTAGATGAAACAGCCTTTATTGAAAGATAAACAGCCATCTAGGACTTTCCTAGCGAGGGAGAAGTCAATGCCTGGGCTTCAGAACTTCAAAAAAGAGGCTCTCTTGTTAGGAGATACTACAGCTGGTGACTAAGTTGAAGCCAGTGCTCACTTACCATTCTGAAAATCCTAGGGCCCTTAAGAATTATGCTAAATTTACTCTGCCTGTGCTCTATAAATGGAACAAAGCCTGGATGTTAGCCCTTCTGTTTATAGAATGGTTTACTGAATATTTTAAGCTCACTATTGACACCTACTGCTCAGAAAAAAAGACTCCTTTCAGAATATTGCTCACTGACAATGCACCTGGTCACCCAAGAGCTCTGATGGAGATGTACAAGGAGATTCATGTCTTTTTCATGCCTGCTAACACAACATCCATTCTGCAGCCCATGGATCAAGGAGTAATTTCAACTCTTACTATTTAAGAAATACATTTTATATGGCTATAGCTGCCATAGATAGTGATTCCTCTGACGCATCTGAGCAAAATCAATCGAAAACCTCCTGGAAAGGATTCACCATTCTAGATGCTCATTTGTGATTCATGGGAGGTGGTCAAAATACCAAAATCAACAGTAGTTTGGAAGAAGTTGATTCAAACTTTCATGGATGACTTTGAGGAGTTCAAGACTCCAGTGGAGGAAATAACTACAGATGAGGTGGAAATAGCAGGAGAGCTAGAAGTGGAGATGTGACTGAATTGCTGCAATGTCATGATAAAACTTGAACAATAAGTTGCTTCCTATGAATGAGCTAAGAAAGTGGTTTCTGGACATGGAATCTACTCCTGGGGCAGATGCTGTGAACTTTGTTGAAATGACAACAAGGGATTTAGAGTATTACATAAACTTAGTAGATAAAACAGTGGGCAGGATTTGAGAGGACTGATTCCAGTTTTGAAAGTTCTACTGTGGGTAAAATGCTATCAAACAGTATTGCATGCTACAGAGAAACCTTTGGTGAAAGAAAGTCAATTGAGGTAACAAACTTCACTGTTATTTTAATAAACTGCCACAGCCACCCCAATCTTCAGCAACCAACACCCTGATCAGTCAGCAGCCATCAACATCAAGGCAAAACCCTCCACCAGCAAAAAGATTACGACTTGCTGAAAGCTCAAATGATCATTAGCATTTTTTAGCAATACAGTATTTTTAAATTAAGGTATGTATTTTTAGACATAATGATATTGCACATTTAATAGACTACAGTAAAGTAGAAACATAACTTTTATATGCACTGGAAAACCAAAAAACTTGTGTGATTTGCTTTATTGCCGTGGTCTGGAACTGAATCCACAATATCTCCAAGGTATTCCTTTATTAATTTTCTACTCTTTCTTCATGAAAAAGCAAAGGAAGAGAGAATGCTAAACGAATGAAGGAAATGTAGCTTGTAGGTGAATTTGGCTTTTGTGATATGTGTTCTCCAAAGCTGTACTCATTTGCTCTAAAGATGTTATGTAGGCACCAAGACAAGTCAATGGGGAAAAAAATAGTCTTTTTAAGCAACGATGCCGGGACAACTGGATATCCACATTCAAAAGAAAGAAGTCAAACCCCTACACCTTATACCATAAATAAAAATTAATTCAAAAGAGATCAAAGAACTCAATGCAGGAGCTAAAACTATAAAACTCTTGAAAGAAAATCTAGGCATAAATCTTTATGACCTTGGATTAGGCAATGATTTCTTAGATATGACAACAAATGACAAAAGAAAAAATAGGTAAATTAGACTTCATCAAAATTAAAACCTTTTGTGATTCAAAGGATACTATCAAGAACATAAAAAGACGACTCACAGAATGGGAGAAAATATTTTCAAATCCTATATGAGATATAAGGGACTTATATCCAGAATATAGAAAGAATGTTTACAACTCAAAAGTAGAAAGACACATAGCCCAATTAAAAAACGGGCAAAGGATTTGAATAAGTATTTTCCCAAAGATGATATATACAAATGACTAGTAAGTATACAGAGAGATGTTCAATATTATTTGTTAAAGGAATGCAAATCGAAACTACAAGATTATCACTTCATACTTAGGATAGCTATAATAAAGACAATACCAAGCATTGGTGAGAATGTGGAGAAACGGGAAACTTGGTACCTTGCTGGTAGGAATGTAAAATAGTATAGTCACTTAGGAAAACAATCTAGCAGTTCCTCAAAAGTTAAACATACAGTTACAATATGATCCAGCAATTCTACTCTTAGGTATATAGCCAAGAGAACTAAAAACAAAAGCCCACACAAAAACCTGTACATAACTGTTCATAGGAGCATTAATCCTAATAGCTAACAAGTGGAAATAAACCAAATGTTCATCAATTGAATAAAAATGTGTATTCATACAATAAATATTTATTCATCAATAAAAAGGAATGAAATACTGACACATGCTACAACATGGATGAACCTTAAAAACATTATCCTAAGTTTCAAAAGACAATCACAATCTGCCACATATTATGTGATTCCACGTATGAAATGTCCAAAACAGGCAAATCTATAAAGAAAGAAAACAGATTAGTAGTGGTTGCTGGGGCTGGGAGTAAGGGGAGAATAGAGTTACTGTTAATGAATATGGGAGATCTTTCTTTTTTGAACTGAAATATAATTCACATCCTATAAAATTCACTCTTTTAAAGTGCATAACTCAGTGGTGTTCATTATATTCACAAGATTATACAACCGTCACCACTATCCAATTCTAGAATATTTTCTTTGGAGTTTCTCTTTGGGGTGATGAAAATTTTCTAGAATTAGAAGTGATGACTGAACAATCTTGTGACTATCTTAACCACCAATGAACTGTACACTTTAAAAATGTTAATTGTTAAATATGTCTCAATCTATAAAAGCACCTGCAAAACATACACAATGTAGAAATCAGAGATGGAAGAGAATGAAATGTTCTAAACATTTAACAAAATTAAGGTTTTTCTTCATGCTGCTTTAAACATTTACAAGGAATTTTGGAAAACATGGTGGGAAACATTGTCAAGTGTTCACCTCAGGTGAGCTTAACCTCCCTCAAATGCATTGAATAAATCTATTACCTTGATTTTAAATATAGAGCAGGAAAAAAAATTCTGGTTACATATAATACCCCCTCCCCCCCACTATTTTCAATGGAGATCCATCTGGACCAGTGGAGGCTCTTTGTTTTATTCCCAGACTTCATCTTCAGGTAATGGTTTCTGACATATGCAGGGGGGAGGGGAGGAGACAGGAGGGGAGAGGAGAGGAGAGGGGAGGGGAGGAGAGGAGAGGGTGGGGTGGTGAGTGAGCTCTGGGGCAGAACTCAATTCCTCTGCACTAGCAGCAAAGAGCTGGGAGAATAATGGAGGAAGGGAAACAGCAGACTCAGACGCATGTCAGTGGGTGAGCCCTTCTTCCTAGTGCCTGTGGAATTCCGACTTGCTCATGACTGCTCTCGTGTGAACGTGTGAACGGAGGTTTGCTTTGGGAAGCTTGTGAGAGGGATCAGAGCCAACCCAGATGGGAGTTACAAACAGAGGCTGATAATTTTTATTAATCGAAACTTAATTTTCCCTGTTCTTAAGAAATATTGAACATTTGAGGAGTACTGGTTTGAAAAAGCAACAATATTAACCTTGTTCATGATCTTCCCACATCTCAAAGTTGCCCTTCTGACACCACCTTTTCCTTTCCCCTGATAAGGGGGGATCCGCATGCAGGTAACACGCTTTTGTACAAGTACAAAGGGCTTGGGCTTCAGAGTCACAAAGATATGGGTATCTGTAACCTGTGATTAGCTTTGTGGACTTGTATAGTAGGTTAACCTCTCTAAGTCTCAATTGCCTAATTATAAAATGAGCTTAATAGCACTCCCACTGAGTTGCTGTAAAGATTAAAAAATGTAATTACCTAGAACATTTTCCAAAGAAGAAAACAGGGTCACAGAGATTAAGAAACATGCCTAAGGTCACATACTAATATGAGCAGTGAAGTACATAATTAAGTAGTAAAATAAATCTCAATCCTGGGTTTTGGGTAATGCTGGCTTGCCAGTCTGAGCTCTTACATGATGCATCACACTTATGAATAGGAGTTTTAGCACTTAAAGATTACTTTTAGCTTCTACTTAAGTTTTCCTTCCATCTAGTCTGAGTCTATACTTTTTCTGCCTTCCTATGCCTCTAAGAACCCTCTCAGCTGCTTTGTCTTCTTTTTCCAAACCATTCTTTTCACCTAAAACCTGTATTAGCCACTTTACTAACCCACTGATTCTGAGGTTTTTAGGAGGAATGCTGATTTTAAAAGAATTGTAAAAAATTTTAAGTTTACAGTTGCTCTATAAGAACCAAGCCAATTCCCTCTAAAATCTTTTCCTCACTAAACACACAATCACTGTTAAAAAAGAGGGGGAGGGGCACAGAAGATAAACTTATTTTCTATCACCCAAAGAAAAATCACTTAAGTTTTTTTCTTCTGGCCTTAACTTCTTTCCTGAGATAAATCATACTGCTTTAGGCACTATTTTCTCCCCCATTATATTGCAAACCTTTTCCCCTGCCCTTAAATACTCTTTAAAAACATTATTGCTTTGGTGTTTAGGTTGTTTCTCACTTTCCCACTACTATAAACAAAGCTTCAACTGCTCTATTCTTACCATCAAACTAAAAATGCTTCTATCAATAAGAATAAAGACCTCATATTTAATATTAATCAAACTTCTAATAAATGTTGGGTTCATATTTGGCATTTGAAAATGTAAGCTGAAAAATTAACTTTGTTTTATAATGCTATCAATTAGTAATAAACACCTTTAAAAAAACAAACATTCATAAATATCCGGAAACCTGCCATAATTGTATTTCCATAAAATAATTAAACTACTTACTGATTTGCAACTAAGTCTTT
>CM052439.1:130656756-130759667 GCA_028533085.1 Varecia variegata
ACATTTAAATTTAGGCTCTAACTTACTATTGCCTCTATCGACACTAGGCTTTTTGACATCTTCATCTGAGAATCACTTTGTGGTACAGGTATTACAATTTCAGGAAATCATACCACTCTGTAGTCTATACCTATAAGTGGCTACATCATAGTTCCAGCAACTTCCAAGCTTGAATGCATTGTGCCATTCCAAAGGGAAACGGTAAAAATGGATGGCGACAAACTAAGAAAAGTGATTTTTGTTTCAGAATAAAAAACCCCCAAATCTTAGTTTTCTGAAGGTACTGAACTGAGAAAGAAATGAAAATTACACTTCAGTTACCACAAAACCACTCAATTTTGCCGAAGTCCAGAGAAGCTTACAGCTAACTCACTAACAGTTTCTATCTACCTTTTAAGCCATAAAATTGCCTAGATTTTGAAATTAGAATTTGTCTTTATAAAAAAAATGTAAACAAAGGGAAAATATCACCACGACTACCCACAAAACCACGTTACATGAATGCAATGAAAATTAGCCTGTGTTCATTTGGAAAATTTATTCTTACATCATCTTTCATGTACACAGGCAATAGCAAAACTGTGTTAATATCAGGGCTCAGAAAACAAACCCTCAATATTCCACCTTCTTGTTAAAAATTTAAAGATATCTACCAACTGAGAGACCTAATTAATTCAAAAGTGGAGAAGTTGTGACATTGAAAAGATTCACTCTTCCTTCCTCAGGTTGCATACAAATTCTGGAATCTACTGGGATGAGGTATTATCACTAGATGCTGCAGGCTGGAGGAAGAGCATGGACTCCAAAGCTTTCCTAGCCTCTTCCTTCACAAGTACCAGGGAGTATCTTTCTTGAGCCATATGCTTCAGTCTTTAATTCAGATAAACTTTAGACAATAAAAGGTGCTAGTTAAACTAGTTACTCGGCACTGTAAGCAATACATTTATCAGCAGGCTCTTCTTGATTTAACCTGGGACATGTGCATGTTGTGATAATTAGAACATAAAAATGTAACACATAAGGAATCAGTTTATGGAAAAAGCCAAAATAAGAGGCCAGGAGCAGTGGCTCATGCCTGTAACCCCAGCACTGTGGGAGGCTGAGACGGGAGGATTACTTGAGGCCAGGAGTTTGAGACCAGCCTGGTCAACCCAGTGAGACCCTGTCTCTACAAAAAATTAAAAAAAAAAATTAGCTAGGCATATTGGTGTGTGCCTGTAGTCCTAGCTATTTGGGAGGCCAAGGCGGGAGGATTGCTTGAGGCCAGGAGTTCAAGACCAGCCTGGTCAACATAGTGAGACCCTGTCTCTAAAAAAGATTAGAAAAAAATTAGCTGAGTGTTGTGGCTCATGCCTGTAGTCCTAACTATTTGGGAGGCTGAGGTGGGAAGATCACTTGAGCCCAGGAGTGCAAGGTTACAGTGAGCTATGGTCATGCCATTACACTTCAGCTGGGGCAACAGAGTGAGACCCTGTCTCTTAAAAAAAAAAAAAAAAACAAACAAGCTGCACACACAAACAAATATAGGCAGAGTTGGGACGGTCAGGAGATGGCACAAAATAGAATTGTTATGTAAGTGATTTTTATTTTGCAATTTTCAAACTTTCTACAAATACAATATGCTAGTATTATAAGAAAAAAATATTTTAACATATTGATAGCCATACTAGAAAAAACATTTTTTCCCTTGGGGCCATGGGGTTTGTTATAAGAATTGAATAAAAAATGCCAAAATAAAATGATCCTAATTTAATGAAAAATTTGTTATTTTTTATTGTTTTCTGTACATGAGGTATGAGCAACTTGAAAAATAGTTCTCGAAGCTCCCAAGGTGAAGAGACCTGTGAGTTACATGTGCTTCACGAGGCCCTGGGCTCAAAATTAGTGTGAGTTAAATACAACTCACATGGCAGTTAATGTGTTAAAAACCATAGCTACTATGGAAAGTCCAGAATGAATTGACAGGAAGATGTTTGTAGTTATCATCATGGGGAGATGTGGCTCCGGTTTCTTCCTTTTTATTTGTATTTCCAAAATTTCTTATGTGAACATGTTTTATCCTTAGAACGAGGCAGAAAAGAATGATAGCTCAGCTAATAAATTAAATGATTTAAACGTAAGCTTATCTTCTGATTAACTTTTGCATTAGATTCTTGACTCTAGCTCAAATTTAAAAAAAAAAAAATTAGCATTTATGCCAACCCCATTCTTTTTGAAGCAGAAATTAAACCGACGTGGCTGATCCCTTCCCACTTACACATAGGAAGGCCCAGCTCCTATTACCACGTGTTCTCTGTGCACTTGTTCAGTACCGGGCTGGCGTAGAGGCCTGACGTGATCAAAATCTACTGGAAGTCACGTGCATCTTTCTGTTCTTAGAACAGCCTCTGAAATGACTAAGATGGAAAAAACTCGTCCTTGCCTGGAGGACGAGTTCATGCTTTGTTTCAGAACGCTCCCACTTACCCAATGTTTTGTAGTCATCCCTTGCTTTGTTTGCTCTCAATAGTGACTGTATTTTCACGATTTCATTATTCTGCAAAAGATTGAGACAAGTCATGACTTCCCAGAGTCCCATCTACTCTACTATTTTAGAATTTAGAACATTTCAGAACTGACACTACTTAGAACTGACATATTTAGATGTGATATATCCGTTATTTATTTTTCCAATTTCTTTGAAGAATGAGTAGGGTAAGTTAGCAAAAAAGTATAAACAAGGCTGTAGGGGGACTGTTTACATAAAGAGATCTAAAACGGGAAAATAACTTTAACACAGAATTCAAATAATCTAATCTATGTTCCCATGACTACTTTTAAAATATTCTGAAAAAAATATCCCTCCTGTTTGGCTCCTATTTAAATAAATCACTTAGCTGTTAGAAAAACTGTGCATGCGATATTGGAAAATATTTCTCTAGAGTCTTCTCTTTGGTGTTACTAGACCACATTGTTTCTCTCTCCTGTTTTCTACCCAGTCCTGACTGGTAAAGTCTTATTCTCACCATGAGTTCTGATTTAAAGAAGTAAGCCTTCAAATATTATCACATTAAGTTCTCAGATCTATTCTTTGCTAAGTGTTCATTTCTACCACTTAATAAAAATCATTCAATGCTAACATTAGACAAAGTACTCATTTAGTTCATTCTCAGCTTAGAGAAAAACCCACGTGCACTTCTCTTACATGGTCTCTGAAATACTGTAGTCGTGAAAGGTAGCTCTTTCTTGCTGTCGCCATTCGGAACCAGGACTGAATCTAAAAATAAGCAGAGAAGTCAAGGCAATCACCAAACAACTCAATGTAGTTTCATGTAGTTTTCCTAGAAATGTCATTTTACTTGATAAAAAATAAAAATTCGCAGCCCACTAAATAATAAATATCTAAAGCCTACTCTTCATCTCCCACTTCTTTCATTGCTTTCTCATAAGACATTCAAAACATTTTACATGTCACCCTTAATCTCACTGCCTTAATGGGAGAGAGGTGGGGAAGGTAATGTGGCTTTGTACTATTTTGCTTTAACCTCAGCAAATAAAAGCCGAGAGGGCCAGGCATTTTGCTGAGAGTTGCAATGAGTCAGAGAATCAAACTAAGGCTAAGGTTTTCTCTCTCATCCTTTCAATACACCCAATCCTTTAGGTTTATTACAAGAAAACATCGAAAGCGGTCTCATGAGGAACCAACTACTACCAGCAGTTTTCTGTGACAACTGGCACACGCTCAGTGACGGGCACAGGCCGTATCTTGTTGAGGAGCTAAGGCACAGTGGACCTAGATCACGTCATTCTCCATCTTCAGTATAAAAGGTCCTTTCAACTAGTCCCATCGGGTTCTACTTTCTCTCCAGCTCCACCGTTTCAACTCTCATCTGGATTTCCAAGTCGTCTACAGGTCACCCCTACCCTTTTTCCACAGCTCTCTTCCAGAATCAAAAGGAGAGCACAACTTTAAGCCAAGCACTTGATGTGGCAAGAAAGGATATTTACCTTCACGATAGAATAAACATTATCAATGAATGTTTGCTGTCTGCGCATATACGCCTTCTGCTGTTTATGTCCTTTCCAAAAAGCCTAAGGAAAAGAGTAGGTTGCAGAATTATTTGTGAGCAACAGTCCCCCAGTTTGTTTAGAAAGCACAAGAGCACAGCACTTCTCAGGAGGCACTGACTTGGGACACCGTCAGGGACCCTCCCCATGCAATCGCACTGGACACCCAGCCTCGGGGTGGCCACGGAACCGAGGCAGAGCACACCAGCTCACAGCTGAGACCTGTCCCGAGCTTGGGAAAGTAGAGTGAGGGTACTAAATTACCAGGTAGGAACCCGGTTTCCTGCTTGAAAGCATAACTTTACCAAGGCCCCGGGTGACAACAAGGTAAAATGGAATTTCCCCCAAACACACAAACAGTATTAACTGGGTTTAATCTGGGAACAACATAAAATGCTTGAAAATAATGACTAATAAGTATCTTTACTCCAAGTGAGCCACTGTGGCCCAGACTGGAAAGGAAGATGCTCCACTAACTTGTGACCCTGAATCCTTTGGAGCCCAGAAAATAGGAGTGCTGCAAGTGATTATTATTTCACATATGCCCACATAAAGTTTAATGACGCTTCATCAAAAATTTAATGATGCTTTACATGGTTATCTTAATCAGAATTTTTATAGGAAACATTTACAACAACTAGATACAAACTAGTATCTTTAGAAAGATTAAATTCATAACTTATCAGTTTATTTCAATTCATTTATGAGCATCTTTTTATTGAAACATATCTTTGTAACTGACTCCAATTCCCTGATCTTGTTTTTCAAATTAGAAATGAGATAAAAGCTCCTTGTTAAAAAGGGCAAATACAAAAATCAAATTATTTTTGTAAATTTCTTTTCATGTGTGTGTATATATATATATATATTTACCTCATTTTTTAAAAAAAGGTACATGGAATTTTATTATTTCAAGAATAATATACTTCTTTGTAATGATTCAAAACAAAACAGGATGAAATCAAAGTGATAAACTAAATACTTGCTCCAGACTTCCTCTCTTAATCCAAATCCCTAGAAATGACAAATATGCTTTTAAAAACTAAATTTTGAAAGAATTAACTCACAGGAAGCAGCAAAATTTATATTCCACGTACCCTTCACCCAGCTTCCCCCAGTGGTATCATACACACATACTTTTAAAGCAATCCAACAGTACTAGAAAACAAGAAGGCACGTAGATAAAAATTATGAGGGTTCCTAGAAGACAGAAGGCAAGTGGAACTAGACAGAAAGAGGAAAGGACACAATAAATTTCTGCAAAAACGTGAGAACATCTTTGGGATGGTTCTAAGCTTGACAGGGCCTTGGGCAGCAGTCAGAATAATTTGGGGAAAATTATCACCTCATCCATTTGTCAATCGGTGGACACAAAAGCATCTGTGGAGTGGGGGCTTGAGAAAACTGCAAAAGGGTATAGCTTTGGGGGAGGGAATTCAGCTTTTCACTTAGTATTTCTGGTTTCCAATTTATCTAGCCCAGGGAAATACAAGCACCTGTGTAGAAAAATAAGGATTTTTGTTACAACAACGATTGTAATACCAAAAATGTACCTCCTGTTCACAAATAGGAGGAACAGCAAGACATACTGTGGTCACACTCATGCGGAGGGATGCTGCACAGTAGTTATGAAGAATGAGGTAGGGTCACAGGTACTGGCTATGGAAACATGCTGTATCTTGGGGAGTAGGAAAATCTCCAAAATATATTGCTAAGATAAAAAGGAAATTATAGCTTACTACACATATTATGGTACCACACGTTAACAAAAAAAAAAAAAAAAAGAAAAAGAAAGAAAGAAAATCACAAAATACGTATCTCTACGCAAACAATCTGTATCTCAATGCCTAGAAGATCTATTAGAATGCATAATGGGCTGGGCGTGGTGGCTCACACCTGTAATCCTAGCACTTTGAGAGGCTGTGGGGGGAGGACTGCTTGAGACCAGGAGTTCAAGACCAGCCTGGGCAACACAGTGAGACCCCTGTCTCTATAAAAAATAAGTTAGCCAGGCGTAGAGGTGCATGCCTGTACTCCTAGCTACCTGGGAGGTGGAGGTGGGAGGATTGTTTGAACCCAAAGTTTCAGGCTGCACTGAACTATGACTGCATCATAGCCTGGGTGACAGAGCAAGACCATCTCTAAAAATAAAAAAAAATAAAGAATAAAAACAAAAAAAATCCCAAAACAAAAAACAAGAACAAAAACAAAAGAATACACACTGAACATAGAAAAAGGGAGTACACATACCTGTGTACCTATCCCTACACTTCTACTTAGCTCCTCTACAAAGGGACAAAGAGAACTATTAACTTTTTATTATGTACCCTTTGAAATATGCACAACACATGTAAACATATTCCATCGTTGTGCACAAAATACAAACTTATATAAAGATCTGTCTGTATATATATGTTTATGCATCCTTTATTTTTGACAAAATGGGGTCCATTATTGTGCCAAGGTTTGTGTTCTTCTCTAAATTACATATGGCACTGATATTATTTCACATACTAAAAAAAGCATATCCCCTATTTTTTAATGACCACACAGTATTCTACAGCATGGATTTACCATGATTTAACAATTCATCTGGTGATTCACATTAAGTTGTCTTCATCTTTGCAGCAAACATTCTTGTACGCACTATTCTGTATTTTGTGTGAATGGTTTCCATTAAGATAGAGTATTAGAAAGGGGATTACTGTGTCAATACTGGATATTAAAAATTGATAGGTACTGTCAAAATTCCCCTTCAAAGAGTTATGACAGAGACCACTTCCCCAACAGTCTCAATGAACTGGTAAAAATTCTAAAGGTGGATGACAGAAAACTGCTGCTCTATTTTTATTCATATTTTGATCTCCAATAAAATGTAGAAACCTCATCTCCCTTCACACACCTTTACCCTCCCCCATTTATAAGACATTGTCTGAAATATTTCCTCTACATATCAGAACCACATCTGCGCTATAATTTTTCCTTTAAAGTTGTCAAACAACTTTAAAAACTCAGAAGAAGGAAAATGTAATATTTTTACTCATGCTTTCTACCTTTCCAATTGTTCTTTCTTCCTTTCTGATATTTCAAAATTCCTTCTTTTATCATTTCCTTTTTATTTAGAGAACTTTCCTCAGACATTCTTTGAGGGCAGGTTTGCTGGTGACAAGTACTCTTCGTTTTCTCGTCACTCCTAAAATGTAGTTTTGCTGGATATAAAATTCTGTCTTGACCATTTCTTTTCTTTTCAGCCTTGAAAAATGTTGTACCACATCCTTTGGCCTCTAGAGCTTCTTATGAAAATTCCTCTCTCATAGGAGGAAGACGATTCCAATAGGTAAGTTGTTGTTTCTATCTTAAAGCTTTCAAGATTCCTTGTTTGTCTTTCATTTTCAGAAGATTGACTATGATGTGTCTTTTTTGTGAATTTCTTTCAGTTCATCCTGTTTGGGGTTTGCTCAACTCCTGGAATCTGTGTTTTTGTGTTACTTTGGAACTTCTCAGATTTTATTTCCTCAAGTACTTTGTCAGTGTTGCCCCTTTCTCCTCTGCTCTGGGATCCTGATGACACAAATGTCAAACCTTTTGTTATAGTCCCACAGGTGACCGAGGCTCTGCTCATTATTTTTTCGGTCTGTTTTCTGTTGTTCAGATCTGGGAATTTCTATTGTTCTGTCCTCTAGTTCACTGATTCATTCCTCTGTTCCTTCCATCCAGCTGTGGAGACTATCCATTGGGCTTTTCACATCGGTTACTGTATTTTTCAGTTCTAAAATTGGCTTGGTTTTTTATTTTTACATTTTGTATTTCTTTTCTGAGACTTTCTATTTTTTCCCCTTTGTTTCAAATGTGTTAGTAATTGCTTATCGTAACATTTTCATGATGGCTGCTTTAAAAATACTTCACAGATAATTCTAACATCTCTGTCATCTCTGTGCTGGAATCCAGTAATTGTTTTTTTAAATTGAAGTTGTGATTTTCTTGGTTCTTGGCATGAGTGATTGTTGTGATTACAATATCCAAACAATCCGTGTGATTGAAACTTCGGACAATTTGGATAGGATGGCATGCTGGATCTTACTTAATCCTACTGTTTTAGGTGACTTTCCTTGACACTGTTGGCAAGGGAAGCGGGGGTGCTGCCTCATTACTGGCAGGTGAGAGTAGGAGTCTTGGTTCTCCCCTCGGCCTCTACTGGCACTACAGTGAGGAGGGCCTCCGCATTACTGCTGGGTGGGGGCGAGAACTCCAGCTACCCTCTCTTGATACCACCCTGACTGGCAGGGTAGGAGCACCTTCTTTTTTTTTTTTTTTTTTTGAGACAGAGTCTCACTCTGTTGCCCGGGCTAGAGTGAGTGCCGTGGCATCAGCCTAGCTCACAGCAACCTCAAACTGCTGGGCTCAAGCAATCCTACTGCCTCAGCCTCCCGAGTAGCTGGGACTACAGGCATGCGCCACCACGCCCAGCTAATTTTTTTGTATATACTTTAGTTGTTTGGCTAATTTCTTTCTATTTTTAGTAGAGACGGGGTCTCGCTCTTGCTCAGGCTGGTCTCGAACTCCTGACCTCGAGCAATCCACCCGCCTCGGCCTCCCAGAGTGCTAGGATTACAGGCGTGAGCCACCGCGCCCGGCCAGGAGCACCTTCTTATTACTCCCCACATAGCTTCCATTGACCAAGTGAGGGGAGATACCTCATTAGCACTGGGTGGCGTAACAGTCCTGCCTCTCCACCATGGCTCCTGTACTACCACCCCAGCAGGGACAGGAAGGGTTGCCATGCTATTGCTCATTGGGTACGAGGGTCCATATTCTACAGGTATCTGGGTGTCTTGTGACAGTTCAAAAGGATGGATGTCCAGGCTCTCTGACTCAGCCCTTGCTGCCATGGGAGGTCATAGTTTTTCTGTGGTGTTTGACTAGAGTAAAGCAGTTACTGTCTAAATGTTATCCTCTCTTGCTAGACTGTTCCCTTTTCGGCCCTTTGGCTACAGAGAGCAGGCTTTTGTTGGAGATTTCTTGGCCTGCATGCATTGGCATTTCTGGGTTGCCAATGCCTTCAGCTTCAAGTCTGGACTATATGAGGCACAAAGAAAACCCAAGAACTCACCACCATGTCATTCCTTGGGTCCCAAGATTACCTAGTCAGTCTGCCTTTCTTGTCTCTACCTTTCAGACTACTGTTTGTTTATATGTAATATTAGGGGGTTTTAGTTGTACTTAGATGGAAGAATAGAGAAAAGTACATATACTCCATTTCCCCAGAAGTAGAAGCCAGGCTCAAATAATTTTTAAGTCCCCAAAGTTTTATAGTTTTCTATATTAAGGCTGTATGAATTTATTCTTTGACAAAAATCTAAGATTATTTTTAAGAATCAGAACTGTAAAAAACAGTTACAACTCAAGAGGATCAATTAAAAAATTATTTGAACTGAGAGTTCATCCAATTATATAAAATGAATATAAAATTGATAAATGTTCTATATGCCAAAAATAAACAGAATAAAGATGCTATTCACAATAGCAAAAAAAATTTAAATACATAGGAATAAACAAGAAATATAAAGGTTTCCTTATAGAGATCTTTCACCTTCTTAGTTAAGTATATTACTAGATATTTTATATATTTTCATAGCTATTACAAATGGAATTGCCTTCTTGATTTGGTTCTCAGCCAAAAACTGTATTGGTGTATAGAAACACTATTCATTTCTGTATATTAATTTTATATCCTGAAACTTTACTAAATTCATTTATCAAATGTAAGAGTGTTTTGGAGGGGTTTTTAGGATTCTCTAGGTATAGATCATATCATCAGCACACAGGGATAATTTGACCTCTTCCTTTCCAATTTGGATGCCTTTTATTTTTTTCTCTTGCCTGACTGCTCTGGCAAGGACTTCCAGTCCTATGTTGAGTAAGAGTGGGGAAAATGGGTATATCCTTGTCTTATTCCAGTTCTTAGAGGGAATGCTTTCAACTTTTCCCTGTTAAGCATGATGTTGGCCATGGTTTTGTTGTGTATGGCCTTTATTATTTTGAGTTATGTTTTTTCTATGCCTAGATTGCTGAGGGTTTTTATCATGAATTTTATCAATTTTTTCTGCATCTATTGAGATCATCATAAAGTTTTTGTCCTTGATTCTGTTTATGTGATGTATAACATTTATTGATTTGCATATGTTGAAACATCCTTGCATTCCGAGCATAAAACCCACCTGAAATCATGGATGACACAAATGGAAAAACATCCCATGTTCATAAATTGGGAGAATATCATTAAAATGACCATACCACCCAAAGCAATCTACAGGTTCAATGTGATCCCTATCAAAATACCAATGTCATTTTTCATGGAATTAGAAAAATTAATTCTGAAGTTCATATGGAACCAAAAAAGAGCCTGAAAAGCCAAAGCAATCCTAAGCAAAAATAGCAAAGCTGGAGGCATCACATTACCTGACTTCAAATTATACTATTAATACAGGGCTATAGTAACCAAAACAGCATGGTACTGGCATAAAAGTAGACACATAGATCATTGGAACAGAATAGAGAACCCAGAAATAAAGCACATACTTATAGCCAACTGATCTTTGACACAGTAGTCAAGACCATACACTGGGGAAAGGACACCCTTTTCAATAAATGGTACCAGGAAAACTGGATTGCCGTATACTGAAGACTGAAACTGGACCCCTATCTCTTACTATACACAAACATCAACTCAAGATGGATCAAAGACTTGAGTTTAAGATCTGAAACTATAAAAATACTAGAAGAAAACCTAGGGAAAACTCTTCTGGACATTGGTCTAGGTAAAGAATTCATGACTAAGACCTCAAAAGCACAGAAAAACAAAAATAGACAAAGGAGACTTTTAAACTAAAAGACTTCTGCACAACAAAAGAAATAATCAACAGCGTGAACAATCTGTGGAATGGGAGAAAATATTTATAAATTATTCATCTGATAGTGGATTAATATCCAGAATTTATAAGGAACTCAACACAGCAATAAAAACCCCAATTAATCCCATTAAAAAGTGGGCTAAGAACATGAGTAGACATTTTTCAAAAGACAAATGGCCAAAAAGCATATGAAAAAATGTTCAACATCACTAATTAGAGAAGTGCTAATTAAAACCACAATGAGATATCATCTTACACCAATCAAGGTGGCTTTTATTAAAAAGACAAAAAATAAGAGATATTGATGAGGATGCAGAGAAAAGGGAATGCTTATACACTGTTGGTGGGAATGTAAATTAGTACAACCTCTATGGAAAACAGGATGGAGATTTCTCAACTAACAAAACTACCATGCAATACAGCAATCTCACTACAGGGTTATCTACCCAAAGGAAAAGAAATCATTATATCAAAAAGATACCTGCTCTTTTTTTTCACAGCTCTACTCACAATAGCAAAGATACAGAATCAACCTAAGTGTCCATCAGTAGAGGACTGGATAAAGAGTATGTGGTGATAAGGAATTGCTCAGGAAGATAAATTATTCAGAAGTTTAAAACTGGAGTAATCTTAACAGTGCTTCTCAAACTTTAACATGAATATAAAATCATCTGAGGATCTTGTCAAAAGGCAGATTAAGATTCAGTAGGTCTGGGGGGAGGTATTCAGATTTTTGTACTTCTAACAAGCTTCTAGGAAATGACAGGGTTGAGTATGAGCCCCACACTTTAAGGAATAAAGATAAATAGCCAAAAAGGATTTTTAACTGACCATCCCTTTATAAAATGCTACCAAGGCATTTGTCACAGTGTGGCATTTCTGAGAGGATGAGAGAAATTGCTCTGTGAGGTCAACAACTGTTCACAAAAAGTGGCCCAATAGCACAAGAGAGGCTAGGGGAAGTGAACTCTAATTACAGGTCACTGGGATTCCATGGCAATGTGACCTGTAACATATGATGGATCTTAATGGATCATATACTTTGGTGGGTAACACCATTTTAAAGCACAGAAGTGCAATTGTGTGAATGTTTATTATACATTCCTTGGTCCATACTGAAAGGCAAAACAAGATATTGGAATTAAATCAAGTTCTCTTTCTGCTCTTCTGGAATTATCTACACTCCAGAAATACCATTAATCTCTATTAACTCAGATTCACAAACATTCTGAATAAGTAACCTGTCATAGTAACAGATTATCTAATAGTGAACAATTTCTGCATTGGTGAAATGACCTCCACTTGTCCATTCTGTATTACTCTTAATGTACCAAGGATTAAAAGCTCACCACCAGTATTTACCCTGAGATTTTTAACTGTTATTGAGCATGTAAGAGCCACATACTGGGAAAAGGCTGTTATGAAATTATCCCATTCAATCCTTACAACCCTACACTGAAATGGGCATTATAACTTTCAGATGAAAAAGTGTGTTTTTAATCATCTCTTCTTTCTCTCAGCTCTTGTGATCTTTCTCAAGCTCTCCATGTCTGTTTTAATTATTTCCAGAGTCTGTTTTACATTCTACAGTCATAAATTCATTTATGATTATTTCTCTTCCTCTCCTTAGTTGTCAGCTGTCTTTTCAGTTTATTCTCTTGTTTCTATAGGTCTACATCTTACTAAATTCCTCGCAAGTATAAAGCAGTTTCAGTATAAAGTTTTCTTCTGTCTTCTGGAAGAGTATGCCTAGATTTTTACTCCATTTACATTTTACAAGTTACATTCCTTTTTCTGTTTTTGATACAAAATTTTTTTTGTTTGTTTATGAGCAGATTTTTTCCTACTCACTCAGGCCATTTTATCAGCGTCTTCTAACAGCTCAAAAATATGACTATGTGGACTCTCCTTGACTTCCTTCCATGTTGACCTAGGCACCTTCTGATTAATTACATAAGCAGTTGGGACAGAGGGTTGAATGTTGATTACACACATTCTCTGCATCACTATTCAGACCCTAGGCAGGTGACTGAGGGCAAAAAGGGTGGTGTAGCTGGGTTATGTATGGCTGGCCTTGGCCTAGGAGCTTTGTCTCTTTATTTCTCTATTTGTTAGACTACCATATCTGGGACCAACTCAGCCAGTTAGGAATCTTGAGCCGTTCTATGTAGGCGAACATCTCAGACATCAGAACATTCCCCTAATTCAGGGTAAACTAGCTACTTTGCTGAGAAGTGAGACTGGCATGATTTCCTTCGGTTCATGGTCTTTTGGTTTTATGGGTCAGCAGGTTTCTGTTCATTGTGTATTCACTTCTGGTCCGCATCTGTGAAGTAGACTTACCTGTAGATCTCATGCCCTCCTTGTTAGAAAACTGTCAGAAGAGTGGGTGGAAAAAAAGCATGGTGGGATAATTTCATAGTTTGATGGCTTCTTCTTCAATCCTGCTGCCTTTGCTGAGGTGGAAGAAAAAGGCTCCAAACCATTATTCCCATCCTTCTCCCAACCCTCTCAGACCTCAGCCCCAGATTCTAGTATCAGAAGGAGTCTACACTGGTGGGCTCCTCAGTATGTCTTCCAAATGCAACGCTGCACTGAGCCTCGAGATTGGAGAGTGTGGGGCTTGGTCCAAATTGTATCCCATTGGCTGACACTTTGAATTTGGTGCAAAATTAGAGCCGTAACATCAGTGCAGATGATTCTATTTTTAGGCTTTTGTTCACTTCCTGTGTTTTGCCTACAATTTGTTTAAAGGAATAAACTGGAAAACTCATTGGCTCACCTAGAAAAACCCTTTGAGTGTCAGGTTTGTAGTAGAAATTTCTTTTAAAAAATTTATCATTTCTGCCTTGCTAGCATCTTACTCTCTGAGCAAATTCAAACATTTGAGCACCTAGCACATGCAAGACCCAAGACGACAAATGTTTATAAAACTCATTTTCTTCCCTGGACATTACAGATAGGTGGGGAAAGCAGATGAGTTCATTAGTGACCACAAAAGAGAAGCTGTTCAACAGAAAATCTTTCCATTTGAGAAATGTCATAGTTATTAGCCAAAGTAAAATCCCACCAAAACTCTGCCAGTCAATAAAAGTATCACTTCGGACACATCACAAAAAGACCAACATGCAGGCTTTTGGAAGCCAGTGTGGTGGTTGGTAGAGGGTTCTAGGGGGATAGAGAGAAGCAACATCTAAATCTGGCAAGTTCTTCCCCTGCCAACCAGAAAGTTCAGACAAGTCATACAGGCTTAAGAATAACTTAAAACAAAAAGTTCGGGAATGAGGATTTCTCCTGCAGGCCTAAATAAAGAAAGAAAGATTATGGAAGGGAGAAGAAAGATATTCTTGGAGATGCTAAACGTGTTTATTTCATTAGCTCTTCTGTTCTTTCAGGCTAGAAGAGCACAGAAACTCATATGCTACTCAACATCCGCTACCCACTGAAAAACCAAATCACAAAGCCTCTCAGTCAGGAGGCTGACTGAAGGAAGTAACACATGGAGATCCAGCTTCTTAGAGAAACGAGCCTTTGATTCTGAAGTGTCCCTTGGGCTCCAACTAGGTTGGTGGCAGGTGGATCGGTACAAGCACGCAGTGCTCCTGAACACTTTCCAGAAGAACACAGGTTAAAAGTCATTCCTCATCTTAAAGCCTTAGTGAAACAGAGTACAAGGCACTGATTGAGTAAAACTCTGCAGTCAGATTTGTGAGAATGCTGGTAGTTGAGTGTCCTATCATCAAATAAAACATTTTCAGGGGATATGACAGTTTTCTGTAAGCAGCGGTAGGTGATTCACATACCTGTATTTTGACCACATTCTCTTCTTGTCCATACAAAAATGATTTCCTAGCTTCAAACTCTTCCATGAGGACGTGTCCTGAGCTTGTGCCTCGAAAGCGAAGCAGCAAATCTTCTGAAGCAGACCACACCTTCTCACGCATGTAAGCTAGCGTGACTTCCTCAATAATATCCTGGCAAGAGATATTTCTTATGGTTACACGTCACACATCAGGTGAAAGGAGCACATAAAATAGCTTCTGGATAGTTTATCTTTTAGAAAATGATATGGATATCTCTTTTTGGCTTGGTTTAAAAATAGGTTTAACCAGAGCCAAGGGATGAACTGGCTTAGCTTCTTTCTAGCGACATGATTTTGGAATCCTCTGAGCTCGGTGCTGAGCTGGTAGGCGGACGTGGCTGAACGGCCTCAGGATTTGGAGGCGGAGAGGTATGGATGATGCTGGCAAGGACCAGGCACGAGGCTCGAGCTCCACAGAATGCACAAAGGGATAAGGATGGTTACCGTAAAAACACGCATCACCTCCTCACTCCCTCGGGCTGCCGGGGAAAAGGCAGCAGTGCCTATGAGGTCCTCAGGCTTCCCTTCCCCCCTTTACTCCTCAGGCCAGAGCAGGCAGACCCCCCAACGAGCTGGGGGAGAACTCACAATGATGCTCTGGGACAAAACAAAATGCTTGGAGCAGAAGGAAAGGCAGTGGGAGAGGAAAGACAAGTGCGATCAAGGGCAGGTGGGAAATCTAGAAGAATGAGAACAAAGGGAGAAGGGGGTTATAAGAAGGTTTTATGTGGGCTATTTCCTTTTATGGTCATTGAGAGATGCTAGCAAAGACTGGACTCACTTCAGCTGATGATTCTTATCCACTGCGATTGGGATCAATAGTTGGTTAAACAGTAAAAGTGAAATCACATAAAAGATGCATAATCACCTTTAAGAGAGGGCACACATGTGTGTGTTCATTGAATAAAATCAGTAACTTCAGGTTGTTTAGAAGAAATACATTTTTTTTTTCTTTTACAGTGTCAGACCTGCCATTGTTTAATTATCTTAACACACTGATACTCAACATAACAAAAAGTTACACATGTGGCATCCAAAGATGAGCAATTTTTGATTCCAAATTTCAACTCTTGATGCTGCTTCTTTAAAGTTTGATACATCTTTTCAATCATGGCGTATGATTTTTTAGTAGGTCCATAATTTCAACTTTTAAAAAATTAGCACTAACAATTCATTGCTACAACGTCATTTCCTTTAAAATTATAAGAACTTTGAATGTCTGAAATTAATGAACAACATTCTTCACTGTCTTCTTGTGGTCAAGAATTTTTGGTAGCATTGTCAAACTCAGGCCACATTTTTTCTCTAAGTTTTAGTAAATACTGTATTGGTGATTCTGTCCACAATACTGCAACAATGTGGTATCTTTGATGTTGTTGACTTTTAGTGAGTTTATAAGAGCTGTATTTGTGTGTTCTATTTTTTTTCCAAAACAGAACTCAATTATCGTCAGCATTTTCTCTATAAACATACTAAAATGCCTGGATCCACCAGCAATTTTCTTACCTTTTGGGTCCAACTTTTGATCTTAAGTCCAAAGCAGTCTTGGTGAGCATTCCTTCAAGAGTGTTTCCCCCACGGGAAGCATTACTCACTTTTTAAAGGAACGGTGTATCTGTGTTAGAATAAATCTATTTCTTAAGCCTCCAGCTTGTGTTATTAATTAGAGAGCAATGGGCACTCAGATACTTGTGGCCGTGTCAAAAACAATGTGAAAAGCGGAAAAGATACAAAACTAGAAATTGGAGCACTGGGAATAAACCTCTGTTCATTGATGAAATCTGTACAAATTGTAGAATTAGTACAGTTGCTTCATCCACTTTGTGCCTCAGTTTCCCCATCTATAACAATGTAAGATGAGACCATTTGCTCTACTTTTACTTAGAGACTGAATTAGGGATCAAAAGGATGTGAAAGTGCATTAGAAAGTGAAACTCTGTACAAGCATGGGGTACTGGGCTACGCTTCTGATTTCAGAAGACCTTATTTGCAGTGCTACACATACTTTAGGTAGTCAGAAAGATTACTTTTGACCATAACTTATTTCAGAAGTTTCACTTTCCTCTGCCTTTACTCTGCCATTTCTTCACCAACCTCAGACAAAGCAAGGAACCACCTCACACAGAAGGCCATGCTAGCCTCACTACCTGCTTATGGCTAAGTCTCCTTTTGTTTCAGGAAATCTATACCAAGCATCTAGTTCCTTATTTCTGTATAAGAACGTAAATACTCAGATCTGATAAAGCCATGATCAGAGAGGTCCATATATTGTCAAAACGCTTCTCTCACTTCTTTATGCAGGGAGGGAGAACTAAAAAATGGAGGGAATTAAATGACCTAGAACTGAAACTGAAAGGAACTCTTTGGCCTTATGTTTCCTTATACCTTTTCTATTAAGTTATCTTTTTGGTTTTTTTTTTTTTTAAAATACGTAGCCCTTGGAGCCTATACATATAAAAACGGAATATTTGGGAAGGAATTAGGACTAAAATGGACAAGGCACATGGGAGGAAATTAGTAGGTGCCCTAGGACTTAAGCCAGTATTGTATATAATGAGAAAAAGCATTTGAGCAACAGATTCTAATGCAGGCTCTTCTAAATGGGTTTCTTCTTCCTATATTTAACATATTACACGTTCTAATAGCCAATAACTATTTGTATATGTTAACTAACCCATTGCTTCTTTGCTCCTAACAAGCAGCTCAGATAGGGACTGTTTATATAGTTCAGTTAAAAAGGAATGGGAGGAAGGATCTTTTTTTTTCTTTCTTTTTCTTTTTTTTTTTAAGACAAAATCTGGCTCTGTTACCCTGGTTAGAGTGCAGTGGTATCATCATAGCTCACTACAACTTCAAACTCCCGGGCTCCAGTGATCCTCCCACCTCAGCCTCCCAGAATGCTGGGATTACAAGCTCCTGCTGCCATGCCAAGCTAATTTTTCTATTTTTTGTAGAGGCAGGGTCTCACTCTTGCTCAGGCTGGTCTTGAACTCCTGAGCTCAAGCAACCCTCCTGCCTTGGCCTCTAGAGTGCTAGGATTACAGGCGTGAGCCACCACACCGAGCTGATAAATTGCTTTTGGTAAGTAAAATGTGGTAAAAGAAAGCTTTCAAGTATGTGTCAAGGATAAGTTAAAAAGATCTTTACTGCTTAAATAAAAATTCTGATTTACTATAGCATGTTTAACTCTTGGTTAGTACAATATATGGCCATAGGGCTAATTTTTATGCCAGTTAATCAAAAGCCAAGTATAAAATACACTTAGTTGTATTACTGGCACTTACATTTGGACATAGGTTCATCCAGAATTCCAGAAATTATGTTAAGCAATGAAACTATGCTAAGAAGATCATCTTAGAAGAAGCAAACATTTGTTTACCCATCCTGTTCTTTGCCCACCTCTGTCCTTTGCTCCTGAAGCCACCCTGGAGATGGCTGGGGTCAGCTGTGGCAGGGATGCCCCCTGCAGTATTTTGTAGGAAAAAAATTTTGGTTTGAAAGGTTAAGTTGTAGGCTGAGGGCAGGGGGAGGGAATAATACATTTTGAATACTGACAACCAAGGACTTGTCACTAACTGAGCTTAACTGTGTCAAGGAAATCCTGAAGCTTGATTTCTTAGGATAATTACCATCCCAAATAAATTGCAAAAGCTTTCTTCTCCCTGCTCTATTTGGTTTTGTTATGCCAATATGGGAAAAATTCTAAGAGTTAGAAACAAGGCAGCCACATTCCACTGCAGTTCATGAAGACTTTATTCCATATCCAGCCTTCAAATAGATCAATTAGTTCATCATTTCAATGACTCAAAAACAGAAAACCAATCCCACATATCTTTATACAGTACTGTTTTCCATCCAACGCCAACCACCTACCTCAATTTCTTTTTCCGTGAGCCACGATTCCTTATGGAAGTATGATTCAGGCAGGACCCAGGAACTCTCTTTTGAATCAACGTTGTAATAGTAGTCATATTTCTCCTGCAGGGTGAGTTTGAGCCATGAACCTTCACTAGACACTGAAGAAAAAAGTTTGTTAAATTCTACAGAGAAGCAGTGAATGCTTAAACAGTAGTGTAGTTTCTTCAATATGTAAAATAATTTCATAAATATGTTTTTTACCAACCATTCAGATGACCTAAGTTAAAGCCATTAGAAATGATCTGCTACCATGGAACAAATTCAATGTATTCAATGGCAGATCTCGGCTAAGCCAAAGAAAAGGAACAAAGACAAATGTCTAATGCTAGTTCTGAATCTCAAATCTTTCATGAGGGTGGTAAGAGTAAAAAATCAGCCAAAGAGAAGGAAAAGCTACAAGGAATATATGTAGACATCTGCCATTGAACACATGGTCTCCTTTGTCTACATGTAGTGTTGCCTACACGTGTTGTCTACATGTGGTGTACATCCATGTAGACAAAGGAGGCCAATGAGCAAAATCCCATTTGCTTACAAAATCTTCCAGCAATTTCTCCAGTTAGGAGTGACCCACAAGGCCTGTGGCTCATATTTAAGAAGGACCAATGATCTGCATTAAACCAAAGCAGAAATGACTCACCTTTGGAGACGACTTTATCCAAAGTACAAAATGTCATATGCACAACACAAAGGTCAACTAAACTAGGGAAAAAGAAGATTCCTGGTCCCTCTGACTCATCTGACTCTATGCAACCACACAAAATAGGAAAAACAAATATTGACAGGATTTGTGTATGTGTGTTAGGGGCAGTGTCAGAAAAACCTGTGTCTGGCATGGCTTAAATTGGCCAAGAAGTACATCTCCTTCTCACGAATCCATGAACTATGCTTCATATTTAGAAATCTTTTTATTTTGCTGAATGGTCATGATTCCTGTCCCAGACCAGACAGCTAAAAACAAAAAAGTTTTTTAAAGTTCTCAAGTAGGCTAAGCCAAGTCAGCTGCTACCAAGTAAGCAATAGACTTACTGCCTTTACAGGTAAATCAAAGGTCAAGTAAATGTCTTCATAGAATATTGAAATGAATTCAAATAACTAAACAGAGGTAACATTAAGGCTCTTAAATACGTATTGATTCCTTTTGGTTTTAAATGTTCGATTTGTGAATGTCTAGGCAGAGAGACTTATCTCTTTCCAAATGGGGAGACAAGGTGTTCATCTGTTTAGAAACACTGGTGTACTAGAACATGCAATGTAAATAGAACATCAAGTTAGGATGTTCACAAGTAATTATTATATTTTCAATCACCAAGAGCTGTCAGATTCGTTAATGCTTTCAGAAGAATAATCATCCTTCTCAAGGCAACTCTCTCAATGGGAAGCAACGAAGGCAAGCGAAAAGTGAAAATGTTCCCCCCGCACTTGACCTGAGGAGTAAAAAGGCTGGTTAAAGGCCAAGCACGCTGGCGTCAGGAGGCTCTCCTGGGGTTGCAATGTGACTGGGTAGTAGGGAAGGACAATTCCTATCACTTTCATATCTAGCTTGAATTTATAGTGAGATCAGAGGCTGAGCAGAGCTGCTTTCCAGCACAGAATCCAAATATTTTTTCCAAGAAATGTAGTTGGTGACTTAATTTTAGGAAAAAGACTAATCACAGGCCTCTAAGGGAAACCCAAGAGAGGAAGAATAGAGTTAGTTAAGAGGTAGTGAACATTCTAAAAGGAGGCATACTTTCTAGATGCCTTCTAGACAAAATTATACCTATATTTAGGGCTAAAGTGAGTTAAAAGGCTGAGTAATTCACCAAGCAGTGGACACTTCAGTTTGGGAAAGAACAGACATCCTAGAACCAGAGGTGAGAGAGACAAGAAGAAATCATCCTGTGCACTCCCCAAAATAATGTTCATAGCTCTATCTGGGGGTGAAAGTCGTTAATTGCCCAGAAAGCTTCTCTTCTTTCTGGAACAGGGGTCAGCAAACTTCTTCTTTAAAGGGCCAGAGAGTAAATATTTTCAGCTTTGTGGGCTACAGGTCTCTGAAATAACTACTCATCTCTACTACTGTAGAATAAAAGCAGCCAGAGACCATACATAAATTAATGAGTGTGGCTGGATTTCAGTGAAACTTTACTTGGAAAAATAGGTGGCAGGCCAGGTGTGGTGGCTCATGCCTGTAATCCCAGTGCTTTGGGAGGCTGAGGTGGAAGTATTGCTTGAGGCCAGGAGTTGGAGATCAGCCTGGGCAACATAGCAAGACCCTGTCTCTACAAAAACATAAGAAAATTTAGCTGGGCGAGGTGGCACATGCTTGTAGTCCCAGCTACTTGGGAGGCTGATGCAGGGGGAATCGCTTGAGCCCAGGAGTTCGAGGTTACAGTGATCTGTGATTGAGCCACTGTACACCAGTCTGGGTGACAGATAGCGAGATCCTATCTGTGATTAAAAAAAAAAAACGAAAAAAAAAAAAAACAAACAGGTGGCAGCACAAGGAATTTACTAAAAACTATTTGCATAAATGAGATCAGCAAGGTTACAGGATACAAAATCAATATACAAAAATTAATTGTACAAAAGGATATGTCCATCCAAAAACTTGGACATGTTTATAGCAGTATCATATAGAGTAGCCAAGTGGGGGAGGAAGGAGAACACAAATTCCATCAATTGATGAGTAGATAAACAAAATGTGGCATAGCCACACAATACAATATAATCAGCCACAAAAAGGAATGAAGAAAAAGGAATGACACATGCTACATGGATGAACTCTGAAAACATGCTAAGCAAATGACGACAGACACAAAAGGCTATATATTGTATGATTTCATTTAGATGAAATGTAACAGAATAGGCAAAACCATACAGACAGAAAGTAGATTAGTGGTTGCCTGGGGCTGAAGGGTAGGTGGCAGGGGATGACTGCTAACAGGAACAGGGTTTTGTTTTGGTGTGATGGAAATGCTCTGGAAGTAACTGAAGGTATCGGATGTACAACTATGAGAATATACTAACAGCCTCTGAACAGCATACCTTAAAAGGGTGAATTTCATGGCATGTGAATTATATTTCAATAAAAAAATCAATTATTATACACCATATACTAGCAAGACACAATCCCAAAACGTAATTAAGAAAAAATATTTACAATATCACAAAAATGATAAAATACTTAGGAATAAATTAAAAGAAATGCAAACCTTTTACACTGAAAACTATAAAGCAGTGTTGAAAGAATTTTAAAATGACCTAATTAAAAGGAAAGACACCCCATGTATATGAATTAGAAGATAATATTATTAAAATGGCAATACTCCTCAAATTGATCTATAGGTTCAACACAATTCCTAACAAAATCCTAGCTGCTTTCTTTTTTTCTCTAGAAGATTGAATCTAAAGTACCTCCTAGGTTTCTGAATTGGATTCCTGGGGATATTTTGACTCCAGCTACTGAAACATGGCATATGGGAAGAATAGGCCAATTTAGGAGACAGAAGATAAATTAAGTTTGGGCCAGGATGGATTTGCAATTGTGATGGCTCATCTAGGAACTCAACCCTGGCATTAACATAGTTGTGCAATTCTTTCCAAATGAAGGGTGAGGCAGAGATATTACACTAATTCCTGATGAAGAGATTGGAATGGAACAGAGAAGGGCTCAAGGGTGACCAGATGCCAAGTGAGTGAGTGGTCATTTCATTAACAGAAAATTTGCTGAGTTGGATGGTATAATCTCCAAGCTGTAAATATGTTAGACTTAAAAGTAAGTACATGGGGTACTACAAGACAAACTTCCAGTTGAACTAAAGTTTTTTGGAAGATCCACCTCTAAGGCTACATACTATCACAGTAGTTTCTTTAAGATGAATATAGTATTATATAGATGACTTACAATGCAATGCAAATAAACACCAGTCTAGAAGTTGAGAGATACCTTGATCCTTGATACTAGGACATAGTAGGTGCTTAATAAAAATCTACAAAAGGAATGATAGGTTAAAATTAATTGTCCTTGGGGCTGTCATTTTCTCCCTCTGGGGAAATCTCAATGTCAGTTTCCAGATCTGAAGACTGAGTATTAAACTGCATGATTTCAAAGATACTTTCCAGAGCTGACATTTTAGGATCTGCCATTGGACTGAGTGGGCACAACTATTTGCCAGCTGATCCCTTGCAGATCAGTTCACTCTACTTTATTCCACATATTCAAAATCACTCTTCACTCCTACTTAATACTGTGCAATCATATATCATTCACCTCACAAAGGATTGAGAGAAATATTACTGTAAAAATTTGCTTATATCACTGGAAGAATGGATCAACAAGCATGACACATATAAGGCAAAGCCTCCTCCAATACCATATTACCTCAATTCTATGAGGCCACCCATGTATTGCCACTGAATCCATCACTAATTCAAGAAAGAAAGAAAGAAAGAAAGAAAGAAAGATCTAAAAAAATTTCCTTTGCCATAGATAAAAAAAAATTCAGAAATGTTCACTTGAAAGCAATAGTTACCTTAAAATTAAGAAACTATATTACCACAGAAACCATCATATTTAAAATATTTAGTTTGCGCTAAGTAACAGAAAAACTTACCTCTTCCAGTTTTGAGCTCTTTTGCCTTCTCAAGGGCTTCATAGTACCTGTCAGCACATTCAGGGATTATGTCATTTGCATTATAAGCAGAAGACTTCAATATAGACAAAATATCGCTTGATTTTTTTCCCTCCAAACACTGATTAACATCAACGATCAGCGTAACACCTGGGTAATAAGAAAAAATATTTCTTGTTAATGGTTATCTTTTATTTCAAAGGCATGTAGATATATAATTCAAACGTTTAGCCACGCATTAGTATTAAACCTTTTTATGTACCACATATGCCTGAGCCAATAACCAACTCATCTATCAGTTTAGATAGATTTGCCCTTCACAAATGTTCTAGAAGGGCACAGCTGGAGAGCCCATGTGTAATGGAGTCCAGAAACTTGACTCTGAAACCAATTTAGACCTAACAAGCATTTTATCCCATTGCAAATATCTGCCTATCCCCATGAACAAAACCATATTAAACTCTTGGTTGCCTAAAGAAAGTTAACTTAGTGAATTCTTTATTATCCCTTTAGTTCCAGGTAAGAATGTTGTGGCCCAACCAGCAGAACTACTGTTTTCACAACCCATAAATACAGTGAGTCAGAAATGTAGAACAAAAACCAAACAAAAACCAATCAAAGGAAGAAGCCAGGTTAAAATAATTCCTTGATGAAAAAAGACCTTAATGAAAACAGAGGAGAGATGGGTATTTTTTCTTACACACACAAACTCTACAAGTGCTAAATGACATTGCTGTGCTCAAACTATGTTCACGTGAGCACAGCACTCTGCGGGCTGAAGAGGCAAGAAAAACAGCTCGACTTCCAGCAACCTGGAGCCACAGCTGTGCAAACCTGGAGGGACACATAAAGACTAAAGAACTTCTCTAGCACACTCCCATGGTGGCTGAACATAGGGTACAGCAGTACGTTCTTGTGCTTATAGAGAGGAGGAAAATGGGTGAACCATGCTCCTCTCCTCTTCTCCAGGATGGAGAAAGATGGCGTACTAGCATTTGAGAAGTCCGTGGTCTGAGAGAAGCAGAAGGAACAAGTAAACGCGGAAGAATTCTCACATGAATTACACATGATAGCTTCATCTAACTAATGCAATAAAATGCTATTTTCCTCAAAAGATACTAGAAAAGGCACACATTTCTTGCATATATTACTATAATTGAGTATTGATGTGCAAGGAGCTGGTCCACAGGCCAATTCCCAGATAACTGAGGCTAATTCCTTATGTACCAGTTGTCTCTTAATAGAACCATTTTCAATAAAACTCTAAAACATGCCTTAACAGTTGTTACCTTGCTCTTCATTTCACCCACAGTCTCTGGTACACAGTAGGTACTTAATGGCTGCTAAGAGCTGCCGGAAGAGTCCTTCTTGTCATTAAAATTGTACTGTGCTATGATATAGTGAGTGGTACTTTTAAGGACTACAGAGGTGTTTGGGCTTATTTTCTCCACCTAAATGGCCTCTAACTCCTATGCTTTTTAGCTTTTCTCTCTTCCTTTGTTGTCAACTATCACTTCTTACTGACATCTGTGTGCCTGCCTATGGCAGCCAAACACTTTCCACTTTGTGATTTGTGGCTTCTGATGTCCTCTGAGTCAGGAAGAGAGAAAACCAAAGATATTATAATAAAGTCATGCCTAAGAATCAACAGGCTCACACTGTATGTCTGAGGGGACTCCAGTAAGTAATCAGCTCCAGTGTACAAGCTATGGGACATTTACTTGGCTTGTTTTTCTTAATCTGTGGGTTGCAGTTAAGTTCCAGATAGTTGAAGATGTTAAATAAATGCTCTCCAGAAAGTCAGGTATGTTTCTGCTAAGGAACAAATTAAAAAAACCTCCCATAAATCTCCCAAGAGATCCAAAAAACATTTGGTTTTTATCTTAAGTCATAGACCAGCAGGCTGTCTTAAGGCATGCATCTGTAGTGCAGGCAATACATCCTCCAATAGGGCAAAAATTGGTTTTTGTGAGGTGTGAATGAAAAAAATCTTTTTATGTATAAGGCATAGAACTACATGTGGTACATAAACAGGTACACACTATATCTGGGGCATTAAAATTTCATGGCAAGGAGTGATTAGGCAAAAAAAAGTCTAAAAAGATTCCTTAGGGTGCAATAATGAAAAAAACGTAGTGAAACATTGCTCTAAGGAGTCAAAAATAGAGGCAAACCTACTTCAAGCAAGCAAGATACTCCAGTGAAAGTGAACCCTAGGCCAAAATGAAGGAGACTTCGGTTACTGTGCCCTTTTAAATCTTGCTTGTGGTAAAATATATGGGCCAACACATTTACTCTTATCAAATAATCTGGGAGTATGTTTGATGCTTATAGCATGTGACCAGAATCTGTTTCAAGCCTTCATGCAAACGATAAGGAAAGCTTTTAAAAGTAAGATTAAATTCCTGTTGAAAACCTAGAAAATTCTTAGTATCAGAATATAGATGGATTTAACTTCAGAAAATTTTTGTTGTTGGTATGTATCAGTGAAGAAAGTATATCAACTCTTCTGAGGGACAGGACAGAGGGAGAAGATGGGATTTTAGATGGGCAAGTATAGAGTACAAAATCACACGTTTGAGAAAACCTCTCACTTTTATAGTCAATAGAGCCATGAGTTTGCAATGCAAAAAACAGAATCAACATTTGCAGGCCAAATGTAAGAAGAACAATGAATAAAAGGAATAAAATAACTTCTAAACCGGTTTGATCTTTAACAGAAAAATCGTAACCATTTTAGGCTATTTTGATATCTATATTACAATCTAGTTTCTTAAAAGTGTCTCTTCAGACTATGGTTGCCTTCAGTTTTATATTTAA
This sequence comes from Varecia variegata, assembly GCA_028533085.1. NCBI lineage: Eukaryota > Metazoa > Chordata > Mammalia > Primates > Lemuridae > Varecia > Varecia variegata. The sequence goes on from CM052439.1 coordinate 130,682,931, forward strand.
GTCTCTTACCTACACACTGCAACTTTATTACTGTTGTCCTTAGGGAGGAGAGTGCTAGAAAGGAAAGACTTCAAAGTTCCTAAGGGTATAAAAGTTCAGGTTTGAGAAATAGATATATTTTTCCGAGCTAAGGAAATAAAACCCAGATGTTTCTCACAGATGTTTCCAAAGTTAAAAGCACATCTGTGGAATAATACTAAGGCATCTTAAGAGCACTCTAATCTGATACAATAGAAGAAATTCTAATTATGCCATGAGTTGGCAGGTTCATGAACTATACTTTTAGGAATCTTATTTTAATCTACGTAGGGTATTCACAACGTGGAGAGTGTTAGTATACCAATTTAGAAGCTATTTCAGATCGTCGTGTGCATTTTCATACTATTTCTCCTTAAAAATAGAGGGTTAAGATAAAATAAAAATTCATTTGAACCAATGTGGGGCTTCTGCTAGTGGCTGATTATGCCTATTCTAATTATGCACTGTGGAACTGGGGAAGTAACCACAGGGTGGGTTTGGGGACCCACTGTGAGACGGACCCAAGCTAAAACTGCACTGATCACCTGACCTCCACAAGCCCCTACTCTGACTAGTGGGCCACAGTCTAATAGTTAGGGTCTCAGTTCAGAGCCAGTGCCCAGGAACCCCTGAAAAGTCTGATTATGTCCTTTTCCCCAAGCACAGTCACCCTGGTAAAAGGCCACAGGTTCCTTTGGGAGAGTCTGGAAGATTAACAGTATAAATTTCTGGTGGTGTGGCAGGGTCCTTCCTCAAGGGGATTGGCCTCCCCTTCATTCGAGGGGTTCTGAGTTTATAAACTGGCTTCAGTCTGAGAATTGACTGAGGTACCGTGACTCTTTGTTTTGATGATTCAAGTTAGAATTCTGTTCACTTGTTCTAGAACTCTTCTACTTGTACAGATTAAGTAGGAATTGAGTGGATTACCAGTCTGTTTCACTTCTAGGAGTGTCATGATCAATTAGCCAACTCCATAGGTCTCTGTGAGTCAGGCTATTCCAATTACTGCTCCTTACAGTAACCACACTCACTCACCTTAGTGACTAAGTGCTGACACCTGGCCCCTGTCATCCCGCCTTACAAATTCTGGACTTGCCATCTTCTTTAGTTTAGTGAGCCAATTCCTTAAAATATCTATACACTCTCTCCCTCTATATGTAAATGTGTGTATGTGTGTGTATCTACCTACCTATGGATAGATAGATCTATCCTATTGAATCTGTTTCTCTGGCAAACCCTGACCAATAACAATGAGGGGCATGGAAAGGAGAATGGACATTTATTAAGGAGAAATGGGCTAGTTGTCCAAGGAACAAGAGAAAAAAGAATTTGATTCAATCATAAAATTTGAGAGCTTGGAAAGCATTTTTGGCTTTCAGGATTTTGTTCGGCAACACTGTCAAATTTTGTTGGAGATAGTGTCTAATCACTGAAAATAGAGCAATCAACTAATTTTTACCAAGAACTAAAACTTGGTAAGAGAGTCCAAATCTTTCCAGAAGTTAACAATTAAATGACTTCAGCGACATACCCAAATACAAGCACAGCAAGTTTCATGAACAAAAGGCACCACGTGCTTACCTTGTATCGCTCTGTCCTTGTCTTCGTTGGCCTCATTGATGGCTTGCTGTATCTCATCCAGCCAAAGAACTTTAGAAACACTCTCAGGATCCTGTCAACAATGTCATAGGATAAAAGAACAGTGAATGATGAGAAAACAGGATTAATAACTGCTTTTCAGGAGCCATTTTAGTGTAATTTCCACAAATTCTTAATAATCAACTACCAAGCATTGCCTTATACTGTACAAGAAACAGACTCCAAATCTGACCACTCTTCCCTTCTTCCCAGCCCACTGTCATCTCCCAACGGACAGCTGCTCGGTCTCCTATTTGCTTTTGCTGCTTCCAAGTTTGTCCTCTACTGAGAACCAGATGATCTCTTCAAAATGGACATCTCATTATACCACTCTTCTGCTTACACTCCCCAAAAAGCTTTCCCTGCACAAACTCCTTTCTCCTGGACTGTGGAGCTCTAATGATATGTCCCTGCCTACTACCCTCTGGCTTCACCTCACACCCTCCACTTCCCCATTCCCTGTCAGAACTTCACAGCCGCCTCCTCCAGACCATAACACTCTACCCTACCTGCATGGCTACTGGCCTTTTCTTATCATTCAGGCCTCAACTCAAATGCTACTTCCTCCAAAAAGTCTTTCCTGGCTACCCCAGTCAAATATTCTCTTCCCCAGTCACTCAATAACCTTGGTTCCCCAACTATGTTCCAAGGGGTGCCCCACAGTACCATGGGATATTTTATACTTGGATTTACCAGATACAGAGACAAAAACAAACACATGGTGGTTGCCCTGAAGGAGCTTACAGCCTATTTTAAGAGACAGATGTGTCAAGGAAATTATAATACAATGTGATCAGGACAGTATTAGCTGTAGATGCAGGCAAGAAACAGGCAAGAAAGGATTAACCTTTGGCAAGGTGTTGAGTTGCAGGCGGAGAAAAGACTAAGTAGTTAAGCACAGCTTCAGGAAGGAAGTGAGAGCAGCAATGAAAACATATTGCATTATCTTTACTATTTTACCTGTGAGTTGATTCTGATGATACCGCTATAAATGCAGTGTTGGTGTACATTAAATGGGACTTCCAGGTAGCAACTGTGTTTTATAAATACTTGTCCAATATTGCAACTGTTAACAGTAGAAATATTTTCGGGGAAGATGTGACATTCCATTTAAAAAATGGGAACATTCTAGCTATACGTAGGAATGGATGAGCGCTGTGTTGTAAATCCTGTATCAAGACTGAGGTGAGCCACTGCAGCACACTGAGCTCCACAGACACAGCGCCAGGCAAGTGAGAGCCCACGGGCGCTGGGCGACTCTGTGCCTCGCTCAGGAAAAAGAACTAAGCATGGGCAAAGGAGGACCTGAGAAGCCAAGAGGCAAAATGTCGTCATACGCATTCTTTGTGCAAACTTGCTGGGAGGAGCACAAGCAGCAGCATCAGATGCTTTAGTCAACTTCTAAGAGTTTTCTAAGAAGTGCTCAGAGAGGTGGAAGACCATGTCTGCTAAAGAGAAAGGAAAGTCTGAAGATACGGCAAAGGCGGACAAGGCCCGTTATGAAAGAGAAATGAAAACCTATATCCCTCCTAAAGCGGAAACCAAAAAGAAGTTCAAGCATCCCAACGCACTCCAGAGGCCTCCTTTGGCCCTTTTCTTGTTCTGTTCTGAGTATCACCTAAAATCAAAGGAGAACATGCTGGCCTATCCATTGGTGATGTTGCGGAGAAACTGGGAGAGATGTGGAATGACACTGCTGCAGGTGACAAGCAGCCTTCTGAAAAGGTGGCTGCAAAGCTGAAGGAAAAATATGAAAAGGATGTTGCTGCATACCGAGCTACAGGAAAGCCTGAGGCAGCAGAAAAGGGAGTCGTCAAGGCTGAAAAAAGCAAGAAAAGGAAGAGAAGAAAGACGGGGAAGATGAAGAGGAGGAGAAGGAGGAAGAAGATGGAGAAGATGAAGATGATGATGATGAGTAAGTTGGTTCTAGCACATTTTTTTTCTTGTCTGTAAAGCATTTAACCCCCCTGTACACAACTTGCTCCTTTTAAAGAAAAAAATTGAAATGTAAGACTGTGTAAGATTTGTTTTTAAACTGTACAGTGTCTTTTTGTGTAGAGTTAACACACTACTGAATGTGTCTTTAGCTACCCCTGTCCTCGTGGTATTTCCAACAGCCACTAACCTTGCCCGGTACAGTACGGGGGTTGTAAATTGACATGGACATTTAAAGCAGGTTCTTGTTGGTGCACAGCACAAATTAGTTATATATGGGGATGGTAGTTTTTTCATCTTCAGTTGTCTCTGATGCAGCTTATATGAAATAGTTGTTACTCTGTTAACTAAATACCACTCTGTGATTGCAAAAAAAAAAAGTTGCACCTGTTTTGTTGACATTCTGAATGCTTCTAAGTAAATACAATTTTTTTATTAGAAAAAAAAAAAGGACTGTGGTGAATGAAAAGACAAGACTCTGGACCCTGGAGAAGCAACTCCATCATTTAGGACTCAGGATGGATGGGGGCAGGAAGGAAAAATAACAGTCTCCAGCCCCTCTGGCGGGCTTCTAACCCTACTTCCCTCAGATGCTAACCTGAGAGAATGCACGTGGAAAGGGCTCTGAAAATGAGACAAAATATCTGTTATTCATCCTGCAACATCTGGGCCAAAGGCAATCTCTGGGGAAGGCTTGGACTTGCTTCCACCATCATCTCTAGCTACATGGCAGGCCACGTGGGAAACATCAGCTGTCAGTAAGGTTTTCCATTTCTTTCAAGAATGGATGGGGGAGGTTCAAACAGGAAGCCAGATGGAAAGGGGAAGACCAGAAGAGGAAGAGAGAGACAGGGAAGCAGAAAGGCTTTTTCCTCTATTTCCAAGCCCTAAGAGAACTCAGTACACCCAGGTATAGGCTAAAAACTAAGCTCCATAAACGTTCATTTACATCTGTCTCAGTTTTTTTGAAGGGTATTTGTGCTTCCCTTCATGACCCGTCACTGTAGAAGATGCACCACACAGACTTTTACTGAGAAGGCGGTTACAATCCCACTTCAAAGATTAAAGTATTTGTCTTATAAGCCAAACTAAAGAGAGACTTTGCAAATCAATGAATTTAAGTCAGGGCGTTTAAACCATGACACACTGAAGTAAATAAAGACTGCTAGAGTTAAAGATAAAACCGAGAATGAAAACCAAATCTTACCCAAGTAAAGTCTCCTATTTCAATTGTTCACCAGAAGATTGGGAATAATACTCTATTTACGGGACAGCCACATCACTACCACAGCTAAGCAGCCAGATTCAACGTAAGAACTACAAATGAATGAAATGACTAGGAACTAGGCCATGTGCGAATCAAGTGATAAATTCCTGCATTTAGATGACTCATAGAAAAGTTTTAATTAAACAAAAAATACCTTCAATATTCTGTGGGGTTTTGTTATTATTTATACAATCTGATAGCATTCTATCTTCGTGTAACCGTGTATTATGTAGTTGAAGTAGTTAGTAAACACTGACCTTTGATTGTGAAATTCTTGGTCTGATGATATTTAATCAAGGAGGTGAAAAGTTCCCGCAGATTAATTCCTTCCTAGTTTATCCCTCAGCCTGTGAGTGTTATGAAATTCACTGCATTTCATAGGAAGTAAGATGTTGGGTTGTTCTAGTTTAATCTTAGGTTTTGTTAATTACTGAAAAAATCTGTTATAATAAAGTTTTTTTTACTATATATTAAATCATATGCTCCAGAATATAATTCATAAAAGCTTATATGTCGCTCAATGTAAACGTACTTAACACTACTGAACTGAACACTTAATAATGGTTAAGATGGGAATTTTTTTTTTTTTTTTTTTTTTTTGAGACAGAGTCTCACTCTGTTGCCCGGGCTAGAGTGAGTGCCGTGGTGTCAGCCTAGCTCACAGCAACCTCAAACTCCTGGGCTCAAGCGATCCTACTGCCTCAGCCTCCCGAGTAGCTGGGACTACAGGCATGCACCACCATGCCCGGCTAATTTTTCTGTGTATATTTTAGCTGTCCATATAATTTCTTTCTATTTTTAGTAGAGACGGGGTCTCGCTCTTGCTCAGGCTGGTCTCGAACTCCTGAGCTCAAACGATCCGCCCACCTCGGCCTCCCAAGTGCTAGGATTACAGGCGTGAGCCACCGCGCCCGGCCAAGATGGGAAATTTTATGTTATGTATATTTTATCACAATTAAAAAAAATCTTATTCAGACCTACTCACCAACACTCAGGGAATAAAGGGAGTCCTTTGCATTTCAATATTGCATTATGATTTGTTTAATCAAAGAGTGTTATTTGGGAGGTTTTGCCAGTTATCTGACTCTATAGTTACTGAATGGCTCAAAACACATTAAGCTATGGCAAAAAAAAAAAAAATCCCAACCCTCTCAAATCCACCCCCCAAAACAAATCTAAAACCAAGTTCTGGCAAGGCACTCACTGATGACAAAATCAGACCCATGTGACACCGATGGAGAATTTTCAAAGTAATCAAGCACTCAAACAATTTTAGCTTATAAAAAAATGTTTTCTTTCTTTAATTAATTTATAGTTATGTAATATGTTTAAGAATTAAGATTTGAAATAGCTGGGAGGATAAAGGAAAGGATAATTTCTGACAGCTCAATTATTAAGTAGAAATTACACCTTGGAACTGTATTTTAAAAATGAGTTAAAAATGAGATATGGGACAGATTCAAAACCATTAATAACTGCTACTCGGCATCTATTTTTGGCTTAGCTCTGTAAAAGGCTGTATACTTTCTGCCATTCTGCAAAGGCACATAAATTTACTGGGTGAGAATCACAGCATCTGTGCAGAACAGATTGCTAGGGGTGGGTAAGAGTTAAATAACTTTCTCAGAGGTAACGTAACACGCTCAGAGGCTTGGCCTGAGTCATGCAGACTGAAACATCCAGCGGGTCACATCCTCTCCCGGCAGAGGACTGGGGCATGTTTCCTGCCTGCACAGCACAGGAGGGCTTACTTCTACCATCAGAGCAAGGCTCATTTGCTGCTAACACATGGAACTAGGGGGAATCTGTGCTCCATGAGTTTACACATTTGATGACATTTGGGAAACAGGATTCAGGTCATCAAAATGAAAGATCTCATCTTTGCAGCCGCTGGACTACTGCTTCTGGGACCCTCTTCTTGTCAAAGCGGTAAGTTTTTTTTTTTTGTAGGGTAGGATGGGGATGCTGGTTTGTGTTACAAATGAAGACTGAACTGAACCTAACTTTCTTTGCATCTCACACAAACTGTAAACCCCAAAGGCAGAGTTTGATTTTAGTTATTAAAAGGTAGAACCATAGAAGTGAGTATCTATAGTTTGTTCACTCTATTCAAATCTTGTCAAAGACTATGTTCTCCATTAATGTTTAAAAATTGGTGGCATATTCAAGATTTTAGATATCTACAATTAAATCAAGAAGCAATTTTCTTTGTGAGACATTTTTGTGGTTTGTAAGAATTTCCTCTGATTTAGCAAAGATAGCCCTTTTTCAAGGGATTAAGAAAACATCCTATGTTTATACCTCCTGGTAAGACACAAATGGGGGAAACAAGATTATTGCCGGAAAGAGCAAGTCAGCTGCTTTCAGTGGCCAGCAACGTGAATACATCAGTGTTTCCAAAATGAAATACCTTTTTTGACTTTCCGTGGTACCAGGGAGTTTCCTCATCCTCATGTATGATTTTTTATTTTTAGAAATAAGATCTCCCAAACACTACTATTCAATCTCGAATATGTTTCCCATTTTACTAATCACAATGTTAGCCTGTAATAATCTGCCTGCTCCAAAATTAACCAGTTTGGGGTAGGTCTGTGTCCACCGTTCTTTCACTGTTAGGTCATACTACAGTCCACACTGCTAGGAGTGGGAGAGGTCGGGTGCAGCAGGGGAAAAAACCCAAAATCAAAGGAAAAACAACGCCCTGTAAAGGAATGCTGCTTAAATAGATAGTTGGAATCCCTGCGGCATGTCAGAGTTTTAAGAGAACCTGTGGTGGACAACAGTGGCACACGTGGGATTTAGGAACAGGGTAAGTGGCTGCTCTTTCTGGGAGTGAGCGAGCCTAAATGCTGAGCAGCAGAACTGCAAAAGAAACAAGGTTTGTGGAGGTGGTTGGTTCCTTCAAGGCGCTAGTGGGGTCTGGTGGAAGTGAAAAAGAGGACTCTAAAGAGACTTAGTAAAAGGCAATGCGTTTGCTTTCTTCCACACGGGTTGGGGGAGAAACGTGAAGATCTGTTATGTAGCAGCTGTAGCCCTTTCTCTCTGCATTAGCCCCTCACCAAGGCCTTTTCCCAGGTTGAAAAAACATTTCAGATGTATTATGCCAAATGGAAATAGGTATAAAGAATTCACATGCATCAAAAAAATAAAATAAAATTTAACAATGAGCGCTATTCTTAAGCAAAACCAGCCTCTAAGGAATAAAAAGCTTATTTAAGCAGAACCAGATCTGGAATTCTCACGGAAAATGGAATCAATTCAACTTTTCCACAAACACAGGCACTGTTTAGCATGTCTGTAGACACACTGTCTTGCTCAATCACAGGAATTTTCTGAAAACTGACAAACACTTGATTTCAACAGCTCTTATCAGATCCTGAAGGGAAACAACTTGTATGTTCTGCAGCCACCGTTCTCCAGCTTTGTTCCTGTCTTCAAAGGCATTTCTCTCTGGGTCACATCAGATGTAAGAACTTTTCTAAAATGCATAAGTGAGTGGAAGGATTTGTGTGGCTGACCTCGTGTCACATGGCACACCTTTAAAGATCACATCTAAATATGGGCACAGAGGAATGTCACCTCCCCCACTTTTCTTTCTTTTTCTTTAATCTACCTTTCCTTAACTGACACCTGATCAGCTTCACGCCCGGTTGTCAGGCTGCACTTCCTGTATTTTACAGACTGAATGCAGTCTGCAATCCCAGGGTTCTGCGGGAGGCTTCGATTTCACCTGTGAGCAAACTGCTAGGGATCAGAGCAGGAAGGGAAACTGGTTCTGAATGACAAAGAAGTTACTACACACTAACCTCAAGTATTCAACTCGGAGGAATTCAGATGTTGTGGGACAAGACCGAACCGGCAGAGTACAAGCACTTTAAAGTGATAAGCATGAGGTTTATATTGGGCATAAAAGTCCATCTTTAAGGTAACATTAGAAATTTGAGAGAGTAGTTTCTATACATGTCAAAGATCAATTTATGAAAGAACTATATAATAACCAAGAAGTTTGAGCATTAATTGTTTACTTTGTTTTTGAAATTGCCCTTTCAGGAATTAGGATTGTTAACATCAACATGCCAAGTAATGCCAAATATTTATAGTTATAGCTGATGTGTTTCTATCCTTTCAAAACTTCATTTCCAATTTCTTAGGACATCATAGCAATTTCATCTTCTGATTTTTCTTCCTTTACCTCTGTTCCCCTTAAAAGTCTGTCTTGGATTCTTTCTTGTCACATCTCTCCCTAGGTCATCTCAACCACTCCTACTAAATTAAACTATAGCCTCCATGCAGATGAGAATAACCCATACCTCTAAATTGGGCTCCTGGAATTTTGGGCTCCATATCTAGTCTTCTATCTAACTAGTTGTTCAACATTTTACATACTAATATGCCACTGGCAACTCATCTTCAACAATACCACAAACTGAGATTATAGTTTCTCCCCCATCCTGCTCCCTTGTCTCTTGTCCCACCTCAGCTAATGGCACCCTCCCCCTGCAAGTCATCTTTGCCCCCTGCCTCTCCCTCGCCACCCCACAGCCAACCAGATGCCAAGTCCCTTAGAGTCCCTATCACAGGGTCTCACGTGTTCTCCTGCGCCTTTCCACGACATTGATCTAGTTCAGTAACTCACCATCTTTAGTTTGAATGACTACAGTCAAATCAGCCCATCTTGCCTCTAAGTTCTCACCTTTTCAAGCTATTCTCTGTCACCAAAGTCATCTTAAACACAAGTCAAAATCATGGCTACATTAGTTTCTAATTACTGCCATAACAACTTATCACAAATTGAGTGGCTTAAAACAATACAAATTTATTAGCTTGTATTTCTGGAGGTCAGAAATCCTAAAATCAAGGGTGTTGGCAGGGCTGTGTTCATTCTGGAGGCTCTAGAGGAGGATCTGCTTTCTTGCTTTTTCAGCTTCCAGGAGCTGCCTGCATTGCTTGGCTTATGGCCCTTCTTCCATCTTCAAACCTCTGACTTTGATCCTCTTGCCTCCCCTCTTATAAGGGCTCATGATTACATTGGGTCCACCTGGACAATCCAGGCTACTCTCTTCTTTAAGATCCTTAACTCTATTTCATTTGCAAAGTGCCTTTTGCCATGTAAAGCAACCCAGCCATAGGTTCCAGGGATTAGCAGCTGGTGGAATCTTTGGGGAACCATTAATCTGTCTACCACGATGGGTAATTCCTCTGTTCAAAAGTGTGTATGCAACCCCAGCATCTAAGAATAAGCACATGATTTCATAGGACAGTTTAGGAGCCCTTCAGGAATTTGGCTGTTTCAACTTCATCTCTCAGGTGCCCCTTATCAGCATAACACAATGCACTGTTATGCATCTTTTCCACTAGTCAAAGTTATTAACAGGAATGGAGTTCATTTAAAACTTTATACCACTGGCACATAAATATGCAATACAAATTTGCTAAATCAACTTATCTGGCATTCCCAGGTCCCCTGAGAGCCAACACTATGCTTGTGCCCATTCGTCACCAGCAGAATCTTATTCATCTATTAAGTTCCATCTCTTTATGCATTTTGCTATCTTTGCTCAAGTTCATCTTGTCCTTGAAGTTTTGCTCACACATTTGAATCAGTTAACTATTGTCTGAATGCCTACGCAGTTTATAGTCAACATAACATTTGCCTATAATGTTCTGATGGGCGATTTTTGTTTCTTCCAATAGTATTTTAAACTCCTTACAGGCAGCGTTCATCTAGTTTTTGTTCCTGCATGGAACAGCATGGTGCTGGGGCATATGATATCTACTAAAATACACACTTGTTGGTTATCTGAGTGATAATGAGTTTTTAAAATAAAAATGATCCTAAACTCTATAACCACAGAAATTATGTAGCATAAGACACTTCATTTTATTTTCTCTCAAACCACAGATATGGCTTGGCAACAAATCACATATTAACACTTCCTTTCTCTTACAGGCATGAAAGATGATGCAGACAACTTGGCAACACCAACCTTACCTATTAAGACCTTTCGTGGAGCTCCCCCAAATTCTTTTGAAGTGTTCCCTCCTTCTGCCATAGAAGGAAGGACAGGAGACACCCTAACTGTAAAAATTAAGTGCCCCGAAGAAAGTGTTTCAAATCTCCTCGTGAATAATGCTACCATGGGGTACCTGAGCAGCTCCCTAAGTACCAAACTGATACCCACCATCTACATCCTGGTGTTTGTAGTTGGTGTGCCAGCCAACGCCGTGACCCTGTGGATGCTCTTCTTCAGGACAAGATCCGTCTGTACGGCTGTCTTCTACACCAACCTGGCCATTGCAGATTTTCTTTTGTGTGTCACGCTGCCCTTTAAGATAGCTTACCATCTCAATGGGAACAACTGGGTATTTGGAGAAGTCATGTGCCGGGCCACCACAGTCATCTTCTATGGTAACATGTACTGCTCCATTCTGCTCCTCACCTGCATCAGCATCAGCCGCTACCTGGCCATCGTCCATCCTTTCACTTACCGGGGGCTGCCGAAGCGCACCTATGCCTTGCTGACATGTGGACTGGTGTGGGCAACGGTTTTCTTATATATGCTGCCATTTCTCATCCTGAAGCAGGAGTATTATCTCGTCCAGCCGGATATCACAACCTGCCATGATGTGCACAATACATGCGAGTCCTCGTCTCTCTTCCAACTCTTCTACTTCATCTCCTTAGCATTCTTTGGATTCTTAATTCCATTTGTGGTTATTATCTACTGCTACACAGCCATCATCCGGACACTTAATGCGTATGATCACAGATGGTTGTGGTATGTCAAGGCAAGTCTCCTCATCCTTGCGATTTTTACCATTTGTTTTGCTCCAAGCAATATTATACTTATTATTCACCATGCGAACTACTACTATGATAGCACTGATGGCTTATACTTTATCTATCTCATAGCTTTGTGCCTAGGTAGCCTGAATAGTTGCTTAGATCCATTCCTTTATTTTCTAATGTCAAAAATCAGGGATCACTCCACTGCCTACCTTACAACAGTGAAATCATCTTAGAGAACAAGGAAGGCTATCTGGGAAGACATACGTTCTCGGGATGACATATGCCTAGTGCAAGCTGCTCTATTCTCTAGCACCACTTTTGAGCTCCTAAGAAATAGTGCTTCAAAAACCAAACATTACCCAAGCACTAGTAATTGTTTTTTTTAAACACTTTATCAGTATTTTAAGAATGTTAATGTGAAGAAAAGATAGCGTTACTCTCTTTATGGCAATGGACACATTTCCACCTGCCTTCTTGCTACTTTGGTTCTTTAAACCTCTACCTTCCTAACTCTGTGAGTGGCACTGCCATCCTTGAATTTTGGCATTATATTTGATCCTTCTGTCTCCTCCGACTCTCTGGCTGGTGGCTGCCTTACCAGCTGACTCTGTCTTCGCAGTGTCCCTCATTGGGGTCAGTTATCCCAGTCCCACCATTGCTGCCTCCTCATTCTCTTCACTGCCAACCTACCCTCCATTTCACAGGTCCTGCCAGATTCATGCTCCTCAGATACCAGCTTGAATACATCACTCAAAAACCTCCGCCGACTCTCCACTGCTTCTGCAATCAATTATAAACCTTAAGCCTGGCATTCAGGACTAACTTTCTAACCCGACTGCCTGTAACGTAGGCACCAGCCGCACCTCTTGCTCTGCTGTGATATTGATTTTTACTTTCTCTCCACTTCTTCCTCTGACTGAAAAGCTAGTTCTTAACATCTTTGCCTTAATTCTGCCCATCTCAAAGTCCTCGAAAGACCATTCTTCCCTGGTTCTCAGGCTAGCAGGGTCACTTTTCTCATTTGAACTTCCAAAGTGCTTTCTTTTATATTTTTTATTATGGCAGATAATATAATTCATTTATAAGCAAATATTAATTCCATGAACAATTAAGCACTACGTATAATGGAGAAGGTGCTCATCCTCACTCTTCTTTGAGCTTCTTGTTGACCCCAGGTTCTCTGGGGCCCAGCTCCATGCTTTGCATATCATGTGGCCGAATGAATTTTAAAAATCCCAAAGCATCTAAACACCATGAAAGCCCATTAAATTCACACTGAAAAGGCAATATACTCTGTATGACATGGGGCATCATCATTCCTGGTTAGGCAAATAAAAAAAATGAGGAAGCTAAACTAAGAATATACTCATAAGGTCATCAAGAAGTTTAAAATAATGCCGCCACTATTTTTCTTCCTTAGACATCATTTTTAATGGGGAAATGGTATGTTATTATAAATGCCCAATAGTATATTCCTGTAGGTAACTATGTTTCCCTTAACTTAGGGATTAGACAGGCGGGGGGCAGCAGTAGTTAAGGGTGGGTGGTGGTAGTGAATACAAGTGAGGCTGAGGAAACCTTTAAGCATAAAAGATTGCTGAGATGAATTTACAAATCCGTAGGAATGTGCATTGGCTATATGCTTTGTAATGACCATCAAAACAATAAAAAAACCATTTAAATGCATTTTTTAATGTGCAGTTTTCTATTTCATTGAACTTAGGTTAAAAAAAAACCTTGCACATGAAGACCTTTTATAGTATGTGTATGATTATTGAAGAGTGACAATCAGGTAAACACTAAAGTGAGCAAGAAAAACAAATCTGAAATAAGTTTCAAGATGACAAAAACTTCACCAGAAGGAACTAATTTCTGAAAATTAAGTCAGCAATTACAACACAGTTTTACTTAGGGAAAAAATAAAGCAATATTCACTTGTTAAAAGCACACAATTTTTATGGAGTAAATATGCAAGGAACAAAACAGAACTTTTATTAAAAAGTTGAAAAAAGATGCTGGCACGGATGCAGTGAAAAGGGAATGCTTATACACTGTTTTGGGGAATGTAAATCTGTACAGCCTCCATGGAAAACAATACAGAGATTTCACAAAGAACTAAAAGTAGATCTATCATTCAATCCAGCAATTCCACTACTGGGAATCTACCCAAAGGAAAAGCAGTCAGTCATTTTATTTAAAAAAAAAAAAAAAAAAAAAGATATCTGCACCCATATGTTTATTGCCCCACAAATTCCAATTGCAAAGATATGGAACCAACCTAACTGTTCACCAGTGAATGGATAAAGACCACGTGGTGTGTGTATACAGACACATACCCACACAACCATGGAATACTACTCAGCCATCAGAAAGAATAAAGTAATGTCTTTTGCAGCAACTTGGACAGAAGTGAAGGCCATTATTCTAAGTGAAGTAACCCAGGAACAAAAAACCAAATACTGTATGTTCTCACTTAAAAGTGGGAGCTAAGCTATGGGTATGCATTGTCCTACAGCGTGACTTAATGGACATTGGAGACTCAGAAGGGAAAAGGTGGGAAGGGGTGTGGGATGAAAAATTACCTATTGGGTACACTGTACACTATTCAGGTGATGAGTATATTAAAAGCCTAGACTTCACTAGACATTCCACCATGTAACAAGAAAACACTTGTACCCCCTAAGTCTATTTAAAAAAATTTTTTTTAATAAAATAAATGTATTTTCATTCAAAAACACAAACCCAGAACTTTTTGGTGGGGTGTAATTTCTATGTTCTCAAGCAAAGCCTTTAATTTTAAAATAGCTCACAATTCACTGCCTTCAAAGAATAGACATAGAAAACGTGTTGTACTCTGCTAAACATGTGCCAACGTGCCCATTACCCTGTCTCTTCCCAAGAGGAATGTGGTGTCTACATAAGGCTGTACTTGAAATACTGTTAGAAGACCAAGAATCCTCACAAATTTACATCACTGTCCCTAGTCTTCGATAAAACTGGGCATCCATTCTATGAGGATGTTACCCATTGTGACCTTTAATGGTTGTCTACTTTGGCACAAGCTTTACTTTATACTGATAACATCAGCAACATAAATTTCTCCTATTATTTTCCAAGGCCAGACCTTGGGAAAGCAAGACACAGAAATGCCACCATAAAAACATAATGGGAAATTTCCAGGAATCAAAGTAGCAGAGGTTAAAAATCAAACACAAAGGCCCTGTCAAACAAACAACAGAATCAGATTTTTCAAGGGAAAAAGATCAGGCTGAGAAAAGAAAGTTTCAAAATTAATGCACTAAGAAAAAAAACTGTCCTTAAAAATAGCAATTTAACCAGATATATTTATTGCTTGGAATTATAGTGTTTTAAATTTGCTAGCAATTGCCAATGTATTTCAAGCCCCTAATTTTATGGGCCAAAAGTGATTTAACGCCTGAGCTAGAACCGAGGTCTCTAGGTTCTGGGTTCTAATTTTTAATGCTCTCATCACACCATGAAAGCTACTCCTTCCACACACAGGAAGGATGCCCAACAGAGCTGGCAGAGTGCGTGCCCTGGAGGAGTCCCATGGAGTTCTGTCTCACCCTGGAGCCCTTCGACTGGAATGTTCCAGAATGGACCTATACTGCCTGCCCGTGAAAGACACCCCAAAGACAAACCCCCATGTGGCTGCGGGCAGAGAGGAACCCAGGTCTGTCTCCACCCTGTTCCCAGAAGATCCCAGCTTCGGTGTGGATGGAGCAGACCCTGTGCCTAGTAAGGACTTTGTGACGCAGACCTCACTCACCCCTCGAGAGGCAGCCACAGGGCCCACAATAATACTAGCTACATTATTTAAACACTTTTTTGGGTGCCAGGTTCTATGCTAAATACTATAGCTACACAAATATATATATACATGTTACAATACATTTACATACTATACATTCTCATTTAACCCTCACCATAATCCTGTAAGACAAGTACTATTATTCCCATTTTACACATGTGAAAATAAGCATATGCAATTTGGTGACTTGACCAAGGTCACAAAGCCAATGTGTGGCACATGCAGGATTTGAAGCGTACCTGTCTCCAAAACAAGTAACTTTCTCTTCCAATGCTGCTAAGTTTGCCACTTGCCACAGCCACCTCAGTGAGAACAGCAAGGAGGTGGCTACCTTCCTCCCCTGGGACATGGGGACACACGGCTTGGAGTCCTCATTCTGCCACTCACTGGCAGTACTTTGGCTGTGCTTTCACCCTGAGCCCCAGGCTCATTCACATCAGCGGGGACAGCACCCCACAGTCGCTATGAGGCTTTAACGAGAGAGACTAACGGGAGGTGGGGGCACTGGCAAAGCACACAGGGCAAGGCCAGGCCACTGCTGTCCCTGCCACAGGCAGCAGCACAGAGGGCTCCACATGGGGGTTATTTCCCCCCAGCTTCAATGAGGCAGTGCAGCAGGATGAAGTGAACGGGATTTACACCGGGTTTTAGAAGTTTAGAAACACTAATAAGATACATGCATTCTTTAAAAAATTTCAAAATTCAGATAGTAAAAAAACAACGAAAAAGAAGTCTCCTTTTCACCAGCCTTCTAGTTCACCTTTCAGAAGGTGAACTGTCTCCCTTCCAGAAATATCTTATGCATACATAAGTGTGTGCATGCCCCCTCAACACACATGCGGTTACCTATTCCAATTTTATGCACGTGGAAGCATGTTTTTTTTTGCTTAACATCACTTAGGTTGTTTTGGTCTTTTGTCATTGCAAACAAAGCTGCAAGAAACATGTTTTCCCATCTGTCTTCATGCACGATGTTTCTAAATCAGACAGACCTGGGCTGTAGTCCCAGAACTAATTACTTTTTTCAACAGTTTTGGGCAAATTACTTAAACTTGGTTTAATTAGCTTCAGAAAGATGACAATGATAGTAAAATGATTCAGAGGGCTGTTATGAATTGCTATGAGGATTAAATGAGATAATAAGCATAAAATACCTAATATCGTGCCTGACAAATAGTAGGTTCTCAATAAATACTTGCTTTATTTAAAGGTTCTCAAGGATGTTTTTCTGTTTCAGATGAGGCAGTTCCTAGTTCTTAAGATGTACACAGAGGAGATGCCCACCCCTTTCAGGTGGTCTTGTACTTGGGGACATGGTAGCCACAAGTGGCTAGTCCCAGATGGCATCACTCCCACTCTCAGGTGACAGGTCACACTATGGCCTCACACTCAGCCCAGTACCCTTCTCAGACTGGAAAGTCTCTGTGGGATACCTCATAATGGCAGCACAAGCTGTGCACCAGATAAAAGACACTGATTTTCAAGAGGACTCTGGCCAGGCCAGTCTGCTCCCATGCCCAGATCACACCACGCTGGTGGTGCCCACCTAGCACTGCAACCTGCCTGCACCACCTAACCAACTCTGCTTACCTTCCAGGCACAGCTCCTGTGCTATGTCCATGCCAACTTCTCTTAGGATTCTAGTCCCCGACAATCCCAACCATCTCTGCACCTCCATGTGTACCCCTTGTTTGGACACTTTGCTGTATACTTATTCCCTGTTCTGTATGAGATGCCCACTGCCTCAGTATGTTTCTAAGCAGTTTGAAGATAAGGTTAGAGAACGTTCAAATGCTATCACCCTTCTGTATCCCCTTCCTTCCCTACCTATGTACTACACAATGCATGCAGTATATACTCGGAAAATATCCAATGACTTGGACTCCGAACAACAACTCACCCACAACCGAGTTTTTAGTGAAAAAATAGAAGCAATAATCAGCTCTGGAGTTGGCTGGCTTCCCCCTGATGTTTGGCACAAGGAAAATAACACCCCTATCATTTCCATTCTGATTCATGGGCAATCATTGGGACAAGAAGCTCATGAGATTTAATGAGGAGGTCAAATATCCTCCCCTCCTGCCCTCCCCCCAAACTGTAAATTTAAAAGAAACAAACATACTAAAACTTACCCCGAGTTTCTGTGATTTAGCATGGTATAAAATATCCTGGTAGTGCTGGGCATAGTCTGGGTCCACATCTCTGATATTAGCGGTAGGTAGCAGCAAGGATTCTAAAGTCTTCGAAGGATTCCCTTCATCAATAGCTTCATTAATGTACCCTACAGCTACAATTCCTAGAAAATGAAGAAAGTTTTCCTTTTAAGTCTTAGTACTTTATAAGTTCTCTAGCATCATCTATTGCAGAGCTAGTAAACGAATACAGCAGGCTACAGGATACATCAATATACAAAAACCAATTATGTTTCTATGTACTCATAATGGGCAATCTGAAAATGAAATTTTAAAAATTCAATTCATAACGAGTCCAATTACAAATATATTCTAATTACAAAAAGAATATTTAGGAATAATTGAACAAAGGAAACAGAACAAACACATAGAGATGTCCCTCGGTACATGCAGAGGATTGGTTCTAGGACCCCCGACATATACCAAAATGCACACATACTCAAGTCCTGCAGCCAGGCTTGTAGAACCTATCTGTATGAAAACTCGGCTCTCCATATAAGTGGGTTTTGCATTTGGTGAATACTGCATTTCTGATCCATAGTTTGGTTGAAAAAAATCTGTGTGTAAGTAGACCCATGCAATTCAAAGCCAAGTTTTTCAAGGGTCAACTGTACACTGAAAACTATAAACCATCACTGAAAAAGGTTAAAGACAACTTAAATCAATAGAAAGGCATGCCACATTCATGGTTTTGAAGATTTAATATTGTTAAGATGGAAATACTCCTTAAATTGATGACCAGATTCAATGCAACCCCTATCAAAATCTTAGCTATCTTTTTTAAAAACAGAAATTGACAAGTTGATTCTAAACTTCCTATGGAAATGCAAGGAACCCAGAATAACCTATGTAATCCTGAAGAAAGAAGAACACAGTTGATGGAGTTTTCCCAATTTCAAAACTTACTAAAAAGCTACAGTGGTCAATACCGCATGGTACTGGCATAAGGATAAACATTTAAATCAATGGAATAGAACTAAGAGTCTAGAAATAAGCCCTTTCATTTATGGTCAATTGATTTTTGACAAGGGTGCCAAGACAATTCAATAGGTAAAGAGCAGTCCCTTTAAGAAACGGTGCTAGGATAACTGGACATCCACATGCATCACACATGCATAAGAATGAAGTTGGATCCCTATATCCCACTATACATAAAACTTAACTCCAAATGGATCACAGACTTAATTGTAAAAGCTAAAACCATAAATCTTTTAGAAGAAAGCATAGGAGTAAATCTTTGTGAATTTGGGTTAGACAATTTCTTTTTAGCTATGATGCCAAAAGAACAAACAACAAAAGAAAACAGATAAATGAGGCTTTGTACAATTAAACCTTTTGTACTTCAAAGTACACTATTCAAATAAAGTGAAAAGACAACCTATGGAATAAGAGAAAATATCTACAAGTCCTATATCTAATAAAAGGACTTAAGTATTAAAGAATTGGGTCAGAACAACAAGGAAAAGACAAATAGCCCAATCTAAAATTAGCAAAAGACTTGAATAAACATTTCTTTAAAGGAAATAGACAAGCACATGAAAAGATGCTCAACATCATTAGTCATTAGAAAAATGCAAATCCAAATCACAATATGATACCCCTTTGCACCCACTAGGATGGCAATAGTAAAAAAGACAATGATGTTATAGAAAAGACAAACAAGTGTTGGTGAGAATGTAGAAAAATTAGAACCTTATACATTGCTGGCAGCAATGAAAATGGAGTAGTCACCTTGGAAAATAGTTTGGCAGTTCCTTAAAATATTAAACACAGAATTGTGTTTAATAATTTAAACATAAATTATGTTGATCTAGCAATTCTACTCACATTCAACTGATTAAAGGATAAACAAAAGATAAATCCATAGGATGGAATATTTTTGACCTAGAAAGGAATACGAAGTATACTGGTACATAATACAACATGGATGAACCTTAAAAACATCTTAAGGGAAAAAAGCCACACACAACAGTTCACACATAAAATTCCATTTATACGAAATGCCCAGAATAGGCAAATCCATGGAAACAAAGTAGTTTAATGGTTTCCAGGTCATGGAACGAGAGAGGAAAGGGAGTTTCTGCTAATGGGTATAGGATTTCTTTTTGTTTGTTTTTTAGTATTTATTTCTATTTTTTTCTTTTAGAGACAAGGTCTTACTCTATTGCTTGGGCTAGAGCACAGTGCCATCATCACAGCTTATTGAAGCCTCGAACTCTTGGGCTCAAGTGATCCTCGTGCCTCAGCCTCTTGAGTAGCTGGGACTAGAGGCACGCACCACCACACTCAGCTAATTTCTAAAACTTTTGTGTAGGGTCTCAGTATGTTGCCCAGGCTAGTCTCCAACTCTTGGCCTCAAGCAATCCTCTCACCCTGGCCTCTTAAGGTGTTGAGATTATAGGTGTGAGCCGCTGTGTCCCACCCAGGGTTTCTTTTTGGAGTGATGAAAATGTTCTGAATTTAGATAGTGGTGATGGTTGCACAACTTTTTGTATATATACAACTACTGAATTGTATACTTTAAAAGAGTGAATTTTATGGTATGTGAATTATATCTCACAGCAGTTATAAAAAAGGGGGGGTATAACTTTGCATAGAAGCAGCAGCAGGGTTGCTAATTTCTAGTGTAACCCTAGCTTATATGTTAGATAGCAATGCTAAAATATTACAAGATGGAAACACAGAATACCAGAACTGGAAAAATTTAATGTAGAGATATACAGAAAAGAAAACCAAAGTAGAGAAGTTTGGATATACATTCTATTCTTTGGATAACTACTTTACCACTCTGTAAGGATGCCAAAACAGATACTAATAATTCAAAATTAAGCAATTCCCTATATAGTGTTAAAGAAGAGTAAATTTCCAGGTCCATGTAGTCCAGTGCTGTCCAACAGAACAATGATGATGGAAATGTGCTGTCCAACATGGTAGCCACTAGCCACATGTAACTGATGAATACTTAAAATGCAGCTAGTATCCATGAAGAACTGAATTTTATTTATTTTAATTAATTTAAGTAGCCATTTGTGGCTGGGAAGTATGGATAGGCTCCATAGAAATAAACATAGTCATGCATGTTCTGGGATACTTTTAAGCTGCAGTCCCCAATCCCTGGGTTGTGGACCAGTACCGGTCCATGGCCTGTTATGAACCGGGCTGCACAGCATGAGGTGAGCAGCTGACAAGCTAGGGAAGCTTCATCTGTATTTACGGCTGCTCCTTATCGCTTGCATCACCACCTGAGCTCCACCTCTAATCAGCGGTGGCATTAGATTCTCATAGGAGCACAAACCCTGCTGTAAACTGTGCATGGGAGGGATCTAGGTTGCACACTCTGAGTATCTAATACCTGATGATCTGAGGTGGAGCTGAGGCAATGATGCTAGTGCTAGGGAGTGGCTGAAAATACAGATTATCATTAGTGGAGAGGTTTCATTGCACAATAAATGTAACACACTTGAATCATCCCACCCCAGCCCCGGGTCCATGGAAAAATTGTCTTTCATGAAACCAGTCCCTGGTGCCAAAAAGCTGGGGACCACTGCTTTTAAGTTTCAAATATGGACAATTAATTTTACATATTGTTTATGTAATACTAAATAGTAAAATAATATCTGGAGTTTTAATTCATGGATGTACAAAAGGATGAATAAGCATATCATCTAGTTTAATTTTCAACCACCTCTATCACACCAAAGGATCTTAGAATATAGATTATAAGGTCCAGAAATGAAAAATACAGAAGTCAAGCTATGGAATCTAAAAATTTTTGCAATTCTAGTAAAATAGATCTGTTTGGAGGCCACTTCTCAATATCACATTATTTAAAAACACCTACCACCCAGTCATAAAAATATAGTATTTAGACATGATATACTTATTTAGATACTACATATTAGATACATACATATTTAGATACTACATATTAGATACATACATATTTAGATACTATATATACACACACCTATCAGGGAACTTTTGCTACCTAGGTTAGTGCTGATGGACAAGAACTGTTACAGAAACTAAACATTAATATAGAATAATATTAAACATTAATATAGAATTCAGCTTAGAATATAAGCATTTTTAAGACCAAATTCATTATTTCTCATTTTGTCAGTTATTTTTCATCAAGGATGATCACAACTCACTTTGCAAATGGTATATACCATGATATAGAACAAACACTTCTAGTTTTTAGCAAGTATCTCCATCTTGATACTCCATCTCCAATTCAAATTAAGGTAAAATATTTAGCTAAGTATTTCCTGAATAGATGACCCCATAACCACTACTTGCTAAGATTAAAAAGATTTACCAGTAAGAAAGAGACAATCAAAAACTCCTAGAAATTCAACTCTGAATATACTAAAAATCATTTAATTATACATTTTAAATGGATGAATTGCATGATATGTGAATTATAACTCAATAAAGCTGTTATAAAAAAAAACTCCTAGAAATTATTCCAGATTATAATACTTAAATAGGTTTGAAAACAAAGCAAAAGTATTTCTCTAACATGAAAGTTACATTATCTCAAAATACTGGGAGAACTCTCGAAAGTCTAAACACTATCCGTGCAACAAGATATTATCATTTCACCCTGTAGGATTATAAACGGGAGGACATGGGATATTTCATGTCATCCTCTGGACCCCCCCTGGGGTAGGCTGTTTTAAATACCTTTAAACACCCCATCCAAAAATGGTCTTAACAGAACCAAGTCTGAGAAAGAGAATGTGTTCCTAATGGCCGATCACCTGGCAATGAGTGCATTCCAGCTGACTTGATTGAAATCACCTGCTTAAGTTTTTGGTGTGTTTCTAAGAACACAAGCTGCTGAGGTCATAGTAAATGACGTCATAGGAGCCGAAAGACCTACCCAGAAGCCCCCTGGGCACATTCACATCACTTCCTGTTTATTAAGTAAAGGAAAAATCCTATTTGAAGAAGGATTACTGAGTCTCAGCCCATGTTCCTGCTTCTTTAAATCAATATGTGATACTGTAACATTCTAGCAGATGAGGTGCAAAGACTCAAAGGAAGAAAACTTCCTTATCTAGGATACACGGTTAAAATAATGTTCCCCTATGGCTCTACTGGAAAAAGTAAACTTTTCAGTAAAAATTCAAAGCATCCAAGTCTGAGGAAATTCATTTAGCAGATTTTGTATGAAATTTACCATTTTCCACTAGCTGCAGACCTTACCCACATCACAACTCAGACACAGGATGAGACCTTGGAGCTCGTAGCAGAAGGGGCCAGGGGGAGGCAAGAGTAATGCACTTTCCAAATGTCCACAGAAAATTCTCAGCTCTGATGATTTAATTACTATATTGTACAATTCTTGCCTGTTCACAATGGTGTTTTAAAAATTTTAGCTTTTTAAGCAATTGCCTAAACATGGTATCAAACTCAATACTTCAGGAGCTTTAAACAAAAATACCTCATTTTGACAAAAGGGGAAAAAAAAACCCCCAAAAACAGATAAATACTCCTTATCATATTTCCTAAATTCCAGAAAGGAAATATGAGCATCTGAAATAACTTCTCTGGTTACGGCACACGCCCTTCATGACAAGATGCCTAAAAGAAATGTTACAGTGGCTGTGTGAGATGTCCTAAAGAGGAAAACTTGGTTGTGCTCTTGCCTTGATAGAAAAAAGCCACAGGTAGCAAGTAAGATTTTTTCTTAAAAACAAGATCTACCTACGATAGACTATTCTCTTTTTAAGTTACACAAATGTTACTTGTTTTTCTTTTCCTGGTAAGGCAAAGACTTTGAACAAAAATGGCATTTCCTCCCCTTTTAATCAACATCAAGTTTACAATCGTTCAGCACTGAGAACTAACACACTTTTGCTTGTATGAGCAGCACATACAGAAATAATCAAAGCAGACCTGGACTGTGGGCTATAAAGATGAATTAACACCATTTGCAACAATCTGGATGGAACCGGAGACCATTCTCCTAAGTGAAGTGTCTCAAGAATGGGAAAACAAACACCACATGTACTCACTATTACATTGGAACTAACCAAGGAGCACACACGTACATAGAGGGAAGTAAAACTCAGTGGAAATCAACCAGGGTGGGAAGGGGAAGGCGGGAAGGGACAAAAACCTACCTACGAGTACTATGAACACTATTTGGGTGATGGCCACACCTTTAGCCAAGACTCAAACATTACAAAAGTGATCCATGTAAACTAAAACATTTGTACCCCCTTAATATTTTGGGAAAAAAAAAAGAATTGGGAAAAAAAGTTAGAAATCAAAGACAGGACACAATTGTTTTGCCTACCAAAAGAAAGGAGTCCTTCCCCTTGGGTGACATTTGCCGTAACACCCAAACCACTGCTGCAGGAGACTCAGCAGAGGGGAAGGCCAAGGACGAAGGCAGAAGGCAGAGGGCAGAGGGCTGGGACACTGGAGCAGGACACATGTGATGCAGGACACCCTGATGATGTGGAACATCTGCTCAAACTAGTGCTTCCCTCTGGACTAATATCTGGCAAGAACCACAAGCTCTTAAGCCAACGTGTCAGAAGAGATCTAGCTGGGTTGTGAGCAAGCCATCTGATTGCAGAGATTTCAAATACCTCTCTGAAAGGCAATGCAGAGAGGCAACAGAAAGCTGTGTGGTCCCAAAAGAGGAAATTTAGATTTGTGCACAACTTGAAAAGGACAAAATTAAGAAAGTGTCCAGGCATCAGTATAACAGTGGTACATCCATGGTGCATTATGTCAGGGTAGCACACCTGGATCCTGTTTTATAGCAGGGGCTTAAAGTGAGATGGTTATAAAGAAAAAACAAACCCAGCCTTGATTTTTGGCCCACTGCTCACAGGAAATAGCAAAGAAAAAGATTAAAATTAACTAACAAGTCATATGTTTTACCTCAGGAGTGACTGTAGTATTCCAAAGTTAGATATTGCATTAGAAGATCAGACCTAAGAACTTACCAAAACACACTGGAACGTTACAAATTTGTGACATAAGTATCTGCCTACTCTATCATCAAGCTTACAGCAAGTGGGTTAGGAAAGGCAAAGCTGGGGTGTGGAGGGGAAGCCAATGATTTTAGCAATCCTAATCCACTGCTGACAAGTCACAGAGCTCAGAAGCCAAAGAAGATGGCATAGGTTGGTTTTTATGATGGAAAAGACAGCTTGAAGCTTGAATTTGGTAATTCATACTACAGAAAAGCAGTATATACATATTAAGGGAATGTACTCTCACAGGGTTCCATGAGGAAAAAACTTGTAGCTCTAATCTAAAAAATTAAGTTGTCCAGATACCTTCTTCTCCCCCTCTGCTAGAGAAGGAAAGTATCCCATACTTACGGTCATTTTCTTCTTGAATTTGAATATTAACCATATCAATACAATTCTGAATTTCATTCCAGCTTAAGTTATCTTGTCCTTGGGATAAGGCTTCCAGTTTAATGGAGAGTAGTGAGTTTGCATAACTGCAGAAGAGAAAACAATCATAATGCCAATCAGAGACATTCATTCATGTTACGTATCTTAAATATGATATATGGCCATGTAGATGTTAGGAGATTAGACAAAGAGTAGAAAGGCAAACAACATTGTCTTGTGCAGCTTTGTCAACATACACGAAGCTCACTTGTACTAATGGTGTTTTTTGTTAAAAGTATTTTCATGTACAAATTCTGTTTAATCAAAGTTCCTCAAAATCCAACCTTGTACCTAACCTCAAACAAAACTAGAAGCTCTCAACTCTATCAAATTACTTTTTCCCCCCAGTTACTAATTTCCCCATCCTTTGCATGTCTTGGTTCTGCTGTTTCCAGATGATAAAATTCAGAGTTATCAAGGCTCTCACTATTTCCATCATAAAAGGTCCTTTTAATTATTTCTCTTGTTCCTTCCAAAATCTAAGTTTTGAAAGGCCTTTTCTACTGTAACCCTAATATAGCTGGGCTGCCTTGAGGCCTAATATGCCCACTGAGGAATCAAATAAAATGCAAATGTAGTCCCAGAAACCTTGCTGAGTGACATAAATCTTCACTACATGTTTTCTTGAAGAGGTGGTATATGAGTTGAACCAGAATACCCTAAACTTCCTTTTCACCTGTTCATTTCTCTAAAGGCTCCACAACAGCCACACAAAGGTCTCTTTCCTGCGTCCCCTCACTGCCGTGGCATCTCACATCTCTCTTATGACCCTCGACTCTCCTCACTGTGCAGCCCTCTAAACACAGAGTTCGGTGGACCACTCCAATTATTTTTTCTTGTCTGGAGAAATTTCATGGAAAAAATCATCCATACTGATACATTAAGAAGCTTTTATTTCTCAGTATATAAATTTTTCCATTTAAAGATCACAGAACCAACGTTACACACATAGGCTAACATGAATGATTCCAGCCAAAAGTAAAAGAACTCAATGGTTTAGTTTTACATCTTGAGCAAAATGAAGAACAATCCTCTATGTACATACTGATTCACTATTAGTGCAGTTTGATTTCTGAATAGCCTCTAGGGATTTCCTAAGAGCAGAGGTTAAAAGAAGTAACATCATATTGAGTCTAAAAACTGTTTTCCTGGCAGTGACAAATATTCTCAAATTTTTGCATGTTTCAAGGTACCATTGAGGTGTCTTCCATAGAGAGTAGCTTCAGAGAACAACACTTCAAAGAGGAAGTAGTGGGGACAATTTATTGTCTATAACTGAATGAGGCCTCACCAAGTGCAGATGTGAAAACTGGCTAAATTTTATGTGTGAGATGTTTACCTTACCAAGAGTTACAAACCTAAGAAAATACTCTGCTACACTAGTAATATGCAATAACCAATACTGACCACAGTAAACAATATGGATAAATGGCAGCTTGCACGGGTTAACATCCCTTATGGACAGAGACCATTCTAAAAGTGCAAAGTCCTTATGGGCATTTCATACACTTAAGGTCTAAATGACCCAACAGGAGTAAAATGAGAAAGTTAAGAATAAACAGAATCAACACAGAAAAAAATACAACCACCCATCATTTCTTTAGATAGGAACAAAAACAAGCTAAAGGGAAAAGATTTTAGGAGTAATGCAAGAGAGCTCCACAGGTTTTCTAAGTAACTATTTGTCTCCAGTAGTGAGGATATCAACTTTGGAAAAAATATTCCATAGCCTACCCAACAGGCCTATGTTCCTTCTTCTTACTCTTTCCTCAGAGCTCTCCTCACCTCATGCTATGGACAAAGTAAGGCTACTGGTCTAACAGACCTCAGAAGCTTTAAGATTAACAATTGATTTCAGCAGATGTTTAGTAAGCACTCACCACATGCAAAGCATGTAGCAGGCACTTGAGGAATACTAGGAGGAACAAGATGCTGCCTTGACTTCCAGGAGCTTTCAGGCCAGTGGGTAAGATGACAAAAACTCAAAAGGTCTTAAGAGTAGAGTTCAGGAAAGGCCATAGGAGTAGAGATAGTCCCTACGGGGGTCGAAGGAAGGAGAAGTAGAAGGAAATCCTTAGTGGTGGAGCACGTTCCCTGGGACAGGCTCTGAACCAAGCACCTTATCCTCAAAACAGTTCTGCAAATGCAGAATAGGTGTTTTGTTTTTGTGCTTTAGAGATGAAGACAAAAGGGCTTAGCTAGAAGGCATCAAACTTAGATATTTTGGGCCCCAAGGCCTATGCTCCTGTAACCACATCATGCTAGTGCCCAGAAGAGATGACATGAGCTGCTGGGGTGGGAGAAGCATAGTATATGGTAGGCAGCAATTGGAAGCTCCAACGCTGTGCTTGGCTGAGTTGGGCGAAGGTACCGAGTTCCTGGTGGTGAGAGGACCATGCACAGAAACAGAAAGAGCAGCAGGTCAACAGTGTGGTCAGATCCAGCTTGGCTGAAGTGCAAAATGCAAGTAGGGACATAGCTGGAGCTGAGATCAGAGCATGATGTTTAGAGTGAGAAGTCTGTTCTTAATTCAGATGAGAGCAGGGAACAATCAAACAGAAGAACTGTGAACATAGCTGCATTTTAGAACAATTAATCTAGGAACAGTATGGGTCCAGAGCTAATGCTAACCCATACATCACTTTTGTGAAAATAAGACAGAAGAATGTTTCTGGGTGCCAGGTGTGATGACTCAGGTCTGTAATCCTAGCACTTTGAAAAGCTGAAATGGGAACGGCAACATAGGGAGACCCCCATCTCTACAAAAAATTTAAAAATTAGCTGAGCATGATGGCATGTGTCTGTAGTCCCAGCTACTCAGGAAACTGAGGCAGGAGGATTGTTTGAGCTCAGGAGTTCAAGGTTGCAGTCAACTGTGATCATGCCACTGCACTGGGCAACAGAGCAAGACTCTGTCTCTCAGAAAAAAAAAAAAAAAATCTTTCTGGGCAGAGTCAATCCAAGAGTGGAAGCTAGAATGCATAGGTAGAGACTTTGCATGAGTTAGTCAAGGTGGTCTTGTCTAGTACTCTCATGCTATGTAGAACCTACACTCCATGGGCAGTGGTCCTGGACATAGCAGTGGTTTCTCAAACTTGACAGTCTACAAGCCTGGGATTCCAAGAACCCAGGTTAAGAAGCTGACTTTGGAAATGAAATGCTAAGGCTGTGGAAGATCACTTGGGGCCAATACAATTGTCAATACAAGAACCAAAGTGGGCCCCAAAAATCTCATGTCAGTACTTGGCCATTTGGGTGATCCAGAAAGTGCTTAAATCAAATTTTTAAAAATCAAAATATACACATTTTTAAAGTTTTTCATAGAGAACACCTGCACTCTGAGGCTGTATCTGTAGGTCCCAGCTGACAACCACAGGTATAAATGTGATTCTCAAACCAAGTGGGACCACTTCCTTAAGGGGTATTTGTAAACGGGGCAAAGGGCATTTTTGATAATCAAAATGGGTGACTGGGTGGGGCAGTGGCTGGGGATCCTAAGTAATGGGGGCAATCTTGACAATTACCTCACCAAGATGCCCCATTAGCCTGTAAGCTTTATAAGAGAGTGACTAGCTCTGTCTTCTACTCTAGCACTAAGAGGAGAGCAAAGCCTGATTAGGTAAGAATGATTAATGAACGAGGAGAAAAAGAGGTAGGATGACCAATTTGCAGGTTATTACAGAAGCAAAGGTGAGAAGTCAAGTCTAAGTGAGGATGGTTGTGGAGAAATGGAAACATTTTACAGAGCTGTAATGCACAAAGATGAGCTACTGACATTGGGGGAGGTGATCAGGCTCTTCACAGCACAAGGGTGTCTGGCAGAGGACAGAGGAGAACTCAAGTTGAGCTTGAGGTTTCTAATCTTGGAGAAGAGGGTGGTGCCATGAATACAAACAGTGAAGGTAGGAATAAACTACCTTGGAAACAGACTCTGAGGAGTCTTGTGCATACCAGATGGCCAAATTTAAGCCAAACAAGAGCATTAGTTTCTCCAAGAAGACTAAAAACAAGGAAAATCCATTGTCCTTCCACTATTTTTTCTGCTATTCTCTACGTAGACAAATGGTCAAAAACTATGTGTTTAAAATCTAAGAAATCTCTTTGATTTTTCTTGTGCAACTGTACATAACCCAAGAGAATCAGCCAACCTATCCACTAGAGCAGTTCCAGAATCAGTCTCGGAAAGGAACTTGTGTCAAGACCTGCACAGACATCTCCCCCTGGTGGTCACAAGAATCCAAGATTCACTTGTTTTAACTCAGGCTTTTTTGTCTTAGTGAATCTCTTAAGTTGGCTCCTTATTCTGGCCCTTGCATTTTCTCTTAAATCCACTAGGGTGTTTTATGATACTATCAAGTGTACCATCCAGTAGCACATTTCAGAAACATAAAAGTTGGATACTACATTGTTGTTACCACTGCCATGAGGCACTGAGGTCTCAGGATTCCTTTGGCTTAACAATCAGAAGAGTGGGGTTTGGGGCTCAACTGCCCAACTCTAGGTCCATGACTCCAGATTCTGTTTCCTCATCAGGGAAATAAAAGAATTGGCCTGGATGATTATTCAAGTTGCTTCCGACTCTTCTGTATTCTGTCATTGCCAAAAGAAGCCCAAGGGAAGGTATGTTTTCAATAGATCCTTTGTTTTTAGCCTATCAAATAGTCTCTGCCAATCACACAGTCAGTCATTAACTGCTACAGGATAATCATTTGCAGATTCCTTTAGTTCTGGAAAGGAGGACTCTAGTTAGGACTCTTAAAATGGAGTTGCCTAGCTTTTAAGAAATATGAGCATGGTATATGGATTCCTTCACTAAGGAGCAAATTGTTAATTTGTAAGGTCTGCCAAACACGCATTTCTGCGTTGAAAGACAGTTTGGATGACGTTCCGTACCGTTCCACGTATGTCTCGTCCAGATTGTTTAAGCCTATTGTGGGGCTTCTGAGTTGATTCTGCACGGAAGCCAGATCGTTGCTTTCCAAGGCCTGGTTTAGTAAAGCAACCGCAGACAACATTTCCACCGCAATCAAGAGATCCTCGTGGGCCAAGTAGTTCTGTTGGAAAACATAGGGCAATATAAGCTCCCCAAATAACACATCTTATGTTTATGATGGAGGTTGAGAATGCACATTTCAAAAAACAATGAAAAGGCAAAGATCTTGATAGCCCAGCAGAAAGAGGGGTCACTGGCCACCTGCTTTCCACTGGCTTTAAAGGAGGTAAATGGCCCCTGGGTTTTCCTTAGATGAACATTTTGGGGACCGCATTAATTACAACCAACAGTTACAACACCACAAACACCTACATTCCCATGGCTGATCCCTACTCCCAGCTACTGACTGCTTAAAGGCTCAGTCCGACCACATGATTAAGCCAAGAACTGGACAACATCGTCACTGACCGAGAGTGTGAGGTCAGATTTTAACACAGCTAATAATTTCCAGTTTGAATTTAGGGTAAAGGACAGGAGGGGAGAATTTTACTTAAAAGTTATAACCACAGGAAAATAAAGCAAGGTCTGTAGACCAAGAATATTGATTCGAATTCCAAAAATGTTAGCCTAAGTTACATTTTTATAAATTGGGTAGAAATTTTAAAATGTACTATAAGGTCTAGATATTTGAAGAAATCTGAGGTAATCCTTTAGTAAAGCAAGTAAGGATCTCCAGATTTATAAGATTTAAAATCTGGATTTGGCTTATCTAAAAAATACATCTTAGCTTTCAAAATACCCTTCCCCTTCAATATTTTCTTCTATTAATACTTAACCATTTTATACCATCTTGGCCCAACTTCAAAAGGAATATTTTTTCATTGTATGGAAGGAACATAAGGAGTATGAAAAGGAATTACAAAAAAAAAAAAAAAAAAAAGAAAAAGAAAAAGCTGAAATACATCTTTACATTTAGGATATTATATATATTTAATATATAATGTGATATTAATTTTAAAATGCAGTATTACAGTTTTCTGGATCTCCACAAAAATCTTGCAACAAACTGATTTCAGAATAACAAAGGAAAATTTTACCTTCCAAAACAAATGGGAAGAATGGGTTATCACAGAGAGCATGTCAATAAATTTTATCCAAATATCCTACATTAATATAAGTTTAACATGTAAGTGATGTATAAAATTACAAGTAAAAGCAGAAAGGAATCATTTACGATTCACTTCTATCTCTTTCAGTGAACTGTCCACAAGTACCTAAAGTGCTACACGGCAGAAAGGATGAGGGAAAAGGAAGAAGAAACAGGGCTGGACAACCACAGGTTAACTATGACCAGCTGGGGATGAAGGACTGTGCTAGAGTCTAAGTCGCCTTGCTAGAAAAGTGGGAGAAAATATCAATGAGAGAACTACGTGCAATTTAAGAAAATAATCAAATAACCTATTTTTCTTTTATTATAAAACACTATTTCTATTTTAAAAACACAGGAAGCCTTGATAATAAAAAACAAATCCTACGACCCAAACCCTTATATTCTTTTATGTATTTTTAATTCATGTATACATTTACGAAGCTTTGTTTTTTTAACTGACTTTTATTTTCTTATTACAAAAAATGAGATAATGCTATATATTTTAATTTCAGTTTTTTCCACTTAATAGCAATGTGGACATCTTTTCCAATCATGATTATTTACACTATCATTTTTACTGGTTGCACAGTATTTCTAGCACACGGAAGTACCATAAGTTAAGCACTTTATTATTAATCTGCTATTAATTAAACATGTGGTTTATTATAAACAATGCTGTGAAACATCTCTGTGGCTAAAGCTATTGAATTCATATCCTTCCAGGCTCATTTTCTAGACTGTAACTGTCAGCATCATGGGCCTTTAATGCGTGTTGCTAAGATGCACGCCCCCCCGGGAAAGGAGGGTCCAATTCACACTCCCATCAAGCTGTTAGGAGATGCCTGCTGCCCCACATTCGTACTTACTCTGGGTTATATCTTTCTAATCTCTACCAATCTAATTTTTAAAAATAACTGTACTTTAATTTACATTTACTTACTTCTGGTTGAGTTTGAACATTTTTTTATGTATTTGTCATTTGGATATTTCTTCTTTTGTGAATTGTCTGTTTCTACTCTTGTCCTCTCTTTTTTTATTTGGCTGGTAAGTGCTGGTTCTGATATTTCAGATCCAATGAATGCCCTGTGTTTCTCCTTAGAATCTTAAGTTTTAAAATTATTTTTTACATTTAACCTTTTATTTTGGAAATTTATTCTGATACGATATGTGCAGTGAGTTAATGCTTTCTTAACAATGGTTAAACACTTGTAAAGATTTCATTTATTAAGTAATCTTTCCTCCACTTTTATGAAATACAAGCTTGCTCATAAATTGAATCTTGGCTCTGTTTTCAGTACTTTTCATTGTATTTGGCTTACAGGAGCACTAGTAAACATGTTCTTAATTACTATAACATATGAAACTATTTTTTAATCCTATCAACATATTAAGAAGCATAAATTTATAAAAATCAAAGTCATGGTGCTAATGCTCTTATTTGCAGTTTTCTGAAAATGCAGACTGAGCTTACTTTTCTATATGAAAGACATTATATACTTAAAAAAATTAGTATAGCTAAAAAAATACCTAAATTTTTCACAAATCACATAGAGAATAGGAACAATCTGTTTTCATGTGTAAATGTGTGGACCACTGCCTAAATTTCCTAACTACGCTCTCAGCTTTTTCATGTAGACTAAAAACAAGTGTAAGAGAGGAAGGATGCCATGGCATTGGTGCAGGTGGGTCAATAAGACTGGGGACTGGTTCTAGTTAGAGACTCTACAACTCCACCATTCTTCTTTCCTAACCAGCCTTCCTTATTGCCTGGACTCAGGGTTACCATCTCGGTAACTGCAGTCTCCTCTGACTTACCATGGCATTCTGCTTCTGGAGGTTGGAAAGTTCATTCTGATACATAGCAGCAGCGAAGGGATAAACAGCAGGCAGCTGGGCTTCCGGTTTCTTCAGTGCGAGCAGTGTGTTCTCAGGGTCGCCTTCCAGAATGACGGCATTGATGTAGTCCACTGCAGCCTGCCCTGAGGATGAAGATTCACATTCCATCAGAATGCCTGCATTTCCCACTGCTGCCTGACCCAACCAGCACTTCCTTCCAAGGATTTGAACCTAAGCAGTCACTTTCCATGAACTCCAAAAAGCTGCAAGTGGAGGGCAGGCAAAGCCTTGAAAATGTTCTCTTGGTAATTGAAATTAGTCCAGTCCTTGGAGTCAGTCCCTAAAAGAACCTCAGCACTGATGGAGTCTGGCTTATGAGATCATGCCTACTTAGCACGACTTTCCTACAAAGTCTTCCCTTTAGATCGGCTCTGGTCCCACCTCTTCCAGGAAGCCTTCAAGTTGCTCCAGTCCCTGAGGACCTCCCATGTTATGAACCACTCGAAACGGGGCCATGTGGTCCTAGCAGGCTTGTTCTCTGATGCTCCCCGTGAGTTAGCACTTTAGTACTGCCTTGCCACGGAGACTTTAAGCCACATGAAGACCAGAAACAAGCCTTGCTCTACTGCTGTATGTTCCCCTGCTGAGTAAGCACCGTGGTAAAGCCACAGCAGGCACTCAGATACTTTGCTGCATCCAACCATAAGCTCTGTGATCTCTCCACCAGCTGTGAGGTTCAGATTATAAAGACCTCAATTTTGGTGACCAAACTGAAGTGCTTGGAACAGAAGAGTCAGCATGGTTTTCAGAGTGCAGAAACTGAATTGCTGACCAAATGGGAGAATGAGTAATGAACTCTGCCACCAGGCAAGAGTGAACCAGACAAAGCCTGCAGGTCTTGCCCTGCAGAAGGAATCTGGGTAGCAGAAGAAACACAGACACTCAGATTTCTAGAGCTTTTCAAGGGTTAGTCTGTCTGCTTAATACGTGATTAGACTGCAGCCAAGATTATTCTAACTGTTTTTGACAAGATGACAATTTTTCTTCTCCAAATACATTCACAAGGAGCTTCCCTCAACCTTTTTACTAAACAGTTACTAACCTTTTGACATCACTCAATAGCAGGAAAGTCGACTAATGGAGTCCCCTCAACTCACCCTGCAACCCCCAGAGAACTCACACTTCATCTAAAGGACCCTGAGAGCCCAAGCACATCTTTTCTATCCTTAAAATTAAGGTAACAAAAGAATTCCAGAAAGGAAGGTCAGTGGTTCTTTGTGGTGTTTCTTGTTCTATAAAAGTTATCCAAGGCTTTTCAGCTGCATCTCAGATTACTCTAGGTAGGATCTTGCTTCACCTTTGATAACTTTATTATGTAGGTTTGTAAAACTGGATGTTAAATATTACCACAAAATCATCTTTAAAACTTTTAATAAACTGTTTCTTCTAAAAAAAAAAATAAGGTAAGTTCAACTTCTCTTTTACACTCTGCATTTAACAAAATTTCTAGCCCTGATCTTAAAAGAATATATCATGTAATGAATGGAACACATGTTCCAAAAACCTGAAAGTTAAATGATTGCAGTTCGCACAAAGCTGAAGCTTCTGAATAGATCCGTCCACGTTACCACCAGTGGTCACTTATGCCATTATTATGTAGGTGCCTTAACATTTTAATATAGTAACCTACATGGTTGGGGAAAAGCTTGTCAAAGTAACCATTCTTCCATGTTTTCAAGTGTATGATTGTTTTATTATCATGTCACCAACTAAAATATCCTTCAGAGGTTTTTTCCCAAGACTGCTTTTTCGTTCTACTGGACTATAAATTTAAAATGGGGAGAGATTAAAAAAAGATTAAAAAAAAAAACAAACACTTTGGAATAGTCATGTTCTGCACATTTAAGGCCAAACACTGCAATGCCCATCATCAGTTTCAGCTGGTTATGCCATCAGTACAAATCATCTGAAGTCTTTTACTTAAAAATGGAAAAAAAATATATAGCCAATTTGGCATTAAATCTGTGGTCAGTAACTTATGGCACTGAGTAAAAAAACATTTATATAAGGCATTTTATTTAACATGCAAAATAAAACTGTTTTAGTGGTTATAAACATTTCCCAAATAAAAGATGGTAGAAGTCTATGGAACCATTTCCTCTCTAAGCTCATGGACCTCAGATGTCTCGCTGGTAGTATTAATTTCTTCCTGTAATTCATTTCTGTCAAGCATAATGAAATTCTCAGCTTTCACATAGAACAGAGAAACTTTAAATTGTACCTCATGTATCATCAGCAACATGTTCAAGATTTAACAGGAATGAAAGAACAGGAACACGCACCCCAGAATGTGGTCTTTAAAAAAAAAAAAAGTCACCCGAGAACTCTCAGAAATGTGTGTGTGTGTGTGAGGTAAATTCTCCAACACACTCAGTTGTTAGTGTCTAGACGTTCCCATTAGCCTGCTTGGGGTACCCTTGATTACTATTTGAACCCTTTAGGAAATATCTCCCCAGCAACTTGGGAGCAGACTTCTGAGTAACACCTATAGGTGTGCATTTCTTTGAAGGTATTAAGAGTAATAAAGAATATTCAAAACTCATCTAGGAAGTTAAACTGAAGGCAAGGTTTGGGACTGTTGTAAATAGCAAACACTCCAAGTTTTAATTTGGCAGAGGGTTCACACACTTTATTAAATGGGCTAAATAATCCTTCATGTGTTAGTTTTTTTGGTATATATGGGTTATTTAGATTGACCTAGGGGAAATAAAGGTCAAATAAAATTCCTTACTGACTCTAAAAATTAATTTTATTACAGGGGAGAAAAAACTAATAAAAAAATTGATGTATCCAAACTTGCATATGCTTCCTTTCATGACCCAAGTTTTCTGTTCTTTATAGCCACACACCTGAACTAGGTACTAAGTAGAATTTAACTGTTTGACTCCACAGAGGCTTGGGGAGGTGGGACTCAAAACTGCCATCATGTGATTTCATCTGGCCTGTCAATAGTCTCACTGGCACTAAAGCTACACAAGCTATAAAAAACAAACAAACAAAAACCAATTCTCACTAACTGCAGACACATGAGTAGGAAGTAACAGAAAGCAGTGGTGTCAATAATATCTTTTACAGTTCCAATGAGAACACCGTCACATAATCATGGGCGAGGAACTACAATCTTTAAGTCAATCTTTTACTAAATGACCTTCAATATTAATACAAAAAGGAACAGATTAAAAATATGAAATGCATCATAGTTATGATCCAACAGGAATGTACTATCAAACTGGCTTCAGGATACTTGGAGATATTATGTTTGGACCAGGAGCAGGATCACCAAAAGCAGCTCAACGGGAAACTGTCCGATATCGAGCCATGATTAAGAACATTGACATTTAGAAGATTTTTTCATTTTATAAGGCAGTCTTATAAGTAACACAAGCTGAGTGTTTTGCTGGAATTCTGGCAAGGCACGTCTGCACCTTATAGAAACATCCATTTCCCTCCCACCATCCATCACTTACTGTTGACTTTGTTAACATTGCCTTGGATTTCCGCTTGTGTCAGCAGTTCTTCATATGCGTCTCTTTCTTCTTCTGAAATACAGCTATTCTGCAAAAACAAAGTCTTCACTGATTCCTGAGGTTAAATACAATGTTTCCAAAGCTCAAAACTCAAATGTAAAAATGCAAAGATAAAAACCATTCACTAATTTTCATTTGAACTTAACATAAACATTTGTAGAGTACTCCACATAGGGCACTAGGGTAGAAATGCCTGGCAAGGATTACAAAAGTGAACCACAGACCCACTTTCTGAAAAGGGCTAATTTTCGAATGTGGACAACATCAGGTTAGACACTTGATACTGCCATTTTTTGCAATTCAAAATCAACTGATTATTGGCAATTTCAACTGATTCGATCTAATAAAATCAAGAACACAAATAATGAATATACCTAGAACAGAATAGATTCTATAGGAGGAGTACAATAAACATTTTTTAAACAAGGATTCACACTTAGTTTCAGAAGAAAATTTTGCAAAGAGATGACATTGAGGAGGGCCGCAAGGAACAGCGTAATGTGAAAGGCTGAGTGAGATGAAGGAACAGCACATAGATGCCAGGCTACAGCACGGAGCGTGTGTCCAGGGTGAGACAAAAAGAGATGGGGAGCTCAACTGAAGGCCAAGCTACGGTCGACACTTAACTCAGTTGTTAACAGAGATTAGGCGAGGCTTCCAGTGGGGTGACATCAGATCTGCAGTTAAAGGTCAAGTTTACAGCCTCTAGCTCTGAGAGGGGTTGGCTTGGAGGAGAACCATGAGGAAGGAGCCCGAAAGGTCCTGTTACGAGGTCAGGAGGGCAGGACAGGGGCAAGAGTGGAGACACCACACAGTGGATGAGGGATTCAAGCCTGACAAGGCAGCAGAATCTGGCAATGGATGGGACACTGCGCATATTAAAAAAAAAAAGAGTTCTGAGACAAGGTGGTCACCATTCCAAACCAGGGCAGTCAGAAAGGGGTGCTCTTCTGCCACGGTGGGGCTCGAGGCCCGAGGGACACAGGTGAGAGAGCTGGAGGAGCAGGAGAGACCCCGATTTGGGAGGGGCTCGCATAAAGTGACAGCTGATTTCTTCAATGAGTAGATGAGCTCCATGGAGGAAGAACAGAGGAGGGATGCAATGTCAGACCGTGAAGAACGCCCACACTGAGAGGGAGGACACACAGGAGAACCCTGGCAGCAAAGATGTGCGTAAGCTGCTTGGGGAGGCAGGGAATCTCAACACAGATGGGTGGGTGGGAGGCAACCCTGCTGGATGCTTGGGAAGCCGCCCCTTGAGGAAAGGTTAAAACATAAAGCAGTTATTTTTAGTAAATGAAGCTGACACTGACATGGCAGGAGTTCAATGAGAGAAAAGTTGGTGAGGAAGTAGCAGCTCTCAGCTCAGACCAAACTTTTAATAACAGACTAGACAGGAGGGTGGGGAAGTATGGAGGTAGGGTTGGGAGCAGGCTGTCTGGCCAAGGAGGGACACCTTCAAATATGAGGAGATAACTGCTGGGAAAATATGAAAGCAGTAGATTAAAAAACATCCTCTCTAAACTTTATCACACTGAATTATTAACCTCCACTCATAAATAGAAAGGTAATTTGGCTAATACAAGGTCTGCTGATGACGCCTAACAAGGAAAAACCTTTAGCTACTACTTCAATGCCTTCTGAGTAGGCAGCCAGTTTATGACATGACCTTCAATCCTGCCAACCCATAATATTCATCATAAAAGATCTTCATTTCCTTATGTAGTATATGAGCTTCTTTCACCCATACATTTCATCCAAACCAATTGCCTATGGCTACAGAGACCATAGCCAATTGATTTAAAAACATCATTTGCAACATCAATGCTTTTTCAGGCCAGGTGTGGTGACTCACACCTGTAATCCCAGCACTTTGGGAGGCCAAGATGGGAGGAGTGCTTGAGGCCAGGAGTTTGAAACCAGCCTGGGCAACAAAGCAAGATCCCATTTCTACAAAAAAATAAATAAGGCTTTTTCAAACTTGTAACTCATAACTATATTCATTACTGTATCTATTACTCAGAATGTGATTTAGGTACCTTCAGTCTTGCATTTTCCTCTTTTTTCTTTTTGGCTTCCCAGAGTTCTTTCTGATATTCCTGTGCAAGGTTGTCATCCACTAAAGTTAAAACTGCATTGGGGTTTCTTAGTGTTACGATGGTCTGCTCTGCGACTCGTTTTTCAATAGCTTCATTAATGGCTATAACTGCAGCATGTACTGAAAAGCAAAGAGAGAGAAAGATTTTTTTACCAGGAAAAGACGACATGAGCAGTTACACTGACACTGCATAAACTGAAGCAGTTTTACTTTCTTCCTTGGCTTCCAGTAAGGAACAAAAAGACCTCATATGTATTATGGAGCACCTGACCACCTCTCCACATGCCTGTGTTTGGTCCTGACCTCAGCATCTGTTATGTAATCAATACTCATTTATTCAATTTGCACTGAATGGCTAAAATGAACCAATTGGTATGTTAACCATCAGGGGTTGGAAAAGTCAGTCTTTTCCGTCTGGTCAGGGCAACATAAGATAGTTTTAAAGTAACATGTTGGATCCAAGAGATACTTGCCATTTACCTTGCAACACTAAAAGATATGTAGCAATGTATTCTACCACCAAAATCTAAAGACATAGAAAGTAGAGAACTATTTGAGAATAAAGACGTTTCTGGAACTTCTTAATTCACATTGCACAAGAAGATATCTAAAGACCAAAATTAATTACTTGATTATGATCTGACATCCTCAAATTAACCATCTGTAATGTGAGTAACAACGTTTAGTATGTTAGGGTATCTTCTAAATATATTTCATGTAATCAAAATCAACAAAGTATAGGTAATCTCACATCAATGATAAATCTGGATTTTAAACAGACTTACATGCAGCTTCATCCACAGACAGTTCATTGGCCAGAATACCACCTATTTTGCTGAAAGATGGCATCTGTATTCCATATTTCTCAAGCTCTTTTCTCATATTACTGATTTCTTCCTCTAAAAAAGAATCACCAAAAAAAAAAAAAAGAGAAAGAGAGAGAAATTTCATACCAAGAAATGTCTTCATCAGGAAGGTGGGTCTGTTTCTAAATAAAAGCCTTAAGAAGAACCCAGCCTGAGTGTCTCATTTCACAGACACACGAAAGGGAATCCAGTCAAGCACAAATAAGACAGGTAAGTTTTCCCTTCTTGTTAATACAGAGGAAGAAAGGGAATTAATCAAAATCAAAAAGAGTATTGGTGTGTTCTTTTAACTAGACTGTAAAAAAATATAAATAGTACCTGTGAAGTCTACTTTGCCCAACAAGTCCTGGATCTGAGGTGCTATTCCTAGTTTGAACAGATATAAACTGAAAGGTAAAGCACAAAATTATTAGAAGCTTTATCATTATAAACCTTACAGTTATAAATTAAATAGATCTTAAGAGTTTTTTCAGTCGAGAAGGATCTAAGATATCTAATCTACTCATTTTACAGAGGAGGAAACTGAGTTCTGAGGTAACAGAGTCTCTGTTGGGGACAGGACCAGAATTCCAGTCTGAGTCCCCAAGACTGATCTTCTGCAGTACACAGCACTTTTGGAGCATTGACCAACTCTCCATCATCCATTTGTAAGAAGAATAAGAAACACAGCTAATACAAAACAGCAGGTAACAAATACTCCTTTTGATGTTCCTCACATGATTCTTATTTTGCTAGAAGTATAGTTTTAATTATATTTTGCTTTCCAATATTCCTCCAAGCACCATATACCTCTTGAGGAAATACTTGTTTTACATTTTCTAAACCAATAGAGTGGCAAGATTATTGGTGGATGAGGTGACATTAAAGATAAACTGCAATGTGTGAGTATTACCAAATGGAAGATAGAGAAAAAATTGTATGTGTTTAAAGACAAATCCCTTAGACAGTAATGATAGCATCCATGAACCTACCCATAACCTGAAAAGTGACTTGAGAGATGGCATCTAAAGTATACCACAAAGATGTGATTATGTGCTTTTCCCACTCAATCACTGAATCATTGTTTCTGTCCCACATTTCTCCTATCCCCCCAGCCCCAAGATTAATTCTAGCAACCAACTAGAAAATTCTATATTCCGTTTCTTAGAAATTTTGATAAGTTTACAATTTATGGGACTTTAGCGTTTGAAATTGCTCAATAGTATATATTGGAAAATGACCTGAGAATGATTTTTATGGCTTGAAACACTTCAAGATTATCACATCAGATGTTGATGTGAGATGGATCTCAGCAGCTTATAAAAACATAAAATTTAAAACACATTAAAGAAGTTCAAGATCAAGCCTTGTTAATGGTATTAAAATAAACTCTTAAAATATGATAAGCCAATATAAGTCTCTTGCATTGAAATTGACTTTTTTGGATCATAAGTTCTATAAAAAATAATTAGAAAAGTAATACATGATCAAAGTTAAAAATGAGATTTATGGTTTAAAAAATTACATGGATAATCACCTCCCAGACTTAAATATTAAATATTTTGATACAAATCCTTTTTATGTTGTTTCTGGAAATACCTATTTTATAAACTTATTATTCTGCAACATAAATGTACTATAATTTCATTAACTGCTGAGCATTTATATTGTCACTAATAACTATGGCAAATAATGCTTCAGTGAACCTACTTATAGACATACAATCTTTGTGCATATTTCTTATTTATTATAATCCCTAAAAACAAATCACCAGATGGAAAAGGTACACACACAGTGAAAGCTTTCAATGCATATTGTCCAAAAAACCCCAAACCCTTTTTCCCTTTTGCATGAGAATCTGAACTTTAGTTAACCTTCTAGCTCCTAGGAACCTGACAAAAGTATACCGTCAACTATGTTACTAAGCATCATTGCTTAGGAGAAAAATGAGCCCTTATTAATAAGTTTTATCTTAACTAGAAGGAATCATAAATACCTAATAGGCACCATATCTTCAGGCCTTCCCGAGCTCAGTGACTCATAACTGGTACGTCCCTTGCAGAGACCCGGAAGCTATGCAGGGGGGCTGTCCTGCAGGCATGGGGCTTCTAAGCCAGGGAGGCTCAAACCCACCAACGTGAGTCTCACTCCTCAGCAGCAAGGTTATCACCTGGGGTACCAAAGAGATTGGCTGCTAGATGGCTGTGTGGACAACCACGTGGAGTGTCCTGAAGGCTCCCACTGAAGAACGGATACCTGCTGTCCTGCTTCACGCTGGGTTTCCTGGCTGCTTCTATCCTGAGCAACTGGAAGCCGACTGTGGCTTTTGACAGGAATGTGAATCTGAGTGTTCAGCTAAACCTAAGAATCCCCCGATGGGCATGGCCTAGTCTACCACCAATATATGTGAGTGCCACTGTCTTTGTCCCCTTAGCACCACAGGATATTATCAGTGAAAAATTTCCCAAGCTGAGAGCAACAAGATGTTATTTAAGCCTACATTTCCTTTTGTTAGTTGTGAAGGTAAACGTTTTTTTCATACTCATATTGGTCGTTCGTATTTCTTCTAGGAAATGTCTTAATTTTTTGAATTTTAAGGATTTGTGTGTGGGTGGGGGAGGAATTTACCTTTCTCTCATTTTCTCCCCCTTTCCTTCAAAACCATACCAAAGGACAAAGAACAAATGGTAATTCTTTTTAACCATATGGTGATACTAATTTTAGTACAAAATTCCAATATGATAGTCATATCTTATCCACAGGGGAAAGGCATATTAAGACTTTGAACATTCTTCAGTGTGGAACAGCCATTATGTATTCATAATTCAAAGCTACCAAGACAGGATACATTCCTTAGTTTAAGTTCTAGGTCTTTAGAGATTATCAAGGATATAAAATTGTTTACTTTACACAGCCTCTGAAGACTTTACTGCCAAAAGTTCATGCCAAACAAGTCATTATAATTAAAACTAGATCATTAAGATACCATGCTGACATTTTCAAAACCATAATATTTTATGAGCCACTTCTCAACTCATTATTAATGGGAAAAATATTCCAATTAAAAGGGAGCTCATATCATGAGGAACAATGAAATGTCAACCTCTTCATTTGCTCCCTTCTAGCAACAGGCACTACAGAATTAAACAAAATTTAATAGGTAAGGTAAAGCTGCAAAAGCATTCGGGGGGAGGGGGATAATCAAGCTATCACTTAAGAAATGAGAACAGACAAATGATTAAAGAATGTATCATTGCATCACTTCAGTTCCTCTCATAGTACCTGATTTGCATTTTCCCTTTTTACAAATTTTAAAAAATATACCTGAACTAATTTATAAAAAAAACTATAAAAAGTTCATTGAGAGAAATTTTGAAAATGTGACAGTAAAACTTAAGTAGAAAACATCCATAAAATGTCTTCCAACAACTTTTGTATATATTTTAAGTACTTTATGTGCTGTATCTTTAATATGTATTACCTATATTAATATCCTGCTAAAGTTTTAACATACTTTTAAATTTACATTTTTATATCAAAGCCTAATGGAATCAATATCTGCTATCCTTTATATACTTCCACTTCTCTACCTATGTAATGTTGGGAAAATTTAGAATTCTAGATCTGTGCTTTTATTTTGATATTATGCACCAATAATTTAGATAAGTACAAATTTTATTAGTTTCTTTTCCAATTTCGTCTACACCGAAGTTTCTTCTTTCTTAATTTTATCTTTGGTTCTACTATGTGTAAATGCTCTATAAGTATTTATGAAATGGATAAATTGAATGAATCATCAATTATACATATTTTAATATTTTCATTGGTTTCTTGGGTATCAGTTCTGTATGTCAAATCTAATGCCTCTTTCACAGCAGCGGTTTCCTTCAAATGTCTGGCATCTCTCGATATGGGGCTCATCCTGGTATTTGAAACTTGCTGTTTGTCCATTGCTGACTGCAGCTGCCCATGACAGGAGCCAGCATTAGGAGGCTGTGGGGGAACAATGAGGCTGACACCAGGAGGAGGGTGCCAGCATCTTGCCCTCTTAGACTGGGGACTCCTTGGCCCTTGAGGTCATTGGCTGTCTTGTGTGCTGGCATGCTGTCCTGACATCAGCATCCACACTTGCTGCTTGAGGGAAAAGTCGGAAGGCTCAGTTGGTTTCAGCCCTGGGATCGCTTGCTTTGAGGCTCTCCTTTTCCTTGCTGTCCCCTTTGCTTGGAGCAAACCTCACGATAGCTCCTAGCTCTGCTGC
This sequence comes from Varecia variegata, assembly GCA_028533085.1. Taxonomy (NCBI): domain Eukaryota; kingdom Metazoa; phylum Chordata; class Mammalia; order Primates; family Lemuridae; genus Varecia; species Varecia variegata. The sequence continues at coordinate 130,726,740 of CM052439.1, forward strand.
ATCTCTCAGGGTTTTGTGGGCTGCAGTCTTCTCCCAGATTGTTTCTCAATCAATCCCATCTGTTTACTTTCTGTCTGGAGTCTTTCAAATTTCTGGTCAGTGGATGGGATTCCTTTTTATCATGAATGCATTTTTAAAAAATGACTTTAACAATTTCATACCGTTTTGGGAAGGGGATAAGACAGCTGTGCTCAATGATCTTGATACAACTGTTTTCACATTATGTCTTCTGTTTAATCCATTCAATCAATTACTACTTATAGAATAGCTACTATATAAGAAATATTTTTCCTACCATGCTGTCCCTAAACTAGGTGTTAAGGCTATCACAAAACATAGGTTTGTTGGTAACATGAACCAAAACATTTATATTAAACAAAAGTGTTAATTTTCCCCTTTGGCAACAAAGAAATCAGGCAGCTATTTCTAATATACTTTCTATTTCTCCATTGTACACTGTAATATTAACATAAATCTCCCAATAAAACATACTGGTTTAACTAAAAGTTACCACAAGGTGGTGCTGAGAAGTTAGCTTTTTGGATGGAAGAATTTGTTTTTAACTTTATTTTAAATCTGAGATTTTCTTAAGCTAGTATGCATCAGGTAGCAATCTCATTTGCATACACCAAAAAATTTTATTTACTAAAAAATTTAAAAATTTAATGTGTATTTTCCATTTGGTTTCAATTTTTTTTTTATCATTGATGTTGAGTTTAACCTGTTAGCTTTAAAAAGATCACTTTTCACAGTGTGGGAGTTTTATACCTAATCTTTGTGTAAGAGGTACGTCCAAGAAGATTACTCTAAAAGGCAAATGTTTATTAGGAAACTCTATTTATCCAGTATTCCCATGCCAAAAAGAATCAGCAATAGCAAACTGCTCCTTTCTACGCATTTAAATTCAAATGAGGCCATTCATTACCTGAAATGTATAGAAGATTGTATTTTAATCTTAAAAAAAGCAGCTCACTGAATACAAAAATAGCTCTTCCACACTGAATTTATTAAGCACCTTTCAGTGTATAACAGCCAACACAAAGGGCTAAGAGTATTCCAAAGGAAGGTGTGAAATTAATGTCACCATCACTTGCCATGTCTAAGAAAACACCTTATATGAAGTAGCAAGCCTCTTACCACAGCAAAAGGTATAACATACAGCACACACGTGTTTCTGGGTGAGGCCAGCAACAGAGAGGTTGCACAGAGGTAGCTAAAGCCTCACTGGCCCATGTGCTCCTATTTGTACAAATAACATCAGTTAAAGTTCAGGAAGCAATAAAGAAAGTTTAAAAAGTACTATCAGGGTTTTTTCTATTACTTTCAGTATATACACTAAGAGATACTACAGTAATGAAATGCAAACTTAAAAGGCAGCAGCTAAATTTATTTCAGCTTTCCTGGATCATATCACAGGCAGCTCATTTTGTGCCATAACATGTGGGAAGAATGTTTGCAAATCAAAGCCTCATGGCACCGGAAAGACCACAGGGCTAGAATCAGAAGCTCTTGATCCTGGCCCCAAGACTGGCAAAATCTAGATGTGTGACTCTGAGCAAGTCATGTAACCCAAGCTTTCAGTTCCCTTATCTGGACTAAAATAACTTCCCAGGGCCCTTCCAGTTCTCCAATTCCATAATTCTTCATTTTAAACATCCTAAATATGATAGCATAGAGGCCTGTGCTGAAAAGTCTAAGGCCATCTTTCTTTCAATTTTCATAGTAGCAAGGAAACGCTTGACTCCCTCCTAAAGCCAAGGCTGGCTGAGTTGGTGACAGCACAGGTTCAGTTCTCACATAGCCTGGCTTTGAATGCTGACTCCGTTATTTACTATGTGACCTTGGGCAGCCTCTAGAGCCTCAACTGCCTAGGTTATATAAAATGGGACTAACAATAGTATAGCCACGGTATAGGTATGTTGTAAAGATGAAATGAGATTACACCTGGGAAGTGCTCTGAATAGTGACAGGCATATAGTTACAAGCTCCATTAGCATTAGCTTTTGTTTTCATTATTATTCTTTGTTAAATAAACGTGCCCTTTGTATACAAACACTTATATAACCTACCACAGTCATTTCCCCCACTTTTTCCAACCCTAAGAATCTTTCACTGTTTCCCCGTATTGACTCCATGTTTGAAACGGTTGTATCTACTGAATCTATTTTTCCATCTTAGTCACATGCATCACTGGCAAAATCATGTCCAAATCCAGTACTCTCTAGCCAATGTACAGCCAAAATGAAAGGAATCCTGAGGCAGACTTATTATAGGAAAATGAGAAGTTAGAAAATATAAACTTCAGAGACTTCAAGCTGGAATCAATGGTATATGTGGTAAGTGACAAGATGTGGCTCACAGTCTCAAAGAGCTTTGAGCAGGACAGAAGGGCATATCCACGATAATAACTTAGGACAGGAAAAAGAAGAGAGAGGATGGTCTGGAGCACGGGGAGAACTGTGAACAAGCAATGAGTTCAAAGACATGAGGAGGCGCAACTGCATCCCTCACCTGAATCCTAAATACTGCCATCTCTAGATATCCCTTCTGAGAATCCCAAAGGATTAGAGCCTATCCTTTGGGCTAAGGAACTATAGAAAGCTTATTTATACATGGAAATATGTTCACTGTAAGAGAGAATCTGATATATGGGTTCGATTGGTTTCTTGGGGAGGGAAAGAGTTTTAAGGGAATGGAACGTTAAGACAGGAAAACTATGCATTAATGCCCGAGGAACAGGTTCAAAGGCAACCTGGTAAGCAAGGCAGGCAGCTGACTGTGCGGGAGAGCTGGGTGGAGGAACTCTCATCCACAAAGCAGCCAGGGTGCCTAGGACAGCTGGTCAACCAGCAGTGGGTCTGCCACAGCCATTTCCACAAATGCAAGCCCCAAATGTGTGTCATTTCAGCATCACCACTGCACTAGAAACACGGCTGCTGGGACACAGCCACAGCAGCAGCAGCAGGAACAGTGATCCTTACAGAGAGGAGACAGACTTATCTTCAGTTTGTGGCTGGCAGTGTAGCAGAATCTCAATGGTCAAACAAACTATATGGTAAGAAAAGCAGAATCCAGAGCCCTAATAACATTAAACTAGAACATTATGAATTACAGTGTTAACTAGAATTGATATAAACGACACATGACCTTATAGGATTCCTTGGAGTGTAGTTGATTTCACAAAGCAGGAATAATCAGGATAAAACTGGAACATCCTGTTGTGACCACAGTGCAAGGATATTTCAAAGAATGTCAGGGACAGTGCTACAAGGACAAAGGAGCTGGCCAGAAAGAGCCCTGACTGATCAAACCAAAACAATCTGGTTCATCAGAAAAGAAGATATTAACCCTGGTTAAGTCTGTGAAAGGCCAGAAGTTTAAAACAATAATCAAAAGGGCATAGTACACAGTGTAAAAAAAAGGAGGCTGTAATACAAAAAGAGTTAAAATAACACATGCACAATTATTCGTATTGATTTTAACAAGTTGGGGATTATTATTAAAAAATCTGTTTATAAAGAGTACAGATATTTAGTTGTTTTTATACTATGTATGCTACAGGAAAAAATAAAGACCAAGAACTCTGAGTAAGCCAAATAGTCCCAGAAAACACAGGAAGTGCCCCAAGATAAGGAAGGACAGAGGAGCACAGGTGGTAACAAAACCAGCCAGGTGCAAAGAGTGTCCAACATCAGTGGTCATACTCAATAAACAAGCAGAGAGGACCCAGAAACATGATCTGAGATGACAAATCAGCCAAAAGCTCTACAGAGCACTGGATAGAGACGATCCCTTGTCTCCTGGGAGATGGAAACCTCTAGAAAGCCCAATTAATTTCAAGAAAATATTTAAAAGGCATACATAAGCTTTTAATAATGTTCACAGATCAGGCCAATACATCATTATGACAGGACAATGGATTATATAATGCTGGTCAAGCGAGACTTAGGAAGTAAATAATTTCATGATGATGAGGAGGTGGGGGTAGGGACCAGACCGTAAATAAAAACCTACCTGAAAGCCATGTACTTAAAAATAAAAACGGTCCGTTGTTTTTTTTGTTTTTTTGTTTTTTTTTAAAAAAAAAACAAAAAAAACAAGTTCAGCCTGATGCCCAATGGCCAGAGTCTGACTCATCTTAGGAGAAGAACCCAAAGTGGGGCCATGTTCTAACCCACAACTGATCTATCAGACACCAGATCTGTAATCTTGGCAGGTTTGAAGGGGCATTCTTTTGTTTCTAGCGATATCAAAGAAATATAATAGCCCTAGGACAAGTCAAAATTAGTGTATAAATAATGAAAAAAAATGAGTAACCTGTAGTATGGGTCATTCAGAATACGTTTCAGTGTGAAAAGTTTGTAATAACACATCTGGGCATTTCACCTACTCTTTAAGGTTAGTGAAGGATTCAAAAAATCAGTTCTAAATTTAATTGGTTAAATTGTTTAAATGAATTCAATTTTATAACGTTTAAACACTTCACAGGAGTTTAATATGATTATAAATTTTTAATAAATCAGGCACTACACAGGCAAAAAGTATTCTTCTCCATGCATAAAAGGCCTCCAGACATTTAAAAAAAAAAATCAGTGAAGTAAACTATTGAGCAAGGTTATCACTTCTTTAACTGGTTCCTTTTCATTGTACAGGCTTTATAACATTCGAAAAGCAGCCATGAAAGGAAAATATGCCACGTACAGTACACACATTAAGTCCACAAACACCAAAATATTTACTGTGGTTTTCACTTGGTGTTGAGATAGCAGGTATTTTAGCTTTTCCTTTGACATTCTTTCTGAATTTTCCAATATTCTCCACGATGAGCATATCTTACTTTTTTTTTTTAGTAACAAAAAGATAAACATTTCTTTAGAAAAAAAATAACGCCATCCACCACTCAGGTGAGTCTGTCTACACTGGCAAAGTTTGAGAATTTATTCTGGAGCTATTGTAGTGACAATCACTGGTGTTTGGGCTTGAGAATGCCAAGCTAAACTGACAAAGGGATCAGCGAGTGGTGGGTAACAAAACTAGGGTCAGAAATAAAACGACAAGGTGAGGGGCAGGCCAGAAATGGGAAAAGCAGAGACAAGCAGGAAGCAAGGGCAAGAACCCAGGGGATCTTAGGTTGTTAGGCCCAGTCAAGACAACAGGGAACAGGAGACACATTTGGTGAGGACCAAGCACTAAGTCTGTAGATCAAGTCAGGCCCACAGGCTGGGGCAGGGAGCAGGCAGAGCCTGGAGAGCTTAACTACCTGGAGGAAACTCCCCTCCTGGCTCCTTAGCTACAATCAGAATCTCTGACCTGTCTAATTTTCTACCAGGTAATGACGATTCTCTATACCAGCGATGCTGCCGTATTCGCCACCAGAATACAAAAGGTAAAGACATGTTTGTTCATTTCCAGCATGCAGCAAGGACAAACCCACTGTACGCATTAAAGGATTGCTACCCGGTTTCCAAACGTGTCTTGACCAACAGAGTAGAATATCATTTGAGTGACTGACCGCATTCTAAATCACAACAGGAAAAAGTCGTGATAGAAAAAACCTCAGATACACTTGGGACTTCTCAGTTCCATACTGTAATTTAGAGTAAAGAAAAGTGAAGGAAGAGTCCCCCCAAGGAATGCTGCTTACTATTAATAAATAATATTGCTTTCAAACATAAAAGGTCCTACTTAAGGTCAGATCTGGGGAGTGACATGATCCAAGGGGAATCCCCTCTAGGATGAGTAAACGTAATGGAGACATCCACGATGAGTCACTGAATGACTGAGAAACACAGCCCTAGAAACTTCCTATCACATCAACATTTGCACACAGCAATAAGCAAGAAGTTTCTTTTTCTTTGTTTACCAGACTGTTCAAGCCATTGTTAAAACTATGGCAAACATAGGTTTGTAAGCTTCAGTGCAGCTCTATGTCACTCCTTTAAAAGAACAGTGACATCACCAGAAAGGAACTCAACACACACCATTTGTTTATAAGCTGCTTAACATGAACGTCCCTGGTGTCCACATCGGGAAATCAATGTCAGCTTACACAAGACACCCCATGAGCACGCTTCAGATTTGGAGATTAGCACTATGATGCATGGATATGATAATGACATTAAATAACAGTGGCTGGCTTAGCAGGTCACAAAAGGACTAACTACAGTGTTAAGGGATCATTCTAGGCTCTGAAAAAATAATTTGATAAAGATTATTGGGCAACACTGTTAAAAATATTCCTCAAAATAAACACTTATGCCCAAGAAGCTTTTAGAAAACCTGCTGGCAGAGTGGCCTTGTCCTCTGCCTCTCTCTTCTTGTGCTGACACTGCCCAACTGTGGTTAGTCTCTGGTCGGCTGTCTCTTTGAGACTGAACACCATGCCTTCGATTAAGCTGCAGAGTTCTGATGGAGAGATATTTGAAATTGATGTGGAAATTGTCAAACAATCTGTGACAATCAAGACCATGTTGGAAGATTTGGGAATGGATGAAGGAGATGATGACCCAGTTCCTCCAACAAATGTTAACGCAGCAGTATTAAAAAAAGGTCGTTCAGTGGTGCACCCACCACAAGGATGACCCTCCATCCTCCCAAGGATGATGAGAACAAAGAAAAGTGAATAGACCATGTCCCTGTTTGGGACCAAGAATTCCTGAAAGTTGACCAAGGAACACTTTTTGAACTTATTCTGGCTGCAAACTGTTTAGACATCAAAGGTTTGCTTGATGTTAAGTGCAAGACTGTTGCCCATACGATCAAGGGGAAAACACCTAGGGAGATTCTCAAGACCTTCAATAGCAAAAATGACTTTGCTGCAGAGGAGGAAGCCCAGGTACACCAGGAGAACCAGTGGTGTGAAGAGAAGTGAAATGTTGGGCCTGACACTGTAACACTAAGGATTGTTCCAAATACTAGTTGCACTGCTCTGTTTATAATTGTTAATATTAGACAAACAGCAGACAAATCCATCGTATGAGCAGAGTATTGTCCTCACTGCATGTGTAGTTTGAGTGCAGATTCCAAACCTATGGCTGACTTTCTTCTAGTATGATTGTAAGTTTCTTTTTTCTTTGCTCTGAATAAAATGAAACTGTGGGTTCTCTACAGAAAGTGGCATTTTGGGCTTTTCCTCCTTTTTGTAAAGCGATTTCTGCCTAGTTTATTGTCCAGTTAGCTTCAGTGACCTTTTAAAAGTTGGCATTGCACATAAAGGTTTCTGAAATAGAATAAAATATTATCATGAATTGGAAACTGGAGAAAGGCTACTTGAAGCAAACGTGCTGAGTGGGGTATCAGGATGCCGTCCAGCCTCCTAGACTCGAGGAGTATCACTGGTATTGATTAGCCTGTGTGTCGCAGGGCTCCCTAAACTGGATCTAAGGACTTCTTGAAAAATTATTTTTAATTCTTATAGCTTTGAATATATTGCCTAGGGACTTAGTTACCACCCAGTTTGTGTTTTTTTGGGAGAAATATAACTGGACAGTTTGTTAGTTTTTCAATTAAAAAGACACTTAAAAAAAAAAAAAAAAGAAAGAAAACCTGCTGGCATAATGATACTCTAGCCACATCTGAAGAGGCAGGCATATAAGTTTTTTTTCCTTTAACCAGTTGTTCTAAGTTATTAGAATATTTTTAAAAAATCGTAGCAAAGACACCTACATTTGGTTTGTATTTCCAGCAACTGTCATCTTTCAAAGCAATCTCTTAAGTACTGACTAGGGGAAAAAGTCAAATTATATGACATAATCAAAATTCTTCTCTAGAAGGCCAACATTGCCATGAATTATTATAGAAACCTTTTCCTTTGGAGAGGAAAAGAGCCAGGAAGAAGTTAATATAAACCTCTAGGCAGAGAACTCTGCCAGGAAAATGACTTCTAGTGATAAAAACACAAGGCAGATGTTCTAAAAGTAATTTAAAATATAATTAGACATGAAGTCTCCCAACCATTACCTGTGTGCACATAATAGCCACAAACTGGATTTTTAGAATCATCTTTGTTACCATCGAAAAATCACATATCTTTCAGGCCAGTAAGATATAATATACTCTGAACTAGCAGAATTTCAACATTTTCAAAAATTAAGTTATCAAACAATTGCTTTAAAACGACCATGTCTTGATTTCACTAATTTAACACAACTTCTGTTTCCTCTATCCTCAGGATATAAGTTCTATTGAACAAAACATCAAAAGAAACCATCCTTACATCAGATTTTCTTAATCTATGGCAAGAATTGAATGAAATTATAACTTTAAGTGCATTAAATCAAGATTATGATGATTTCGAAAGCTGTTCATGTGTTAAATTTTCATTTATAAACTAGATCATAACTCAAGAATATGGTTTATGTTACAATTGGATTCATAGAAGTTTCAACTTAAAGTTTTCTTTATTACACTTAAAGGTTTTTTGTTAATTTTCTGGTTTTCTACTTTGAGTTAGCTTTTTAAAGAATCAGAAAAACATTTTTCAAGTTCAAGTATTGTTTTTATGTGACAATTATTTCAGTTTTGTACCAGCTAATTCAAAACAACTGAATCAAATAAAAAGTTCAAATGTAGTTTTTTAAAATGTACATCTTAGAGAGTCTTTTAGTTGTATTTTTCCCCCACCTTAGTGCATGAATGCAATATATCATCCTTGGTATGTTTTTCCGATCATAGACATCTGTGGTTTCTGGATAAAATATCTGGAAAACAAAAGAAACAATGTTTATTATATGTCTTGCTCTTAATTATTTTAAGTCTTTGAAATAATCCTACTTTGATTGTCCTTGCTATTCTATAATTATATAAACACAGAGGAGACTCCAAGTCATTGCCTCATCTTGTTCTGCTGACACACCAATCTCTACAACTGGACCCCTACCTGACAGCAAGCCTCCTCATGGCAACAGGAGAATGGTGGTGTTCACAGCCAGCCAATCCAAGAAGGCCACATCCACAGTGCTAGGTCGCCATGTTTTATTTCATGATGTGTGAGTCTACGTAGGCTCTGCCTTCAGTAGCCCTCTCATTCCTATGACGGCCCAGGAGTCCCATGGGCCTGAGAAGGGTGGCCTTCTTAAAGCCACTTTATTACATTGCTAAAAACTTGACCACACAGTTCCATAAAGATGTGTGGATGCAGATACAACATACACACACAATTTTTTATTTGCTTAAGGTATTATGTTTCACTGAATAAAATCTGGAAAGTATACAAAGTATGAAGGAAAAATACCTATGATCTCACCTTCCAGATTGTCACCATTAGCATTTGGTTTAGTTTTTCTGGTCTTTCTTTTCTGTATGTGTCTCTGATTTTTTATGCCTATGAATGTGTGCATGTGAAAACAAAATTGTACTTAGTGTAAACCTATTTGACACTTAATAGAACATAAAAATTTCCAATTTCCTTCAGTATTCTTATAAGAAGATTGTTCCTAATAGATGTACATGATTCTTTCATATTTTTGAACCATAGCTTAACCAGTTCCCCAGGGTTGAACATTGTTTTGCCCCTAATTTTTTCACTATTGTAAGTCACTGCAATGAATATCTCTACATTTTCTAAGCATCTGATTACTTCTTTTGGTAAGTCACCTAAATACTGAATTACTAGATTGAATGGTCTGAACATTAAGACTTTTAATACACTTTCACACTTTTCTTCTTAAGCTTGAAACTAAAAGCCTGATAAAAAACATATCAGAGTAGGGCAGCAAACTTCTCTGTTTCTAAGCACAAAAAAAGAGTAATCAAGCTTGAAGCTTCTAATATAATATCAAGATAAGCATGTTGACATTACTTGCTTGCAGTAAATATTTTATAAAATTTGACGTAAAAACTAAAATTAAATCATATACCATATGGTAGTATTTGGTACTCAAGTGCAATTTTCTATCGGATGTTGGAAAAATGCAGAGAGAAAAAGAAGCAAAGTTTCTTGAGCTACAAAATGTACAGTCACTAAGCATTTAAAGAAATGTCTCTAGCCTAGGAAATTTCAAAAGCCTTTCCAACTTTCCTTTAACACATTTGCTGTTAAAGTGTCAGTGGGAAGAGGATTCCCAAATTCAGAAGTGTTACCAGGCTTAAGGTTCTTCTACATAAGCAGAGAACAAGTACAACCCCTTTCCCTCCTTTTTCTTTCAACAAGAACCTTTTATATTTCTCCTGGAAAATCACTATGAATGTATTTTCCTTTAGCAAGGAGATGGGATCAATTTATAGTTCCCCAGAATGTTTTATTCAGCACTGTACTTCCAGCACCTAGCATGGTGCTGAGCGGAGTAAGCACTCAATGTTGATAAATGAAGGAATGCCAATCAAATGCATCAAAGTCAATTCAGTATACTATTAGTCTTTCGCCTCTGCAAAGCAACGTATTAATAACTTCACAGTAAAATTCAGTGTTAAAATAGAATCTGCTTTATAAGATCACTTGTTTGGCCCAAAACAGACAATTTGAAAAGGTTTACATCAAACCTACCGAGCAATGAAATTATCCTAATCTGATGTTGTCTCACACAGAAAAATCCTGTTTGAATTTTTTTTATTAATCTGTTTACTATTCAGTCCCTAGTTAGTACTTCCTAAATCACAATCCAGAAATATGAATTCTGTATTACAACTAATGCCCAGAACGGAACAGTATCTAATGCTCTGGCATTTTAGGAGAAGAGAAAGTAGTCAGATTACAAATGGCAGAACAAAACAAATCAAATATTGATCATGAGCTAAAATGAGACTAAGCTAAAACAGATGTGAGCACAATTAAAAATAGGCATCCATAATTTACATTAAGGAATCTTTTATTTTTGTTGGGGTGGATATTTTTAGTTGCAAACCCAGCTTGATAATACCACCACCACAGGACTTCATACATCAGTAACCTCTCCCCTTGCCCTTAATTGGACCACTCTTATTAAATAATTTCTTTAAAATAGCTGAACATACTAAGCAATACAAAAGAGTGAACAATGGATACATATGAAAACCTGATTGATCTCAAGGACAATACGCACAGCCAAAAAAAAAATCAGTCTCGAAAGGTTACCAACTATATGACTCCATTTATATATCATTCTCAAAATGACAAAACTAGAGAGATGGAGAACATATTAGTGGTTGCTAGGAGACAGGGTAGGGGCAGGGAAGCAATCTAAAGGCCCCTCCCTCCCCGGTGTCTGTTTCTTGACTGCGGTGATGGTTATGCAAATCTAGTCACAGGCTAAAACTGCACAGAACGATGCACACACTCACTCAAATGCATGTAAAAATGGTAAAACCAAATAAGGTTTGTGGTCTAGTTTACGTTAATTCACCAATGTCAATTTAATATTGTACTACAGATATAAGCTGTTACCACTGGGGGAAGCTGAATGAAGGATACACATAGATGTACTATTTTTACAACTTCCTGTGATTCTATAATTATTTCAAAATAAGAGGTTAAAAAATAGTTCTACAATTTTTATCAAATATAATTATTTCCTCATTTCCCCCACATGTCTAATTCTCTCACATGCTTTAGCGTGCCTACTATTCAAATTTAACAAGCACTGAATGTTTGCTGAATGAATTTTATTTGGGAGAGCTATTTCAGGATTAAAAGCTGTCACCCACCAGGCCTTTAAAATTTAAAATGACACAATGACTTATAATAATTTATAAAAATTTGGGGGCATGGACATGCTTGAAGCTCTGACTCAGGTGGGGCAAAGGCAATATATGTAACCTAAACATTGGTACCCCCGTAATATGCTGAAATAAAAATTATGATAATTTATAGTGATATATGGTGATCTGAGACTTAGAATCTTAAATATAAATATTAATAGCAACATAAAAAAGAGAGTTGGCTATTTAAATCAACTATCTATCAGCTAAAGCTTGTTCTGATTCTATTTAATTTGTACACACTTTAATTTTAATTTACACACACTCTAATTTATGTGCACAAGCTCTCAATCTTGCACGTGCCTCATTCTGAGTTCTTGCCATATATCACTTTGTATAGGCCTTTCTGTATTTTTGTTTAGTGCTCACATTTCTCATTCCTATGTTGACATACCCCAATCTGCCAAATCATTTTCCATAATGAGGTGTGTGTGCACCACCCTTTTGCCTTGCAGGTCCCGCACGTGAAGGCTTACCTTGGGTAGCCCAATAGACTCCATCGCTCTCAACCACTGGACGGTATTATCCGTGTGTCGGAAATGAAGGCCAGACTTCTAACGTGAGGATGGGAGGAAGAAAAAAGAAAGAAGGGACCACACAAAAAGTGAGTCATTTGTAACAAATTTCTTCATTAGCAGAATGCTTTTCAATTGTGCTTCTAGAACAGAGTTATTAATGATCACACAAAGCAAATATAAAGACACAATAAAGGAGACTGAACTGTATCTTGGCAACTTCCCTACCATCTGTGATGAACCATGACAGTTTCCATAATTCACACATTTGAGGTAACTTCTGAACTAGAATCTCAAAAACCATTTAATGTCTAACACGACTAAGGATGTTTCATGAGACACGTGTACATGTGCGTGGGTGTGTGTGCACACAGTGTCAAGGTTTTGGCAAGTATGCCTGAGAAGCCTAGCAACTTCAGCAGAAACAATTTTTAGAAGACTAAATGCTTTATTTTCTTATGATGTAATATTTCTGTAGAAAAACCTGGAAAATGTAGCAAAATACAAAGATGAAAACAGAAACCACCTCACAGAGCTAATTTGAATATATACTCTCCTTACAATTTAACCCTAATTTTGGCCTTCTATAAAAAGTAAACCTTCAGCAGAAATGTTTTATGAGATTTTTTCCTGCCTGTATAATAAAAATAGTCTACATCTTCCATTTCTTCCTTATATTCCTAACTAGATAGCCGTTTCTTCCGCAGTCTGTAAGTATAGCATTCTTGCCTGTATCTCATGAAGATCTATCAGGTAATGAACCAAAGGGCTTTAAAATGATCTTATATTTTTTATTAATTAAATGCATAGCACAATGTTATTTTTCATTTTTAATAAATGTACAAAAAAGTAACTATAGAAAAGTTCATCATATAACGAACATCCAATGATTGATAAGAATTCAGAAAGTCTGGCTTTTCTGTGGGGCCACCTTCTGTGACCTTCTACAATCTAATAGTATATTACATAAAAGGTATTTTCATGGCTGTTAGAAATTATAAAGTGTAAGCAAATCAACATTTGACAAATGTTTATGCCTTTTTAATGGTGGCCACTATTTGTGACTGGACTGTGTTTCAAGTACTTTATGTAAGTTATCTATAATTTTCAAAATACACTGCAAGGTAATTATCATTCCCAGTTTTTAAGGATGAGGAAAACTAGGCCAAAAAGATGAAATGATTTGTCTAAAGTCAAACAGCTTTTAAGTGGCTGAGCTGAGATTCAAGACTAGGTCTCCCTGGATCTGAAAACCTTCTCTATGCTAATGCTCCCCCAGAGAAGAACGCAGGACCTAACAACCTTTGATTATTTTTGGGAAAGAAAAAATGAGCTTGAGGAAGCTAGAGGAAGGGAGAGTGGAAAGAAAGGGAGGAAAAGGAATAAAGAGAGAAAGAATGAGAGCACAAAGAGTTAACATCAGACTATAGTGCTTGAGTGTTTGTAACTCGGGATACATTTCTTTCGCTTGATACAAACAAATCTCAGACAACACCACTCTGCCATGGAGGAACAGGATAGAAACAACGCAATTAAGCCTAAACCAAGACAAAGATGAGGACTCTCTGCACCACAAAATAATTAAATATCCTCCTCTTCCAACTAATAAGACCTACTCTAGTTTCTTTACTGGTGACAATCTAGTCCCCATTCGATATTCCCACTTCCTAGATAAAGATTATCAAGACACCAATTTGATCCTGCTTCCTGGCAACACCCAAAAGAAACCTGGTCTTTGCTTCCCTAAATCCTTAGTAATAGAATCACCCAGAACAAGTCCAAAACTACACTAAGCCCCTTGCTTCTCCCTGTGGCTCCATGTGTTTGTCTTTTTTATTACCTCAACACATTAAATAAACCTAATTTTGTTTGGCCACAGGTGGATTTCTGGGGTCTTTGGCTGGTGGGCTTCAACAATCCCAAATTATGTAACAAAGACACACACCCATCTATTTACTGGTCGTGTTAGCTAAGTATAATAATCTCAGTACAGTCACAGATTTCTCTGAATCGTGGTTCCTCAGCCATAAAATGCCCCTTTGAGTTCCTGAATTAAATTGAGAATAAACAGAAAGTATTTAGTTGCATAGTACACCTAAGAATTCGGTAAGCGTTAGCTATTATAATTATTTCACTACAAGAATGAGTATGAAACTTTTATCATTTTCAATGTCAGAAAAAGGTTTACCACTTCATGTTAAGAGGCACTAAAGAAAAATGTGGTTAACTTGGTCATATTTATACAATAAATGACAGATTTCAAATCCTTCATCCATTTGAAACACCTGAGAAATGCTGACTTTAGACCCCTATGGTTCATGTTTGCATATTTAAGAAGTACACTTTGGGGAGTGAATTGCAGCAATAACATCTTCGGTCTACTGAATTTGCTTCAATTAGAATGAAAATGGTCTTCAAAACAGACAGAAAATATTCTCAGTCCATTACCATTATTTTTATCGAGTTTTTTTTCACTAGTCCTATATATTAATACTATACCAGGTGAATGTCTACAATCAGATTTAGCCAAGGGTTGCTTTGGTCTATCTACCTAATTTCTTTCAGGTATAGAACCAGAAAGTGTATGCTAATTTTCCACTGCTGCACTATTGTAACACCAGCCAACAGGTTCATCTAGTTTAAATTTCAGAGATGAGGAATTTTCTTCTTTGGATGCTAACTTCCTCCGTATCAAAAGCAGAACATTTCAAACTATGAGGGAGCGTAGAAATCAATAATTATCCTAATATGCTTATATTACAGATGAGGAAACTAAGGGCACAAGTATATAAGACACTTGAGTACCTAACTCGTTAGGCTCAGGGTTAAGATTCCCTTGCAAATGCCCTGACTCCAAGTCCAAATATTATGTTCATCTCACTGTTCAGGTGCCTCGGGACAACCGCCGAGTCTACACTCACCGGGTGCTTACATCTGTCAGGCACTGTGCCAAGTGTCTTGCATGGACGGTCACATTTGTTCCTCACAACCTCTCTACATAGGCAGGTATTGTTATTAGGTTGAGTATCCCTTATCTGAAATGCTTGGGATCAGAAGTGTTTGGGATTTTTTTCCAATTTTGCAGTATCTGCCTTACACTTACCAGTTGAGCAGCCCTAATCTGAAGATCTGAAACCCAAAATGCTCCAATGAGCATCTCCTTTGCACATCACGTCAGCACTCAAACAGTTTCAGATTTTGGAGCACTTTGGAGTTTTAGATTAGGGATACTCAATTTGTATTCCCACTTTACAGGTGAGGAAACAGGCTCTGAGAAGCAAAGTTAGCGGTGAAGCTAGACTTTAAAGGATTTTGATTCTACAGCTCACTCTGCTAACCACTATGCATATGCCTTCCCTATCTGAGTAACACCTAAATATTCAACGGCATTTCTCATAAGCCTGCAATTATCAAGGTGCTGTCCGGGACGCCATTCTTTACCTTTGAGCCTAGTCAGGCTGCGTTTTCTCCAAGGAATGCCCGTCCTTCCTCCTCTTCTCTCTCGCCCAGCCCAGTCTGCTCGGGAACACTCTCTAGTCTCGCAAGCCCACGCCACGGAAAGCTTCCTGGCCCTTAACCATCCTGCAGTCCCTTTAGAATGGATAGGATGGCTCCCTCCCCCTCAGTCGTCCCCCACTGTCCACCCAGCTGTCTTCTCCTCAAGGCCATCCGTCCACTTCCAGCTCCCTTCCAGGATCCACCCTTTGTTTTCCCGCTTGAAGCCATTCACTTCTTGCCTGTGCAGGCCACTGCCACCTGTCACCTGGACTGAATTACCCCTCACTGGACTGTCTCCACCCTCATCCTCCCTCTTATTTATTCCCCACATAGCAGCAACTGATCTTTCTTTTAAAGCACAAACTGTACCACGTCGCATCGCGATGTCTCTGTTTACAGCTTCAATGGCTGCCGCCTGCACTTGGCACGAAATCACAGGTTCTCCTTGGAGCCTATATGGCTCCATAGGACACAGGAGCCTCCATGGCTCCTATATGACAGCGTCATCTCTGCTTCCCTCCTGGCCTCGTCCCCCACTGCTGTCCCTCTCTGCAGCCTTTCAGCCACTCTGTTGTAGACAAGCTATTTTTTTGGACTGTTCTGCCCATTGCCCAGCCCTGACTTGCACAAAGATGACTTTCTTCCCAATCTTCCAGCTTCAGAGCAAACCTCTCCTCAGAGAAGCCCATCTCCTGCCCGTTGCTATCTGTCTATAATGCCAGCTTCCATTTCCTTCAGATGGTCATCACTATTCACAGCTGTAGGTTTACTTACAGTCTGTGTCTCCATGTAAGTGCCATGAAACTAGGCCCGTGTCTGCCCTGCTCACTACTCTGCCGTTAGTGCCCAGAACCATGCCTGGCATGCAGGGTGTCGGTAAGTGTTGCATGGGTGAATCAATTCTACTCTCTATATATTTCCATCATGGCACAACTTTTTATTTTCCTACTTTATTATAACGTATTACATTAATGTTTATCTGTTTATTAGAGCAACAGTTCCTAAACCTTAGTAGTATATAAGAAAAGAACCACCTGTAGGTAATTTATTAAGAATATAGCTTGCTAAGTCTCAGGTCAAGAGAGTCTACCTGACTTAGCGGTCTGGGGTGGACCCAGGAGTCCATTTTTCACACACCCCCATCAGGTGGTTCTGCAGGAGGTTTGAGTATCATACTTAGAGGAAGTGGATCACACTCCAAGCACACTGAATAAATACCAAATAAAGCATAAAAGAAAGGAATGGGGTACTTTGGCTTACAGGATACTATTGTCATTCATTCCTTCATCCAACAGCCATTTCCCCAACCACCCACTATGGACCAGACCCTGAGCCATTCACTGGGGACAGGGCAGAGCAGGCGTACGCAGTTCCTGCCTTCTTTACAATGCACTATGGCATGTCCAAGACAGTGTCAGGTGCCACGGCACACATGGCATGGTCACGTAACTCAGGCCTTGGAAGGTTTAACTCTAACACTTAGGACATCTTTCTAACCCTAAGTTAATGAGGGACTGAGGTTGTACATAAGCTGGCAGACAAAGATAATGCGGCAGCAAGAAAGCTCCTGTCTGCCTAACTGATGGTTGTCAGAGCTGTTGGTGCCAACACTGAGTCCTTCAGGGATCAGGGACACGGCCGTGCCCTGGGGACCCTGTGCCTAACAGGCGGGTCGTATTTCATGGCTGCAGTCTAGGCAGACCCTGCGGCGAGAGCCCAGGTTCACGGAATTCATGGTTTCCAGACGGCACATCAGGGGCTGGGCCGGGTGAGTGAGTGTTCCCTGTGCTTCAGCATCTCTGCCTCGGCCCGTGATTTAGTGCTCCTAAGAAAGGACCACGTGACGGGCTTTAGTTCCGAAGGACAGAACAAGAAGTCGAGTCGCCTGTTCACTAATATTTGTCTCCTTTTATTTTTGTATAGAAATGAGAAGGCCCTAAAATAAAATTTTATGATTAACTTGGCAAATCACTAAAAATTTCCATTGGAAACACTAGGCACTTTCAGGGATTTAAGAAAAAAAGAAAAACCTCTCTCTCCAGTGACTCCTGAAGGGTTGTTTCCAATTTTTCTTCTGGCTCAGCAGCATGGGGGAGGCGGAAGCCCCAGGCCACGGCCAGCAGCACCTCCCTCCTGCTGCCTCCCTTCTTCCCGCGCCACCCAGCCCTCCAGGGGCCTGAGAGGGCAGCAAAACAGAACACTTCCCTCTCTCGTCACGTCACGTTTCCTTCAGGGATGTCATCACCTGCCGAGGCCCTGTGGGTATTTTATTTCATAACGAGAGACTGAAAATATTATTTCCCCTGGGCCCATCCCAAAGAGCAGCTGCTGCTCATTTAAACAGTAGGATTCTGATGCCAGGAGGAGAAGGGACCTGCTAAAGCTGCCAGGAGGCAACTGCCTTGAGGGCCCAGAGCTGATCTGGAAGGAGACACCTATATTCAAGGCACATGATGTGCCAGGAAGAAAAAAGAGCTAACCCACACTAGGCTCTGACGCTCGCCTTCCAGGAAGCGCCTACCTTTCCAGCCAGACTCTCACAGTCCACAAAGCCAAAAGAAATTACCCACGGTCTCCTTTCAATGCAGCCTGGATCTAGCCCAATTACACTTTAACCCTACCATCAAATCTACATGCATGTTAGTACTAACAGATCTAGATATTAATAATACCCATAATATAAGCAACGGAAAAAAGATAAGCCATAGTCTAAAATGTGGGCAAATGGTTATTTTGTGGAGGAGGGATATAGATGTTTTTTTTCTGTGCTTGTCTGAATTTCTAAACATACTTCTCAAAAAGTTTTTTAAAACTTTAATTTTGGCTAAGTCATTAAAGTCTTTTGAAAGGCTATAATGAGCTAGGTCTCTGGGGTGAAACACATGACTTCATGAACTCAAATTTACTTTACCAAATGCAAACACTTGTATTTATAACATTATTCAAGGCAAAAACTTTTGCTCAGTTACCTTTTTGATTAGGCTAGGAAAACAGACTCAAAAGGGATCTGTCAAGTGATCCTGTCTACAGTTAGCCTTAATGATTACTCAATCATTTGATATAAATTCAATACATATATTTTGTTTACAGGACTGAAAGGTAGTATGAATCATACAATAAATGGGAAATCATTCCATTTTCAACTATCCTCAATTATTGTCCCTGCAATTGCATGGTAACTTTATTTGTAAAAGAACACTTTTAAGGATACTTGAAAATCTACAGATAGAAAATACTGATATCAAGAACTAAATATATTAAGAAAACAAAGAATCAAGTTTCCAAGAAGCTTCAGAAACCTTGACCCATAGTAGATAAGAGGTCACGTGTTCCAGAATACAACAACAGACATTTTTAAATTCCCTTTTGAAGATACCTCTCCAATGGAGAAGCCTCTTAGGTTGGTGTTTACTTTTTCCTCTGGCTTTTTAATGGAACTCTTCAAATGTAAAAAAGTAGACAGACTAGTATAATGAACTCCCACGTACCCATCATCCAACCTCAATGATTATGCACTCATGGCCAGTTTTGTATCACTTATCTACCCTCCCTCCAATTATTTTGAAGCAAATCCTAGATGTATCATTTTATCTGTACATATAATACTTTGATACATATCTCTAAAAGATTAAGATTTTTATTACTCTAAGATTGGTGTTTATTTTGACTTTGTTTTCTTCCCCATGCTTCTTCCAAATTTAAGTAACGGTGCTTTTGCTGCTGCTGCTGTTTCTGAATGGGCTATGACACCCTCCTGTATTTTCTGGTCCTTCCAAATTAGCCATGAAACAATTCTTAAAACTGGTTGTATACAAAAAGGTTAGTTTTGTTTTGTTTTAAACACCACATGGAAAAGTATTCTTAGCTGATCAACTTTACTACTAGTTTTATTACATTAGCCCTAACTCTTTAGGGCCGCAAGTTCAAGTCCCAGCTGGGCACTCTACTCACTAATGAGAATATGGGGAGTAATAAGCCGTGTTGGTGGTAAAAAAGAAGGGGTAGTGTGCCCCCACTTTTACCCTTACTGGCACTAATAAAGCCACAAACAATCTCCATAGGAATTGGATGGGGGGAGGGAAACAAACCAGAGGTCTTTCAGCTTCAGCCCAGAAACAGAAACACTTTTGCTTTTTAAACCTGCGGCTGCCTCAGGAATGATGATTAACAGGCTCCAAAGACCAAGGACATCCCCTCTCCCACAATATCCTTACAGAAACACTGAGAGTAAAAGAAGGGAGAGGAAATGAAATACCAAACTTTCACTTTTAGCTGGAAGCCAAAACCAATTAGATCTTGGTTACCTTATAACGTGTTTGTTCCACATCATAGATCTTTTTCTCCGATACCATTTTCGGGGCAAAGAACTTGGCTAACTTTGCAAGGTAAACTCCATTCCGGAGCCCTTCTTCCAGTTCAGTGGTTGGTGGCAATTCTTCAACTAAGCAGAGTTCCATCCACCTAAAATTAAAAAAAAAAACAAAACAAAACAAACCTTAAAGTGATTCCAGTTGGGTAACTTTCTGTACATGAAGTCAGGTAGCATTTCACCGTGTGTGTTGGAGATAAAGGGAGAAAGATCTGAAACATCTTTAGGTGGGAAGAGAAGACTTTCTGAGTGGGACAAGGATTCGGAACATGAGGTTAACAGGGGGAATAAAAGCCCATGGTCAATGAATTCCCAACCAATACACAGCTTGTCAACTTCACCTTCATCTGAGTCTCTGCCAATTCTCTTTTGTGCCAAAGAGGGAAAAGGCCAAACCATTTTGTGTGGGTGGAATTAGTCCTGCTGACATTAAAGAAAAAATAATTCCAAATTTACGAGCCTTTAGCACAGGCAATTCTCGTAGGGAGTGTGCCTTGGGAAGCCCAGAGTCCAAAGTACTATGAAATCTGTAGTTGCCTCAGTGCAGGAAGGACTACCACGAAAACTAGGAAGGCATGGAAAAGCAGCATAAGAAATTCTGAAAACAGAGACAGTCTTGTTTAAATAATTCTCCTTTTTCCAATACCAAGAACTTATTAACACACTTATCTTTTTGGGAAGATACAGTAATTACTGGGTTTTGAAAAAATATTTTAGACAAAGATCAGGTTAAATCTCAGGATATTGTGCCAGTATTGTAGAAAAGACAGCACCAAGGTCATTACTGGCTCAAGGACACAGAGTGGAAAAGGAGACAGGCCAGTTTACATTTCACACTGGTGAAATGTACAAACTCTGCCAGAGTCATGAGGATAATGCTATTCCTATCCATTCTCGAGTAACTATTACCCACTATAAGATCTGAAAGGCAGGTGTGCAGTTCTCAGTAGGGGAGCCCCAAACTCCCTGCCACCCAGCCACTGATCCCCAAGTCAAATTGTTAGTGCGAGCACCATACCTCTATAGACAATCCCCCAGAGGATCCTTAACACAAAGCAATTGATCAATGTAATGTGAACAACTGATCCTGATCCAAGCTGCAAACGCTGTCAAATGTCTGAACCACTCATAGCTCTGGACAACATCTTTTAAAAGCTCAACAAGCCCCTAATAAGTAGTAATTACTGACCACTTATTAGGTACTATAAAAAATGGAATCTAGTGGTCCCCCCTTATCTGAGGTTTCACTTTCCACAGTTGCAGTTGCCCGAGGTCAACTGCAGTCTGAAAATATTAAATGGAAAATTTCAAAAATAAACAAACAATTCATAAGTGTTACATTGCGTGTCATTCTAAGCAGCATGATGAAATCTTATGCCATCCCACTCCATCCCTTCATCATCACAGGAAGGGCAAGGACAGTATAATAAGACATTCTGAGCGAGAGACAGAGAGGGAGAGAGAGATCACAGTCACATAAATTCTATTATAGTACATTGTTAGAATTTTTCTACTTTTATTATTGTTGTTAATCTCTTACTGTGTCTAAGTTATAAATTAAATTTTATCACAGGTATGTATCTGTAAGAAAAAACATTAATAGTATATGCAGGGTTCGGTATTATCTGCAATCTGAGGCATCCACAGCGGGGAGTCTCCCCTGTGGATAAGGGGAACTACTGTATATGAGAAAAATATAAACATAAGTCCTGCCTTCAAGGAGCATTAAATATAACTGAGAAGGCAGTGCAATTTCAAGAAAAATCCAGAGAACCCTATTGGAGAGGGCATTATGTCCAATGCTATGTGGTAGGATTTAATCAGAAAAAGTGTGGGAATAAAAGGGATAAGCTGGTTATCACTGCAGTAATCAGAGAAAACACTGAAAAGTGTCAGAGCCTGGACTTGGCCTAGAAGAACAGAGTACAGTAAGTCCTCGCTTAACATGGTTGATAGGTTCTTGGAAACTGTGACTTTAAGCAAAACAACTATAACGAAACCAATTTTACCATAGGCTGATTAACATAAACGAGAGTTAAGTCCCTACAGGATATTTCTGGTCACAAAAACATCAAACTTCTAAAGACCAAAAGACTTCTAATACTAAACAGCAAAATAAATTTAAGCTACACATGTATTTTAAAAAGATAAATGAAAACAAGTAAGATAATTATTCACCCACTTATTCTGGTTCAGGGTCACAAGTGGCTGGGGCCTGTCCCACGGCAGGGCACACTCGTCCCCATACCCACCCGCACCGGGGCCATGCAGATGCGCCAACAAACCCAACAGGCACAGCTTTGGGACGCGTGAGGAAACCGAGTACCCAGAGAAAACCCATGCAGACATGGGGAGAACATGCACCCTCCACACAGACAGTGGCCCCAGCCGGGGAGCCATTTTTGTCATCATCAATGTTATAATGGAAGGACGCTGAACGAAACGTTACTCAAGGACGTGGGGCAGTTGGAAAGGCAGGAAGAGAACTGGAAGCTGGGAGCAGGACGAACTAAAGACATGAAAGTAACACAGCTGACTCGTGGAGAGGACCTACCCAGAGAGTTCCGTGGGCCCTTGGTGCCCCTGGGGAGAAGACGGCATCGAAACCGGGTGTACACAGCGAAGGAGGGCCTCGAATACGAGAAGTGTGCCTATGCGTTGCCACCAGAAGCAGGGAGCTCCTGGCAGCCTCACAGAAGAGGAGTGACATGCTGACAGTGGCAATTGGAGAAAATGAGTCTGGCATAATGGATGCCTCAGAGACCAAGTTCTCTGCCGGGCCTTTGCCATTCTGAGGTGTTAGGGACTGCATCAGACAGGAAGAAATGGAGAGAAAGGAAACCAAGGGACATTTCAAGACAACAGTAACAGAAATTGGTGACAGCTTAGAAAGGGGTGTCAAAGGAAAGAGAAATACTACCAGCCAGGGAGAGGGGCACCAGGACTCAGCCACACGGTGGTGTGTGATGGTGGCCAAGGCCCCTAACCTCTCCCGGCCCCAGCTTTCTCCTCTGCAAAAAGAGGGGCAGTGATGGAGAGAAGAATCTGGTGATGAAGCCCTTCCCTGTTCTAACACCCCAGGGGGCTGTGATACTGAAAGAGCAAGGAACAGATGAGATGATGATCAACTTGATTTTCCATATATTATGCACTAGATAATGGCGGGTATTTGATTTAAGTGAGCTTTGCTCCAAAAAAAAAAAAAAAAAAAAAAAAACCTGAGGTAAGAGTAGCATGGATTTGCTAAATGCTAAATTAAAAAAAAAATGTAAGAAATCAATAGTAATGTTACCCTTAAAAAGAGTCTGGCCAAGTAAAGAGCCACTGTACTAAACCAAGTTTCTAAGCTAAATAAACTAATTAGAGCATTAAGCTGTTTCACATGAAAACACAATCTGTTTTCAAGTAATTATCTTGAAAAAATTTAAGAAATCATTTTTCATACAACAATATATAAATGCTTTAAAATAACCTGGTAATTGGGGTGTATGTGTGAGGGGTGTAAATGGACAAGTGGTAACAAGAGTTGGGGAAGGTAAGTTGATAACTGGCAGCAAGGGGCAGGAGGCTAGAATAAAACTCTCCAGTATGATACTTTAGACTTGGCCTTGTTTTAAAAATAAGAGTTAATCACAATTATTTTTGTCTGTATTAGAATATGTGCAGTTGGCTTAAAACACTGACGATACCAGAAACCTAGGTTAGCTACAGCCTATTTAAAATACAGTCGTGGCTAATTCTTACAACATTAAGAAGGCAAAGGCCATCTCTTCTTTTTCTCTGTAATCCTTCTATGCCTGGCAACCTGTTTACATGTAGTAGGTACCCAACATGTGGTTACTAAATGAAAGATTCTGACGGCTTAAGAAAAAATTTCCCAAGCATCACAGTTACATCATAAAATCTTTTAAGACACTGCCAAAGACTTACAAAATGTTACATTTTTGCAACATGAGGCATCAATGAATCTCCTTTCCGCTGCCTTGAAAGTCAAATGATGATGCTACTTTTACCCATGATAACTAGTACTTATTAAATAAGCACTATTTTATGCTGGAACCTAGATTTAATACTTTGTGGGATTATCATTTAATCTTCATGACCACCCCATAAGGAAGAGAAGCTATTAGGATTACAATTTGCAGGTGACTTTCTGGTATTTTTTTTTTTTTCAGACACAGATGATTTTCTGAGGCTCGGAAAAGCCTAAGGCCTCACAGCTAGTAAGTGAAAGAACTCCATAAGGCTGCCAGGGGCCTCTGCCCCTCTACTTCCAACTCTCACCTTCTCAAGACTAACCAAACAGAAGAATGAATCCTCCAGTCCAGGCCCACAGCCTAGGGTAAAACAAAGGTGATAACAAGATACTGCAGAGACTTCCAGAGTAGCAGTAAGAGCTCATGGCTTGGAGACAGGTGCTGTCACTATTCCTGTGTAAGGTCAGAGGGCAGCATACTCACTGTCAGGGTTGAGTATGTTCCTGAGGGTTCTTCTGCACTCTCTCAGAACTCCCTCTTTGTCACCTCCCTAGCAACAGGCATGGTAAATGGTCTAGGCTGCCCCTGTGGGTGCTGTGGCAGGGCAGAGGTAGGCTATGGGAAGCTAAGAGCCTACCCAAATGGAGTCACTGCCTTAAGAACTCCCACAAGCCTATACAAGCTCTCAAAGATTCTTCTCATAAGACACAACTTGGAAACCCCTATCAATGATCAGTAAACACAAGACTATTTTTCTGGCACAGGTCACAGACTCTGCTGATAGTGAGCAGTCAGATTGGGTACTCACTGCTCTAAAGGCATTAAAATGTCTCACAATGAAGCAGGAACCATGACATGCACACTTCTAAACTAGTGCACAGTCATCAAGTGGGCTGAATATCCTTTTGATCTGTGTATTTTTTTTTTTTTTAAGTATAAGGGAACACAGATACCATATCATTCAACCCAATGGCTAGGAGACAGGTAAGAGTAGCTGCTGGTCAAGGTCTGCATTCCTAGCCCCATGGCATCTATGTGGGGCAATGTGCACCACCCCCAGGCCTGGCTCAGGAAAACCTGCCACAGACGAGCCTGCACTCTCCTCCCCTGTCTGCCGGCTGGATATTAAAACCCACAGCACACTTGAAAGAGAAGGTAGAAATGCAAATTAAAACCACAAGAAGTTATCACCTACCCCTGTCAGAATGGCTATTATTAAAAAGTCAAAACACAATAGATTCTGGCATGGATGCAGAGAGAAAGGAACACCTATACACTGATGATGGGACTGCAAATCAGTACAACCTCTATGGAAAACAGTATAGAGATTCCTCAAAGAAATAAATATAGGCTTACCATTCGACCCAGCAATCTCACTACTGGGTATCTAGTACCAGTTACTTTATCAAAAAGACACTTGCACTCAAGTGTTTATCACAGCACAATTTACAATCGCAAAGATTGTGGAATCAACCTAAGTGCCCATCAATTTGTGAGTGGATTAACAAAATGTGGTGTATATATATACCACGGAGTACTACTCAGCCATAAAAAGGAATGAATTAATGTCTTTTGCAGCAATTAGGATGGAACTAGAGACCATTATCCTAAGTGAAGTACCTCAGGAATAGAAAAACATGCCACATGTACTCACTAATAATTTGGAACTAATTGATGGGCACACATGGGCAGAGAGAGAAGAAAAAGGCATTGGCAACCAAGAAGAGAGGAGAGTAGGGGTAAAAACCTTCATAACAGGTACAGTGAACACTGTTCAGGTGATGGGCGCACTAATAGCCCTGACTTAAGCATTATGAAAGCTATCCATGCAACAAAAACATTTGTATCCCCTTAATATTTTGAAATTAAAAAAAAAGAGAAGGTAGAAGAACTTCCAGCTATCTGGGCCCCTGAATAACTGTGTTACTCTTGCTCTTACTCTTACATGAGCAAGAATTAAACTTCTGTTGCCAACTTCAATCTCACAGGCTTATCTGTTACGTGAGCTAGTGATACCTGGCCAAGCCAATACAAATTCTAGGTACAACTTGCATGGTATGTTGGGGTCAAACTTCCTACAACAACCACAATGTAGAGACAGTTGGCCTGATGTTCAGGAAGTGTGGCTCTGCAATCATTAGCTATATGTATTGGAACAGGTCACTTAAAACTCTGAGCACTCAGTTTTAGTCCTAAGTCTAAAATTGTAATGAAATTCAATGATAGTATAATTATGTAAAATGATTTTGTGTTGTTTAATAGTTTATTGAGATATAATTCACACACCATATACTTACCCACTTAAGATGTACAATACAATGGTTTTAGTATATTCACAAGATTGAAAGACCCTCACCATCAATTTTAGAACATTTTCATCAACCCCATAAAGGAACCCTATACCCATGAACAGTCACTCTTCATTTACCCCAAACCCCTAATCCACTATTCTGTCTATAGATTTGCCTATAAATCTATAGGCACAAACATTTCATATAAATGGAATCAGAATATGTGGCTTTTTGTGACTGACTTCTTTCACTTAGCATAATGTTTTCAAGGTTCTCCTATGTTGCAAGATGTATCTGGACTTCATATATTTTTATTCTTGACTATTTCATTGTACGGATATATCACATTTTATTTATCTATTGATCAGTTTATGGACATCTGTTTTTTTCCCCTGACTTTTTGACTATTGTGAATAATGCTACTATACATGTTAGTGAACAAGTTTTTTCACAGACGTATATTCTCATTTCTCTTGGGTATACACCCAGGAGTGAAATTGTCAGGTCGTATTGTAATTCTTTGTTTATTCCTTTTAGGACTTCCAGACTTTTCCAAAACAGCTGCACCATTTTCCATTTCTACCAGTGATGTATGAAGATTTCAAGTTCTCTACATCCTCACCAACACTTATTTGTGTTTTGATTACAGCCATCCTAGTGGATGCAAAGTGGCATCCTGTTTCGGCTTTGATTTTCATTTCCCTGATGGCTAATGATATTGAGCATCTTTTTATGTGCCTATAGCCCTTTTGTATACCTTTAGAGAAATGTCTATTGAAATTCATTGTCCATGTTTTAGTTGGATTGTCTTTTTATTTTTGAGTCATAAGAGTTCCTTATATATTCAGCATACAACTGTCTTATCAGATAAGATTTGAAAATGTTTCCTCTGTTCTGTGGGCTATCTTTTCACTTTCTTGCTGGTGTCATTTGAAGCACAAAAGTTTTTATTTTGATGAAGTCTCTTTTCTCTATTTCTTCTTCTGTTGGTTGTGCTTTTGGTGTCATATTTAAGAAACCATTGCCTGAACATTCATATCGATGTTTTCATTTCATTTCATTTTCACCTATGTTTTTGTGTACATCACAAATATTTATACCTGTGTTTTCTTCTAAGAGCATTGTTTTAACCCTTAATTTAGGTATTTGATCCATTTAAAACTATTTTTTGTATATAGTGTGAGATGAGTTCCAACTTCATTATTTTGCATGTGGATCCAGTTGTTCCAGCACCATTTGTTGAAGAGACTACCTCTGTTGGATTGTCTTGGCACCCTTCTTGAAAATCAATTAACTGTAAAAGTGAGTGTTTATTTCTAAACTTTCAATTCTAGTCCAATGATCTATGTGTATGACTTATATATGGATAGTACATAAAGTGGGTATACTATAAAAACAAGCTAGAAGAGACTTCATGTATCACCAAGAGCCTGTCTTCAAAGTTGGCCTAAAAATCCACAGAAATTAAAACCAGAATTGTACACCCCTCTACCCCTTGTATTTACTGCTTCTTCCACTGATTTGCTTTTATTGGCCCACAACACCAATATGTGAATGTTTCATCCCAAAGAAAAAGTTGAAGCTATTTCTTATGAGCACTTTAAGGGGCTGCTAGAGAACCTCATCTTCCTTTCCAGGGTAGAAAACTATTTTCCCATCAGTACTGATTGTTTTCTCTTGTCTCCATAGGAAAAGTCACTTACCAGGCAAAGAGAAACAAAATGTAAGTAAAAGTAATTTCCTTTTTGCCATTTAAGAAGTCTCTCTTCAACCTGGGGTGTGTGTGTGTGTGTGTGTGTGTGTGTGTGTGTGTCTGTGTGTGTGTGTGTGTGTGTGTGTGCGCGCGCGCGCGCTTTTAGATTTGAGTTGGTTTCTTCAAGTATAAATGTATGTGAAAATGTACAAAGTCTGATCCAAGTAAGTGGAAGAAGAGTGGTAGGAAGTTGGGAGGAGGAAGAGGAGAAAAAGGAGAAATTTTTCTAATTTTAGGTTAAGACCAAAAAGAAAAATAACTAATGTCATTTTGTCTCGCAAGAGACAAAAAAGAAAAAAAAACACCAAACCACAAAAATCCTGGGACAAACAATCCATTCTATTGTGCTACTTTGTGCCTTGCAGAGCATATGAAAGTTGTTTCACTGAGGCTTTTGCTATCTGAGTTGTTATTCAGGAAATCACCAACTATAAATCTTAGTCTCTATCATACAGTGCTGTATGGAATAAACGTCCCAGCCATAGAACTGCTGGCCAAGAACAGAAAGTGTGTTTTTTCTGCATAAGCCCTGTTTTAATGCAGTGCCCTATTCCATGAACTTTCAAATATGACAAGTCTACTTCTCTCCCTAATATTTTGAAAATCAGCATATGAGGAATCTTATGAAAGAATATAAAAAATCTGCTCTTCATTTTTATGTATAGCACAATTGGTCACTTTTCACTTTTTGTGCCAACAGGAAGCAAAAATATCAGAAGGACTAAATTAAGTTCTCATGGAAAACCTTTTCATTAGCTGGAGGCTAACGCAAAACTGTCACCAGGATTCTATCAGCCTGGTTTGCTCAGGGGAATGTGGATGTAGGACACACACTGCAAAACTGAGGTGGGCGTCTACGGGCCCCCCATCCTGCTCTCATACAAAACTTATTTGGTACACTATAAGGAAGTGACATGAAATGCTATTTATTTTCTTTAAAAGAGACACACAATACCATGAAAAGAATCGATATATGACTTCAAGATCTAACAGGAATGGAGCAGACTTCAGAGGACTTAGGAGGGAGATGATATAGCAGAATCTGTTGAGTTTGGCAAGCTTTCACAAACTATGTCCCACAGAATACTGGCTCAGATGCTAACAGAGACTGTGGTAGAAATATGGACATTAAAGATGATTCTGGTGAGGTCTCAGATGGACAGGAAGAATGTGTTATTGGATACTGGAGAAGAGGCAATCCTTGTTATAAAATGGCAGAGAACTTTGCTGAATTGTGTCCTAGTGTTTTGTGGAAGGTAGAACTTGCAAGTGATGACCTTGGATAGTCAGCTGAGGAGATTTCTAAGCAAAGTGCTTTATAGTAAAATGATGCTTTTTATAGTAAAATGTAACAGGAGAGAGAAAAATTAAAGAAGAAATTGTCAAGCAAAACAAAACAGAACTTACAGATTTGGAAAAGTCTCAGCCTATCCATATTGCAAAAAAATGAAAAGGCGTGTTCTGGAGAGATCCCCAAGGGTGTGACTGGACAATTGCAGATCTTATCTATCAGCTGTCTCAACAGAAACCAGGAAGAGAGATAGGGTTATACAAGCAGAAACATTGCTAGCTCAAACTAAAGGGGACAGAGACAGGACAGAATTGAAGGAAAGCTGTTAGACTTCTGGGATTCCACAGGATGGGGCAGTAGAGCTAACTGACTCTGGCTGTGAACTGTGTTATCCTTCAAGACAGGGAAGAATGACCCCTAAAGCTGCCACTCCCACCCTACTCCCAAAGTGCACAGGCCCAGGGGGTAAGGAAGTCTCCTCTTTGGCTTCAAAGGGTGAGGCTGTCCCTGCCTCGGTTTCAGTGGGCCAGGCTGCCACTGCCCTGGGCCTCAAAAGCAGGGTTGCCAGTGGCCCTAGAGGACGGAACATCACGTAAAAGGGATTATTCTCCAGCCTTAAACTCTAACGTGATTTGCCCTGCTAGGTTTTGGACTTGCTTTGAATCCAAAACCCTTTTTTCTTCTTTCCAACTTCTCGCTTCTTCAATGGGAATGTCTATCCTATGTCTGTCCCATCATGGTATGCTGGAAGCAAGTAACTGTTTGGCTTCAAAGGTGCACAGCTGGAGAGCAATTTTTGCCTCAAGATGAATCACTGGAGTCTCAAGTCTCACTCAGCTTGATTTACAGGACATTTAAATGAGATTTGGGACTTAGAATTGATGTTAGAATGGGTTAAGAAGTAGGCTGTTGGATCTGGGTGAATGTATTTTGCTCGTGAGAAGGACTTGAACTTTGGGAGGGCAGAGTGTTTATGGCAGAATTGTGTCCGCACCCCGGCCAGGTGCGGTGGCTCATGCCTGTCATCCTAGCACTCTGGGAGGCCGAAGCGGGTGGATCGCTCAAGGTCAGGAGTTCGAGACCAGCCTGAGCAAGAGCAAGACACCCGTCTCTACTAAAAAATAGAAAGAAATTATCTGGATAACTAAAAATATATAGAAAAACTTAGCCGGGCATGGTGGTACATGCCTGTAGTCCCAGCTACTCGGGAGGCTGAGGCAGAAGGATCGCTTAAGCCCAGGAGTTTGAGGTTGCTGTGAGCTAGGCTGATGCCACGGCACTCACTCTAGCCCAGGCAACAGAGCGAGACTCTGTCTCAAAAAAAAAAAAAAAAAAAAGAATTGTGTCCTCACCCCTACCCCAACTCCTATATTGAAGTCCTAACCTCCAGTACCTCAATATGTGACTATATTTGAATATAGGGCCCTTAAAGAGATGATTAAATTGAGGCCATTAAGGTGGGCCCTGATCTGGTGTCCTTATAAGAAGGGGTGACTAGGGCACAGAGTGAGGCCCGGCTGCAGACTCACAGAGGGAAGATCATGTGAGGCCAGAGAAAGGTGGCCACCTGCAGGCCTAGGAAAGAGGCCTAAGAAATCAAACCTGCCAACACCTTGATCTTGGATTTCCAGCCTCCAAAACTGAGAAAGTAAATTTCTTTAAGCCACCCAATCTGTGGTATTTTGTTTACAGTAGCCTGAGAAAATGAAAACACTAGCTAAAACATCAACCCCCATTATCCTCTGAAATCCCTCATTCATTTTTATTTCTCTTCACTGCATTTATTACTCCCTGGAAGATTATATCATATTTATTTGTTTGACTGACTCATCCACTTAGAGTGTAAACTCCTCAAGAGCAAGGACCCTGCCTGTCTGAGAGGCATACAGCACAATGGTCAAAAGCACAAACTCCAGATCCCGATGCCCGAGATTGAACCCAAGCTCCGCCACTTACTAGTTATGCGCCCCGTGGCTAACTGACTTAGCCCAGTCAGTTTCCTAATCTGTAGAATGGGGATAATAATAGAACTGCTTCAGAGGGCTGCTATGAGTTAATGAAGGAAAACCACTAGCACAATGCCTGGCACATGGTAAGCACTTTGTGGTAACTGTTGTAGCTTTCACTGCTTATCACCGT
Organism: Varecia variegata; assembly: GCA_028533085.1. Taxonomy (NCBI): domain Eukaryota; kingdom Metazoa; phylum Chordata; class Mammalia; order Primates; family Lemuridae; genus Varecia; species Varecia variegata. The sequence continues at coordinate 130,758,246 of CM052439.1, forward strand.
ATCCCAGGACCATCCCCCTGCCTAAATGCCAATATAATTCACCATTCGCATCTGTCCTTCAGCACCGTTTAGCTGTTCCCTGCCATACAGACTCCCTTGGGCAGCAACTATGCCAGCATTTACTATGTCAAAGACGCCTTGTTTCATCTCAGTCTGCTGTATCCCCTGAGCTAATCCACCATACACTTTCTATTGCCTTGTACAAGTTACAGACTTGAAATGGTATTTAGTAGGGGCTACATACATATTTACATGTTTCTGAGAGCCATATGCTATAATCCCCCCCCCCATACAGATAATGCCAGCCACAAAAACATTGCAGCTCACATTGATTTAGTACACTGGCTAGCACTTAGCAGGTACTTGGCACTTACATGAATGTATTCTCACAGTAGCCTGATGAGATAGACATTACTCCCCTTTAACAGAGGAGGAAAGAGAGACTCCAAGAATTAAGTAACTTGCTCAAGAATACATAGCTAGTAGCAGCTGGGATTTATACCCAGGTTGTCACCTCCACAGGACTTCTCTCTGCCACGCTCCACTCTGCTCTGACAAATCATGTGAGATTAATGTGGTGAACAGGGTGTAAGCTCACTTCCTAGGAATGTTCTCGTCTTACACAGAAGCCTAAAACGAAAATAAGGCAGCTCAGATCTTCAGAAGCTATGTTTTCCTAAAGCAAGGTGTATCTGTGCGTTAGCACAAGATGAAGGTGAGCATACTCTCTGGGACTGGCTGAAGCTGCTGCTATCACTTTCAGAAGCATCTATAGGGTACAGCTGTGCACCAGACCTTGGGTCCCCAAAAACTTGGCTTCAAACTTGGTTTTGCAACTTATTAGTCATGATTACCTTGGGGTACAGCAATCTCTTTGGGCTGCAATTTCCTCAGAAAACTGGGTATAACAGCAGCTACCTCAGAGATGTCATGAGAATGAAAACAGATACCATATATGTAATTACCTGGCAAAAAAAGTACCCAGCATGCAATGGGTGCCAAAGAAATGATTGTTCACAAAAAGAAATAAAAAGGAGGTAGGCAGGTGGCATCAGTTTAAAGTGTAATGCTCTGAAGGATTCACCACACTGTTGTCCAGGGAGCAGCCTTACCTGAACACACAGGATCCAAAGTCTTCTAGGCAGAGACTGCTGTGGGACGTGCCACCCTGCAGGAAATGAGCTGACCAAAGGGCCTTGGAGAACTGCACTCAAAAATGGGGCTCTGTTGACCTGGTGTCCCTACAACTTGCTACAGGTGAGACCAAGCTGTCATGTCCATTCGTGGTGCAAAGCACCTTCCATTTTGCAAGATTAACCATGAGCTGGGGTGTAGTTTAAAGAAAAGTAAGGAAGACAGAACTGAAAGTACTCAGCTGCAGTTTCCTGGTACAGCAACGCTCATCTGAGGCTTCTGCGTACA
>CM052439.1:130760167-130815158 GCA_028533085.1 Varecia variegata
AAAAAAAGAAAAAAAAAAGTTGTGAACAGAATGCACCAGAACTCAAACTTGCCAAGCTGTCTGCACTTTGGAATTTTGCAGTGTTTAATGTCAACTCTCCAAAACTGGCCTTGTGGGTCTCTCTGAAATGATACTTTAATACCACTATTACTACCCAGCTCTATAGGCAGCATATTAAATCAAAAGTACCTGGAAACTAATGCACATTATACTATTCCAGATAAGCCTTTATTAGCTTTTTAAAAGCATAAACCAGGGGACTTACCTTTGTTTTGTTTTTTTTGTTTGTTTGTTTGTTTTTTGAGACAGTCTCACTCTGTTTCCCGGGCTAGAGTGTCGTGGCGTTAGCCTAGCTCACAGCAACCTCAAACTCCTGGACTCAAGCAATCCTTCTGCCTCAGCCTCCCGAGTAGCTGGGACTACAGGCATGTGCCACCATGCCTGGCTAATTTTTTTCTATATATATTTTTTTAGCTGTCCAGATCATTTCTTTCTATTTTTAGTAGAGACAGGGTCTTGCTCTTGCTCAGGCTGGTCTTGAACTCCTGACCTCAAAGGATCCTCCCGCCTTGGCCTCCCTGAATGCTAGGATTACAGGTGTGAGCCACCGCGCCCAGCCCAGGGTACTTATCTTAACCAAATTATCTCAGCAGTCAGGCTCCCCGCTGGCCCAATCACTAAGCAAATATCAGTGCTTTTGAAGTCATTGAAAATTGCTGAAAGGGACTTGGTAAGCACAAGATCTTTTTGCTAGAAGTATAAGCTGTACTTTACAAGGTGTTCGCAAACTTTGTCCTCCAGATAGCTCTGGTACAGAGCTCACGAAGTAAACTTATTAAATGAAAATGACAGCATCTAATTTCAGAGTATGCCAAACTACCAAATTCCATAGCCACTACTCTTCCCCCTGTGACACCAGCAGGTAAAAATCTATATAATTATGCTTTCAATTTTTAGAGTTAAAGGACTTTACACCTCCTGTGAAAAGCTCTGTCAGTTTTTCAACAGTTTTCCAGAGGTACAAAATAAATGGAGAAAGGTCTTAACATTTAAAATTGAGATGAAAAGCCGTGTCTTACCAATTCTTAAAAAAAAAAAAAAAAAAAAGCACACAATTCGACAGGAAACCTTTTGCCCAAAACAGTGTTCCTTCAAACAGTTTAAAGAATATGCTCTTGGAAAGCCAGCTAAATGGGTACATATTGATAAGGAATAAATAGTTGTAGGGAACAGATTTAAAGTTAACATTATTCTTTGCTCCTAGTTTATGTTTTCATCCATCACTGCCAACAAAACAAGAAACAAACAATTCTCTCTTAATTCTCTTATCACCATCCCTATTCACCTCACCTAATCATAAATATTGCCAATTTTTGCATCCAGTACTGTCTATATTGCATTAGAAGGTTAACAGGGGCCTTAAGTTAAAGAACAGTATTAGCTACACAAACTTGGTTCAGTCTCCGCCCCTCTTCCTAGACCAAAGGCATCACCAGCCCTTTTCTGGAACAGGCAGGGACTGCCTCAAGCCGTTCCCTCACACAGACCCAGGGAGCGCTTCACGGCAATCACGAAGGGTTCACATTTGTTCAGTGCTCTGCTGTTGCTGTCTTGAAATTCTTCATTTTTGAACAAGGGTCCCACTGTTTCATTTTGTAGTGGGCCCTGCAAATTAGGTAGCTGGTCCTGCACAGACCTGGTTGTTTTTTTTTTTTTTTAATGGCACTGAGGTGTGTGCTAAAAAAAAAAAAAAGGTTCTATTTTATGCCATACCTTACAAGGCTTTTACTACAAAAAACAGATGCTGATATTTTTTATCCTTTCAAATCCAATAAAGGTAATGCAACAGGTATCTAAGGTCTTTTTATGGACTTACTCTTGCCTACTGCCAATCTATCTTCACACAGCAAAGTTCTTGTCCAGTATAAACCTGATCTCGTCACTCTGCTTAAAACCCTTCCAAGGCACCCACTGCCTTCAGCCCAGCCCAAAGCCTTCACCCAGACCCCAGGCCCTGAGGTCCAGCCCCAGCCTGCTGCCTGGCCTCACCCCATTCCTCACCTCCCGCGCGCGTCCCTACCTCAACAGCCTTCTTTTGGCTTCTAGAACATGCCAGGCTCCCACCTCATAGCCTTGGCACCTGCCATCCTCTCTGGCCAAGGGACAAATATTTCAATCAGCGTGTCCAAGGATTTAGATAAAATCAGGCAGAAAACCTTGATTCAAACTAACAATCATTACTGTCTTTAATTTCTTAAAAGAAACACAAGAGGGTTTAAAAGACTCACAATTCTTACTAAATATGTTTTTCACTCACACTATGATTTGGGCTACTTTCCCAATGGTAAGGATAGTAAGCTCCTAACTATGAAACCCAAGACAATAATGGGAAAGGTCTAGAGAGGAGAGTGTTAAAGTTTTTCAGATCAGGTTAATCAGGCCTTAAAGGCATCTTCCTGACCTTCACTGACCCCTGAAACACAACATTCTCAAATAGCTTGCAAGGGTTTTGGGAAAACAAACTGAAAGTATTATTGGGGATGAGTTAAAGGCTCACTTAAAAAAAGAATATCTCATATATTCTTGGAAGAAATTTAACTATTAGAGCTGACAAAAGATTCATGTAGAAAATATTTAAGTAAAAATCGCTCTTGCACAGAATAAAAGGAATAAGTTGCCTGCAACCGTTTTCTTATGAGTTATAAATATCCAGATACTCATAGATTTTAGCTCTGCCTCTATTTAAATGCTGTGATGGTAAAATTGGTCAAGGGATGTTGAATGTCCACTCCTACAAGGAGCTTTCCCAGAAGAGTAGGCACTTTGTAAGACTGAGAAGCCACCTCATCTTGATCAATGGGATGGTCAGCTATAACGTGTCATTCTTCCCATGCCAGCCCCTTTAACTAGCCCTTTGACTTCTCTTATTCCAATGGCCACAGAACATGTTGCCAGTTTTTCACAGAAGAGTCCTACTGTTCATGAAAATATTTCAGATGGATTAAGGCTTAAAACATTAAAAAATGTCAACTATTAAAGCATAACAGAAGAATGTATAGGGGAACGTGTTTATAACTTTAGAGAAGGAAGGACCTCTTAAGCCAGACACAACAAAAAAACCTCACAGAGAAAAATTATTTGTGGTGCCTTTGATGTAGCCCAGTTTCCCAAAGTTAAAAGGCCAGGCTTAGAGAAAATATTTGCTACGTAACAAAGGATTAGCATTCATAAAATATAAAGAACTACAAATCAGTAAAGACAAAAAAAATTTTTGCTAACTGGGCAATGGATATTAACAGGTAATTCATGAAAAGAAAAATTAAAATGCCCACTAAACATAAGAAGAGCTGCCTGGTAAAGGAAAAATGAAGTGGTGAGATACATGTGGGGTTTTTTTTCCTTCAAAGACTGGCAAAAAAATTAAAGATGGATTTTATAAAGTGTTGGCAAGCACCTGAGATACTTTGTTGGTGAGTAATTTTAGTCTTCTATTGTACAACCCATAAGACCCAACTGTTCCACTTGTAAGTCTGCAGTGTAGAGAAAAACTTGCACTTATACATGTAACTAGGAGGCTACATTGGAAGTTTTGGCTATAACACAAGATACTAGCAACATCAGATACCAAAGTGAGTTATAGAAGAGTCTGCCCTCAAAAATGTGCAGAAAGGAGATAACACCAGGCATGACCCTCCCCCCACCCAGTGAGGGTCAAGAACAAGATCCGAGGGAGGACTGCTTTGCAAAAAGCCATGGCGAGACCCCCACTCAACCCCTCTCCCCGCTAGGGGATGGATGGAATATCAGCTGGCAAGAGGGTTCCCAATGAGACCTGTTGGGGGTTTGATTTGGCTCCTCCACCCTTAAGGAGGCAGAGAGAGCTGGTGTCTGATCCCTTCTCTGGGAACCTAGAACAAGAGAGACAGCGCGGCCGGCTGCCCTGTGGCCTGGGGGTGAAGGAAAGCTGCTGCTCCGCTGGGTCTGGCCCATCCTCTCGGAGGCTGTGGGGGGCACAGAGTACTTGACGTTTCTCCATGGCCATATGTGTGTAGGGGGGTGGGGGGTTCCACAGAAAAGAGCCCGTCTGGGGCTTGTCTTAGGTCCAGTCCTCCAGGGCTGCCTGGCGGGCCATCATGACCGCAGAAGGCAGAGCTGGAGGTGGGCCGCTGAGCTCCCAGGGATGGAGAGCCAGCAAGGGTGAGGGAGACTTGGAAGAACCCTCAAGAGCACCCCACGAGACGGTCAGCTCTAAACCTTCACAGGCCTAGAGGATAGAGGCCGTCTTGCCACATTCTATCAGTTGCATAAGGGTTTTCCTGTCCCCTCTATCCCTCTACCACTCTCCCACCCCACCCTCAGGAAAGCACAGCAAAAGAAATATGCTAACCTGTGTTCTCCAAGATGGATCAAGGGGGAAAAAGCAATTTTCATTATGATCCACATGGTATACAATCCATATGGTTTATATTAAGAAACACATTTTACAAACATTTATGTACACAAACACATGGAAAATGGCTTACAAAGACACAAAGATTGATGACAATGGTTACCTGCAATGGACTGCATGTTTATGTCTCCCTCAAATTTATATGGTGAAATCCTAACCCCCAAGGGAACAGCATGAGGAGGTGAGGTCTTTGGAAAGTGATTAGGCCACCAGAGTGGAGCCCTCATGGATGGGATTTGTGTCCTTACAGAAGAGGTCCCAGAGAGATCCCTGGCCCCTTCCACCATGTGAGGGTAAAAGACAGCCATCTAGGAGAAGTGCGCCCTCACCAAATAACGAATCTTCTCTTCTAGTGTCTTGATCTTGGACTTCCCAGCCTCCAGAACTGTGAGAAATAAACTTCTGTCATTTATAAGCCACCCAGTCTACGGTATTTTGTTACAGCAGCCTGGACAGATTCAGACATTACCTGTGGGAAGGGCAGTAGTATTGAGTGGAGGGAGCAGGGTCAAATGGGAAATTCGACTTATCCATATTATTTTAAAAGACAATAATATAGTCATGTATTCCTTGAATAATTAAATGTATTTTATTTTTTAAAAGACAGTTTCCTGGAACAGAGCCTGCTATAGTCTGAAAGTGTCCTCCAAAATTCACATGCTAGAAACTTAAACCCCCAATGCAACAGTGTTGGGAGGTGAGCCTAACGGGAGGTGCTTAGGTCATGAGAATGGCACCCCCATGAATGGATTAATGCTGCTATAAAAAGGGCTTGCAGGAGTGGGTTTTCTCTCTTCTGTCCCTTCTGTCACATGAGGACACAGTGTTCCTCCCCTCCAGAGAATTCAGCATTCAAGGCACCATCCTGGAAGCAGAAACACTGAACCCTAACCTGCTGGTGCCTTGATCTTGGACTTCCCAGTTGTCCGAACTGTGAGAAATTTCTGTTCCTTATAAATTACTAGTCTTGGGTATTTTGTTATAGCAGCACAAAACAGACAAAGACAGAGCCCATCTGTCAGTCTTAATCTTTAATACAAACCATGGATCAGCAAAAGTTCTAATCAGAACACACAGCCATCTTTGGGCTATTTTTTATTAATAAATGTCTGATGCCATTTTTCAGCTTTCTCTACACAGTTGTCCCCAATCTTTTTGGCACCAGGGGCCAGTCTTATGGAAGACAATTTTTTTATGGACCTGGTGGGGAAGGGGAGGATGGGGATAGTTTTGGGATGATTCAAGCGCATTACATTATTACCTTTGCAGCTGCTCCCCAGCACTAGCATCACTGCCTCAGCTCCACCTCAGATCATCAGGCATTAGATTCTCACAAGGAGCACACAACCTAGATCCCTCGCATGTGTAGTTTACAGTAGGGTTTGAACTCCTATGAGAATCTAATGCTGCCGCTGATCTGACAGGAGGCAGAACTCAGGAGGTGATGCAAGCCACAGGGAGCAGCTATAAATACAGATGAAGCTTCACTCGCTCACCCTCCGCTCACCTCCTGCTGTACTGCCCAGTTCCTACCAGGCCACAGGCTGGTACCGGTCTGCAGCCCAAGGGTTGGGGACCGTAGCTCTGTAACACGTTCCCATTCAGAATTCTGCATCTGAAGCTTGAATGTCAACTGTAGACCTCAAACTGATTCTTCTCAAAGTACACAGGATTCCCAGCTGAAGTTATTAATACATTGTTTTCTTAATTTTATTTTAAGAAATCCTTTTTGTGGTTTCCTCTGTCAGCAAGAGTAGGAAGAAACAGGGATTCACCAAAAGAAAACTAAGACGTATGTCTGGAAGTAAACTGACACATGGGGAATAAAGAAACGGCAGTGAATAAAAAAGGAGATTAGAAGACCCCGACGGTATTGAGGTAAAGAGCTCTCCTTCGTGTGCCGCGCACACACGCACATTTGTGTACATCCACAATCTGTTTGAAACGGGAGAAACCTGGTACTAAACTGCAGCCTGTGAAATTCAGCAACAAAAGCAGCACTTTGCTCATAGACCAAACATCTTAGGAAAGCCAATATAATCAGTTTGAAGAAACAAGTGAAGAAAAACATGGCTTTAGAAAATGCCTTTTGAAAATGAATAAGTACCAGTTGCCAAAAAAAGCCTGGGTGAAGTTCCTTTTCACACTACTGCGAACACAGCAGTCCACATTTTGTACCATTTCTTCTCCAAACCTGTCCTAGTCTATGTTATGGACCAGGGATTGGCACATACAGCCTGCAGGTCAATGATATTTTTTATATTTTTACATGGTTGGAAATTTTCAGAGAAAGAATAGCATTTCAGGACACAGTTTATATGAAAATCAAATTTCAGTGTCTATAAATAAAGTTTTATTGGAACTCTGCCACACACATTTGTTTATGGATGGTCTATGGCTGCTTTCATGCTACAAGGGCAGAGTCTCTATAGCCCAAAAAACCATCCGGCCCTATACTGAAAAAGCATGCCACAGCCCCCATTACAGACTAATTGAGCCCTCTTTTCTCCCATTTGCATTAGGCAAATTTCATGACTGGTATTTGCCAAAAACAACCATTCAGCTCTTTATATATGTTATCAGTTGCTCAGAGATGGTAAACTCTTCTACATCAGCCTGTTGATTAGTGTTTATTCAAACAGACTTCCTGGGCTAAAGCTACTTCAAAACACCCCTTGTCACTGTCCACTGTATAAAGAAGCCCCTGATAAATATGTGGCTCTACAATTGCAAAAATACGCAGTGTTAAAGAACCAGCAATATTCCAAGAATTAATCCCTTCCAGCTTCTACCTAGATTATGAATTTCACATTAAACATTACTTTATACACTATACATACTATTCTGGATACACTGAAGTTCCATGTAAAAACCATTCAGAGTTTATTTAGTTTTAAGATAACTCATTCAGAACATCCCTCATTCAAATGTAAATCAGCTTCAGGAAAAACAAAGAAACTAACCAGATATCAGTCCTACTTCGCCTTCAACATTCTGACCTGCCCTCAGCATCACTCAACGCTGCCTCCTGCCCCTTCAAAACTGCCTTCTCCCTTGCACTCGGAGTTTCCCATTCTTTCCGGCTCACTAAACCATTCATCTGACATACAAAACTCACCTAGTCCCCATGCCCGGTTACATCTTGAGCAATACTGTACAAAGCCTTTTCATTGTGCTTTTGCTCCTATCTAAATTACCTTCCCTTTGCTTCTCAAGCAAACTAAATCTGGCCTTTAGAATATCACTGAACAAGTTTTACTCCCAAGTCTGTAGAACAGCCCTTCAATTCTTAAAATGCAAAGAGTTACCTATGAAGGTGATATGAAACTAAAAAGCAAGAACTTGGCATGGTGCCACCAGAGTCTAAATGGCATGCCCTAGGGCTTCAGAACTGGTTCAAATGAATCATCTTGGCCATTACGATCCTAGAGCAAACTTCTGGAAGCCTTGCCACAAGGGAAGGGATGCACTAAGTAGCTGACACAGATACTCTAGTTAACCAGAAGTTAGATTTTTCATTGGGAATGAACTGGCAGTCACTCCCCTGAGCTTGGTTTTTATGAATGAGTTCCCTAAGTCTAGATCAACTCTGAATAAGGTAGGTGAAAATTGAGTTTCTGGTTCTATAAAACAGGCACACTTGATGTTGGTGACCACATCAAGGGTCCACCTCTCCCATGAAATATCTAGCTCATGACACCTTTCCTCTGCTTCCTCCAAATATTTATTGAACACTACTGTGTGCTGGTGCTTCACTAAGAATTATAATATATAAAATAAATAGAGCAGAGTCTCTTCTATTAAGGAGCTTTAACTTGCTGGGGAAATAAGTCATATGTGAAATAATAAAAGACTAACATAAAACCAAATATGCCAAATGACCAAATTATGAGGGAGAGACAGTGAGAGAGGGACGCAAGAATGCTGGGGGGTGGGGGGCAGTAAGGGAATGTGAGTGATGAGAATGGACAGAATTTAGCCAGGAGAAAAATCTCACAGTGAAAGGACAAAAAAGAACAAGGAGTATCCGACAACAAATCAACCACCTTCATGAGGTCCAAGATGTTCCTGGTAAATCAGAGAACAGAGTGGCTAAGACATAAGGACATCACACAAGGTCTAGATGGCTAGAGAAGGTGAGATTTGATTGAGAAGCAAAGGAAAGATCCCTGAACAAGACGATGATGTCATGAAAGCAGCATTTGCACCAATGGTCATCTTCCTTCTGATTGGACAGACTGGATCAGAAGAAAGAAAACCATGAGACAAGGAGGGTAGTTAGGAAGTCAATATGTAAAGTGTGAGCTTAGGCACTCTGGAGGTTAGAGTAATGAAAGAAAAGGGTAAAAAAACTGCAAACAGCAAGACGTGAGCTCTGGTGTATGCAGATAAGTCATTTCTTCCCCTCCCTGGCCCAGAACACTTACCAGTTCTATGCAGGCATCAAATTGGTTAGTCTTGATAAATGATCGCAATAATGGCCAAGGCACAGGAATCTCCTAAAGTCCTACCGATACCTTTAGAGATTAATATGACAATTACAGACTTCACCCTTAGTGACTTAAAAAATTATTATATGTTGAAAATTGGTGATTTTTCACAGTACATTTGCTAATTCTCTACAAATTGCAACTTCTTGTTTTTCTAGGCATACCACCAGGTTTATTGTATTTGCTCTTTATAGCCCACTTCCACTTTTGCATTCAGAAACCGCAGAGAAAAGCAGGAGAGGTCTTCTGGGGGCATCAAGTGTTCTCAGAAGTGCTGGGCTAATGAAGCGTCCCTGACGGGCTTGGGGAAGGCTTCAGGTCCCCAAGCAGCTCCTGATTCAAACGGCCCTTGGGAGACAGGAAGCACCTCTGAGACCAGCAGGCGCACACCTTCTTGAAGCTGTTTAGACACTGTCTCCATCTGTTCCCCTTAACAGCTTCCTTCTGCAGAGACGAAGCTCTCCCATCTTATCTGGCTAGCGTTACTGCCAGTTTGTTTTCATAAAGATCACTATCTTGGCCAGACACTGGGAAATAAGTGAGACGACAAATCTGGTTTTGATGAAAAGGAGACATTAAATGGGGTGTTAGCCATGACCCAAGGGACAAGGAAACCCTGAAACTCCATTGCCTCACTGATTTCACACCCACGCTGAGACGATAGATCAAACACTACAGGATCCTGCCTTTAAAAGCCATCAGAGAGAAAGGAAGGATTGCCCAGCACTGTGCACAGACCTACTCAGTGGCCAGCCAGAAAAAGGACACATCCTCATGCCCTATAGGTGTGTTTGCTTAAGAAAATATCCAGACAAAACCAGGGTATCTACCCTTCTGAGTCTCCCCTTAAGTCAAGTAATAAAACTAAACTATAATCACATGTTAAACCATAATCTAATAGAGTAACCAGACTTTTGGGGGCTCTGCAGGTGTAGTAAGTGTGATCTGAGAAGGCAGCAGGTCTGCCCCTTCTAGAAACAGCCAGGACATGCCCATACTCTGCAGCCAATCAATCATCAAGGGACCTACTTCTCAAGTAGGGGGAAAAAAAAAAAAAAAAGGTCATGCCCAAAGGGGCTGGCAGCAATGCCACTTTTAGTTACTGTTAAAACTTCCATAATGAACAAAAAGCTATTTCTTTGCAAGTAAAGGCTTTTGATCCACACAGCAAGGAGGAAATTTCCTAACAGATTCCTTCTCACATACTTAATAATGCTTTCTCTTTTTTCAATATTACACCCCATCCCTTATACTCAAGGGTCAACAACCCCTAAGTAAATCCAAAGGTAAAAGGAGTTTTCTGCTTTCAGTATAATCTGTTTCTCAGTTCCCTAGTAGAAAGTCTGCCTCTGCCTCTCAAAAAGTGTAGCAAGTGTCGTTCTATAATATAACTGCCAAAAGAAAGCCAGCGAGAGAAACTAACATGCCCCAAGTCACCATTTGTATGCAGGAGTTAGATGAAGCATGATATTCCCAAGCCTTCCAACAACTCCGCAGAGTAGGTCTCATCAACCCTTTTACAGATGAGGAAATAGACCTTTTGAGGTTGCAGTGCCCAAGGTGGCACCGCCAGCAAATGGCCACATTAATATTCTAGCGAAGCTCTTCTCACCCAGGGGATCTTAATCTGAATCCATGGGTTCTTGGCCTGCGGACTGAGGCAGAAAAATAATTACCATTTACATTTCATTAACCTCTACCTGAAATTTAGTATTTTCCTTCAATTATGAAAGTATGTGACTACCCACAGTAGTTATCGGCAGTATCTGTGACTTTGCCGCCAATAGAAATAAATACATTTTCACATCCCTTCACAGTTGCTGCCAATTTTGAAGTATTGTTTATGGCAATCACTATATATGAATTACATTGGTCATTAGATCCCACCACTAGAGCTTGTTATTTTGTGCGTTAGCGCACAAGAAGCACATACTACTGTATCACAAATTTGTTCTTGAACATTTTGATAACTTCCATTATCACTGGCTTTCTTTGTAGTCCTATTTATCTTATTTCATGCATTTAAAAAACATTCTAAGAGGAGCTCCACAGACTTCTCAGCCTGGTGAAGGGGCTCTTGCCATGCAGAAAGTGTAAGAACTCCTGCTCTATCTAACTCCAAAGCCTCCATCTCTTTCCATTTCCCCACCCAGCCTGTGTCACACTGTGTTTTCCTCTCTGGGTCTCGTCTTTCCCAGACTAGCTTAAAATGGTTCCTTATACAGAATTAAAAAAAAAAAAAAAAATTTCTGACAATTCAACTACTAAATTAACTAATACACTGTCTCCTATTAAGTAGTACTTGTATTTATAAATTTGCATGGCTCTAGATTTTAAGTCCCAAATGAGCTTTAAGTATGATGGGCAAAAACCCAACTTACCATTTGCTGATGTGAAGAATGACGCGGGTATTCCATTTATCAGAAACCCTAGCATTGCCTAACAGATGTCTGCCAGCATGAAACAACATCCATCAGTAAACAATGGCACAATTGGTTAAAACAAAACAAACAAAAAAAATAGTATCATAAAACAACAGTAAACTAATCCAGAGAGGGATGCTAAGCTTCAGCCAAGATTCTTTGGGGATCAGGTAACATCCCTTTCTTATATTTGAAAATGCCAAGACATAACTCTCCCCCAAATCCAGACTTGCAGCAGTGTCATGGCAGTATCATGGGAGTACACTTAAACAACACTCCAGACTCACATGCATAATGCATAGGCCTTGGTTTCCTCAATGAAAATAAGACAGGAAAAAATGGCTTCCTTGTTGAATGCATTGGCACAAGGCGTGCATTTGTAATAGACTCTAGGGCAACTGCAGGATGTCACTGTCCTGATGTTACTATACACGTACAGAAGACTAGTAGGAAGAAAAATTTATTTCAGATTTTTAATAATGAGTCTGACACTGCAAAATATTCCCTAAATATTTATTGAGGCTATATATGTTAACTTTCTTTTCAAATGAATCTTTCATTCAGTATACACAAGAATGGGAGTGCCCTAGTTATAAAGTTAAAGAATTTGTTTAACATAAAAATATTTCTCAGTAGATTCAACTGGGCCATGATATCATTTCTTCCTTTGGCTTATTCAACTCTTGTTTTTTGATTCTTAACAAAGAAATTCTTTGTGGTTTCACGTCAAAAGCAGTGAGAACTCATGGCCTCCATTATGCCCAGACATGTGTCTTCACCAATCAACACTGCCTTCAGTTCTGCTTTTTCCATCATCAGAGTCTCAGCTTATGTGTCACTGGATCAGTATTAGCTGATTCTCAATCAAACACAGGGTGCCTTTGGAGAACAGCAGCAACAGGAGCTTGCTACAGTCTCTAGGTTATTAAGAGATTCTCAAATCGCTTTACCAGGCTACACTAACTAGCCTAGCTTCAGGGAGTTTTGAAAAGTCAAATGTACAGATAATCAAGTCACAGTACACAGGAAAATCAGGCACAGGTTGAAAATGAGCCTTTGAGCTAAGGTACAGCATTTCATTCAATGCCAAAGGCAGTTTGATTCCCTACATTATCAAGGCCAAAATTAATTCTCTGCCGAACTCCAAGGTAAATTTGGGAGTGGGTTGTCCTTTGCCTTACCTCTCCTAACAGTGAGTGACTCAGTGAAGCTCACACCCAACTCAGGTGCCCCAGCTTTATAGACTCCTAAAGAGATCAGGTTGTGTGCAGGTTCCTGCTTGAGTTTGAGATTTCTTACATGTATAGCCAAAAAGCCACCATGCAAAGGGCACCTGGGATCTATTTTATCTTGTCTGCCTCAAAAAAGTAGGTGAATAAAGCCCACAATGTGTCTGAGACTGGGAGTATGAATAATCACGGAATCGGGACGTAACAACTCTCTAAAATCCCAAATCTTTCCCCTACCTTTGCTTCCTCCCAATCATCTCAATTTAAAACAATTAAAAGAAATGCTAGTATTAATCAGGAGCTCTTCACTACTTACTGGATGAAAATTTTTCTCTTCAAAGCACTTTAAAAACATGCTCCAGAACAAACTGCCAATGACTCCCCAGTTCTACTCGGGGCTAGATGATGAAAGTTGAGCTGTTATTGCACAGCTGATTGGACAGAAAGATCAGAAACTCCCCTACACATTGTACTTGCAACAAGGTACATGTCCATGTCTTATTCAGCTGTGCCTTGCCTATTTGACATCTGCAGACAAAAGCATGTGCACTTTAGAAAGATGTGCAAATTCTCTATTTCAACACAGGTAGCAAGAATTTGATATGGTAAGATCTCTAATGAACAGAGCATAGTTCAAATATGTCCTCCACTGAAAATTAAGACTAAAAGGAAATTCATGAGTTTGCTGATTACACTTCCTCTCCTTTTGACATCAAGGTATTATACAAAATGCGATGGATAATGGGGATGGATAATGGTGAGAAAGAAAAAGGCAAAAAAGCATCACTTACTTAGCTGGAAATAAATAGAAATATAAAAACAAAAACTCAAGGCCAAAAAGGAACTTTAAAAGATCATGTATTCCAAAAACTCCCCAGTTTCCTGACTAAACCAACAACCAGCTAAAGTAAGTGACTTTCCATGGCCGTTGTATTGCATGTCTGAGGCACACAGAACACAGATATCCTTGGTTAATGATTGATCTTTCTACTTTACCATACTATCTCTGCTCTATCAAGACACATAGGAGTAAACCTTTTAGTCAATGGTAAGCATTTCAGAATGAATCACAAAGAATCATGCTGTACATTCCTTCTGAATGCTGAACTCTTCTCCTTGCATCCAAGTTAAGTCTGCTTTCAACATACAAAATTCAGCATGTCTAAATGAAAGATAAATTCCATTATCTTACATCTCCCTTAAGGTAAGAAAGAGGGGCCTGAGACCCACTCTTAAGAGAATATGCTATTAACTTTCTAGGGATATGCTCCGTCCTGGTTATATAAAAGAAGGCAGCGGAAAGCAATGCCACCCAGCTTTCTTTCCTCCCTCCACATCAGCAATGGTCAGGGCTGCCTAGGAGTTCCTGTTCCCATCCAATAACCTGAGAGCAAACCCGTACTATCCCATCACCTGAGAATTATTTCATTGTAAACAGGGAAGATATCAGGGAGGTTAAATTGCCTGCATTTCTTAAAAAATTATCAGTTTTTAGTGACAAACAGATAAATTAGAGGAATGGATCTCAAAGTAGTCCCCCAAACCAGCAGCCTCAGCAATTTCTGGAACTTGTTAAAAATGTAAATTCTCAGGCCCATCCCAGACCTACAGAATCAAAAATTCTGGGAGTGGTACACAACAATCTGTGTTTTAACAAGCCCTCCAGGTGATTCTGAAGCAGCTAACATTTGAGAGCAGCTGAACCAGAACGCTCCAAAATGCTACAATGACTTGTGTTGATGGACTGATAGCCCTGGCACACAGACAGCACACGATGGTCTCTAGTTCCTAATGCTTTCTCTACAGGGGCTCTGGAACTTGGACAAAGCATCAAGCTTATCCAAGTTAGATCACTTTCTGGCAAGTGCCTATGGCAGAAGCTGCCTAAAAATGAGTCATTTTCCAAAAGTATGGAGGAGTTTTAAGAAGGCAGAATTTATGACTCAGTTTTCTATTGTTTAACTGGACAGCTAGTTCTATCCATTACAAATTAGATTTTGCCTGCTTTTCCCCAAAGACAGAAACTGTAACTGAAAATAAAAAGGAGAGAAATAGGAAATAGTGACATGAGTATACTCTCGGGTCTGCTGTCGCTTATAAGAAGCTGGCTTGATTGATGGACTCGGTACACACACTCACTGCTCTATCAAGGTGGACATTCTATCATTGAGGGCCTGGGTCCAGCACTAAATGAGAGATCTGGACAAATGACTGAGTTTCCTGGTGTTCCTATTGCCGTAAAAGAAACTCAAATCAGATTTCTAAAAACATTTTTTGTTAGGAAGAAAGGTAGAATCAATGGATGCTTCTACTTTAAAGATAGGTAAGAACTACAAAACACTGATGATAGAACTCAGACAACCTAGATAAATGGAGAGAACTACCATGTTCATGGACTGGAAGGTTAAGATGTCAATTCTCCTCAAATTGATCTATACATTTAACACAATCCCAATCAAAATCCCAGGAAAATTTTTTTCAAGGTATAGACAAGCCAATAATAAATTTTACATGAAAAGGCAAAGGAGTTTAGATAGCTAAAATGACTTTGGGGAAAAAAAAACAAAATTAGGGGACTCATATTACCCAATTTTAAGACTTACCATAGTGTTGGTAAAAGGACAGACACATAGATCAATAGGAAAGAATAGAGTCCAGGAAGAGAACACCACAAATATGGTTGACCGATATTTGACAAAGGTACAAAGGCAATTCAATGGAGAAGAGGTAATCTTTTTAACAAAGAGAACCAGGACAGTTATTATAGAAATCCATATACAAAAAAATAAACCTCAACCTATACCTTACATCTTATATAAAAATTAACTTAAAACATATCACAGACCCAAATGTAAAACATAAAATGATAAGACTCATAAAAAAAGTACCAAAGGAATCTTTATGACTCACCTTGAATTTGGCAGAGTTTTTTAGATATGACACCAAAAGCACAAACCATTAAAGAAAAAAAAACTGATAAATTGGATTTCATCAATATTAAAGACTTTTGCTCTATGAAATATCTTGATAAGAGTGAAAAGACAAGAAAGACTCAAAGAAAACATTTGCATTTCATATATCCAACAAAAGATTCATATGCAAATTTATGAAGAACAAAACTCAACAATAAGAAAGCCTAATTTTTAAAACGGCAAAAGATTTGAGCAGATAGTACCAAATGAACACATGAAAAGATTAGCCATTAGGAAAATGCAAAATAATAAACCACACTGAGATAATACCACACATCTATTAGAATGGCTAAAATAAAAACAAAATTAAAAACTTGACAATATCAAGTGTTAAGAAAGATGCAAAACAACTAGAATTCTCATAGATCACTGGCAGGAATGCAAAATGGTACAGCCAACCTAAAAAATGGTTTTTGGCATTAACCATATACTTTCCATATGACCCAGCACTCCTAGATATATATCCCAGAGAGATAAGAAACTGTATCCACACAAAACTCTGTACACGAATGTTTATAACAGCTCTATTGATAATCACCAATAACTGAAAACACCCCACGTCATCTAAACACACTGTGGTACCTTCCTCCAAGGGAATGCTACCCAGCAATGGAAAGGAACAAAGTATCATTACACACAACATGGACATGGATGAATCTCAAATGCGGTATGTTGAGTAAAAACAACCAGTCTTAAAAGGTTATATGCTTTATGATTCCATTCATAGGATATTCTGGAAAAGCAAAACTATCGATCAGTAGTTGCCAAGGGGTAGAATTGTGCTTAATTACAGAAACGCAGCACACAAGGGAGATCTTGGGCATGGTGCAGCAGTTCTGTGTCCTTATTGTAGGGGTGATTACACGGATATACCTATGTCGAATTTTATACCAAAAGAGTGAATTTTAACGTACGTAAACTTAACAGAATAATAAAAAGAGACAGGAATACATGTGAAACATTGGGCTGTGTTGGGTTTCTTGGGATGTCAGACTCATTGTCTTAATTCCTCTAGTGCTTGAAGAGATTTTTAAAACAAATTTCTAACAGGAATTTTCTGACTCACAAAGCTTTAGACATGCATAAACAAAAAGCTTGAACTCAATCACATGAATTTACTAACATTAACACTGGACCCAAAAGGCATCTTTGATTAACTACATTCAAATGTAAAATTTTGAAGTTCTCCCAAAGAACTTGTATTAGTCCCCTAAAAACAGAGAATCTGATGAAAATGTTGTAAATGAATCTTTTCGGTGGTTCCATCAACTCCCACAATAGTGTTTGGCAGATAGCTGATAAATTCAAAGGGACCTTGGGCAAATAATCTCTAATTATCACCAAGCACCAGCCAGAAGAAACACCATGCATGGATGTGTATAAAAGTTGAAATCCTGGGCTCTCCCTGTGTGTTTCCTGATTCTTCCACTTTTGTCATCTTACAACAGCAGCACTACCATTGTAGTGGGTTCTTACTACAAAGTAGGTGCTTTAGACAGGTTTTTATTTAACCCTTATAGCAGCTCATTTTCCAGTTGAGGAAACAATTCAGTAAGTGATGGATCTAACTTCTAGTTATTGCTACCCAGCTGTCTCCCCAATTCCCAACTCCTCCAGGGAAGTAATAAATGAAAAACCTCTGCTTTACAATGTCTTTCTTATATACTTAGTATTTTAAGTAGTTCTAGAAATATAACTTTAAAAAACAAATAGAACATTTGTTTTATAACATTAAAACAAAGTAAATATGTTAGTGTCATTTGCATTTGCATGCTGTATCTTCTGTATAATTATGAACTGAAGAGTTGAATGAAGTAAAATTGGGGTAACAGTGCGTAGTTTCCGAAGGCGTACGTGAACTTTACTTACCTTTCTGAAATCACATCACATGGATGACGCATATTTGTATGTGCATGTGTGTGTATGTATCCAGTAATATATAAAGTTAAAAAAATATTTTGAAGTAAAGGCACATGAGATTCCTAATGTACTTCCTTTTATCCTTTAAACATGAACCTGCCTCAGGGGGATAAACTTATTTTATCTTCCTTGACAGCTTAAGCAGACTGCAAGAATTCCTGCTGACCACCATTAGTCAGCCTCTGGCTGCCGCTGTCCTTCGCTGTCTTACCAACCGTTACTTCTACCTTCAGCTGCTTCGGAAGCCCACACTGACAGTGAAGGGGGGCACTGGCTTGCCTTCTATATATATTATTTTAAAACAAGCATCTTAGCCAATTTTTAAAATACGGTATTTTCTGGCATTGAAAACAAAATTAGGATAACAACTGTTCTCTGGAAAACAAGCACACAACCAAAAGCAGGCATATGACTTTCCTTTCGGTAGAGCACCACTGCTTGCAAAAAAAATCCACCTGTAAATGTTCAAAGATTTAATTCACACATGTCACATAGTCACTGAACATCTTCTGTGGCTATTTCTGCTCTATTTTAAAGCACCAAGAATGCTTTGGACAACTCTCCATCTTCCATATGTACACCCCCCACACCAAACATATCATTTCTACAAACTTCATTATATTTTGACTTTTTCTGACTGAGTAATAATTCTATTATTTCTGAGAGTTAAGAAATAACTTTTAATTCAACTATAATTCAATAGAGACCTGAAAAAAATATGCTATCAGCTATTGTTGGAAGACAGATATCATGAGTTAATTTAAGTTTTATTATAGCTTTTGATTTTTATAAGGCAAACAAATACAAAGGTTTAAAAAGTATATAGCACCTGAAATCCTTACAGGATGCTTATCTTTCCTCAAAACAACAAAACATTAAAACAACCTAATATTTTAGTAACAGTTCTAGCAGCTACATTGCATTATAGATTTATATTGAGTTTACAGTCAACTAAAATCTTAAGCCCATTTCCTGCATATTATTAAACTATATCTCCTTTTAAGATGTCCCCCCCTTCTCAATGAGAACATTTACATCTCTAAATCCACTTCTGTTCTCACTTTCCTGCTGCTATCTCTTGACCTTTATTTTTAAAGCAACAAAATAAAATAAAATAAAATAACTACTTATTTTCCTAAAAGCACAGCACATTCGGTATTTGGAGTCCTGCCATTTAACATCTGGACATCTGTCAAGTTGAAATTCGACTTGGAGAAATGTGCTTTGCTTAAACAATTTTTAAAGCAAATAAGAAATAAATTTGTTCCTATAGATGCATACTTCATCTCCTTCTCACCTCTGTCCTCAAGCCATATTCTTTCAAGTCAGCTATTTTCCCTTAAGCTGAACTCTTAAATGTCAGAGGCAATAACTGAGCTGCTAAATATTTCTATCTCACTCCCTGCCCCTTTTACTTGGGATAAAGACCTAGGGGATACATGAGATTCATTTTCACTTAGTTGAAAATCTTTTACTGGAATTAAGGCATAAAATGTTGAGGAAAAAAAACTTAAGAAAAATCGCTTAACAAAATAGTAGTCACAAATTCCTCAATCTTCAAAGAATGTAAAACAGTTACCAAAACAACAGCATCATTTAAATATCATTTTCCATCTTCAAATAGGAAAGATAGGCAAAGGCAACGGCTTATCATGTAACAAGCAAGGCATGTGGATAGATGTTTGGTTTAAAATATACTGGTTAAAAATTAATACTAAACTCAAGACATAGTAAAGCAGCCCAAACAGGGCTACAAACCCCAAATAAATGTGCCAGTGAGCAAATATCAATAAATGACAGCACTCTAACGTCAGAAATATCTTAGCGATTGTACTATATATCGCACTGACAGCCATATGGGCAATGGGTTTCTCTACCATTTCATCTAACAGCAGAGCTCTGGATACAGAGACTGGGAACATAGATACCTTGAATGCAGCCGAATGCATTCTTCAAAGGCCTACTGGATTTACAGTTCTACAGGTGACTCAAAAACAAAGGTGGAGGGAAAACATAGTCTTAACCATCAAATAATTTACAGTCCAATTGGGTGGGGAGGTGGCAGCAAACACAACACAGTATTTAACACTAGAGTGTTAGAACAAATATCAACAAAAACTTATAAACATGCTATGATAGAGGTCACTTCTGCTTTCAACAATTGCTTCTAACAAGACCTCACAGAGCATGGGCCACAGGATGCTGGGGATGGAGAAACCAAGGCAGTAGAGGGCATGAACAAAGGTTTTTGGCCAGGGGAGTGATACCATCAGGCTACACTTCAGGAAGATCTGATGGCAGCAGGTAAGACGGGCAGCAGGTGGGCAGACCAAATGTAAGCAGCCAGCGTATTGGCAGCTGAAAAAGGACAGAGGAAACAGATGAGGAAAAGCTCACTCACAGAGCGAGCAAAAAATCAGATGTTGGGGGAAGGACAGTGGAATTCTAAACATGATGTTTAAAAACTGATGTTTTGGGGCCTGGGGTCAGTAATTTTAAAAATGAAGGGAATCCTGATATTGGAGGGAATGGCTTGAGGCTTAGCTTTTAAAAAAACAGCAACAGATAGACTTCTTAAAAGTTTTAGGTTTACAGAAAAATTAAGGGAAAGTATAGAGGGTTCTCATCTAACCCTTCACCCTCACCTCTATTATTAACATCTTACATTAGTGTAAAGCACTCGTTACAACTGATGAGCCAATACTCATACATTATTAACTAAAGTCCATAGTTATGAGGCCTCACTATTGGTGTTACACATTCTATGGGTTTTAGCAATGCATAATGATATATATCCACCACTACAGTACCATGCAGAATAGTTTCACTGCCCTAAAAATCCTCTGTGTTCCACCTGTTCACCCCTCCCTCCCCCTGTGCCCCTGGCAACAACTGATTTTTTTACTGTCTCTATAGTTTTGCCTCTTCCAGAATGTCATGTAATTGGAATAATACTATATGTAGCCATTTCAGGCTTAGCTGTTTTAGATGGCCAACTGGCCCAATAGCTTCCACTAACTGTGTCCAATCAGTATTTCTGTGGCTTATATGCAAGATGGGAAGTTACTGAACTTCAGTGTCATAAACGAGTTTCATAAGGAATTCTATGAATTCTATACATATACACATAGCAATTTACATGTTTGAGTATGCTATATTTTACCACTGTTCCAGACCATCATCCCTATTTGATGTTTTGGTGGCTGGCAGACCTGCTTCAAATCCAGAGTTTTCCTTTCCTGCTGTGATCTGGAGCAAGCTTATCCCTGAAATCTCAGAGGTTCTTAAAAATGTATTATGGGAACAATGCCATGTTCCTCAAAGAAGTGCTATAAGGACTAACAGATAATAAGCCTAAAATATTTAACATGGTACCTGGAACAGAGAAGCAGCACTCAAAAATATGGTTACTATTAATGTTTCATGATCTCTAAGTCTTCTACCAATGAAGCAGCAGCATTAAAACTAGCCAAGGCTATGAGTTCAAAAGTAACATTTTTAAAAATTCATATACATAGTACCTAGTTGTTAGGGGCAAAATGACCACAATCAGTAGGAAATTTTTTTTTCTGAAAATTATAATTTGATAGACTGAATCTGAAAGTAAGTAAATATCCACACCATCATTTGCAGCCAGATAACATTTGAGAAGCACTGTAGTTCTAATTAGCTTTCTCCCTGCCTTACTCAATAGATGGTATCACACCTCTGAGTTTTGTTTCTTTACAGACTGACACCAATAAGCCCAAATTATCTCTTAAAGGTCACCAATAAAGAAAGCAATTAAAAGGTTTCAATTTCGTGGAACTGAAAGTTTAGCTACTAAAGCAGAAAGGTCAGCATGTGTAAGCTTGGCAGAGAGAAGGATCATGAAGCCTCAAGGTTCCTAGGGATTTTTATAAGTTTTTCCCTGGATGACACAAAAGCCGTATGCAGAGTCTTAGTTCCACATTTTGGATCTGTCTTACAATCTCTGTTTTTTGATATCCCAGCAACTGTCCTGGTGTAGAATTCAGGACCCTCTCTTTTAACAGCAAATTCTATCTTCTGGCTAATAGTCAAGTTTCACTGAAAATTGGTCTTCAAATAGTTTGTCTTTCTGACAGGCAATGAGAATAAGAATCCATCACAGAAGCACCCTAGAGATTATCTTAAATGTAACATGTTCTTGACCTAAGGATTTATAGGAAAGGATTATATGCCAATCATCTGTATAGATTCATTTAAGACAGACATTTCTTTATTACAGTTAAAAATACTGTGTTAAACTTTCTTATGATTTCATTTAACATTCAATAAAATAAAGAAACATAAGAAAATTAATCATTTAAATCTACTCTATGGAAAAAAGAAAGCTCCTCTCTAAATACTGTTTCCCATAATTTTAAGATATGAAAAACTATCAGCAGCTCTTAGGAAATGTTTGGTGAGAAGAAAGTTTATTATTCATTCTGCACTGACTATCTATCATGGGCAAAGCACTATGGATACATTTCTCATGTTCTGTACTATGAATTAGCCCATCTCTGTCCTCAGGGTACTCGCAAGTCTAGACAAAGACAGTTAAAACAGGACAAGGGTTTGCAACACAAATTGACAAGCACTATGATAGAGGCAGTCTATAAGGTACAACCATATCTTGCTTTTCTCACTCAACATTGTAAACAAACATTGCTGTAGCTCTACAGTAAGTCTTGAAGTCGGGCAGTGTCATTCTTAACTTTATTCTTCTCCTTCAATATTGTGTTGGCTATTCTGGGTCTTTTGCCTCTCTCTATAAACTTTACAATCAGTTTGTCAATATCCACAAAATAACTTGCTGGGATTTTGATTGATATTACATTAGATCTATAGATCAAGTTGGAAAGAACATGACAATGAGCCTTCCTATTCGTGAACATGAAATATCTTCCCATTTATTTAGTTCTTCTTTGATTTCTTTCATTAGAGTTTTGTAATTTACCGCATATACACCTCATACATATTTTGTTAGACTTATACCCAAGTATTTCATTTTTGGGGTGCTAATAGAAACAGTATATTGTGTTTTAATTTCAAATTCTATTTGTTCATTGCTGGTATAGAAATGTGATTGATTTTTGTGTATTAATCTTTATGCTGCAACCTTGCTATAATTGCAAAATACTGTTCCAAAATAGTCTACACTTTTTATAAAAAATTTTTTGAGGCAATAAATATTTTAAAAGATATTTTAATATTTTATTTTCATTTTCCACTGTGGAGACCACTGTTTATTTTAGAGTCCAGCTGTCTTAACTGTCATGTCAAATCCAAATAGGATGGATAGGTTTGTGCCTAATGGTCAGTATTTTTTCCATTAACTTCAAGGTTGAGATAAATACATGTCACTGCTTTCTGTGGGAAAATGGTAGTACTTATCAATTTCCCACTAAGTGCTAAAGCTTTCACATGCTGAAGCAAGAAACTTACTGGCAATGAACTAGATGTACTTAGATAGGGGATGAGTATGAGGATAAGGAAGGTGATAGAGACCAGTCCTTCCTCCTACCCTCACACTAGGTCTCTTGGGTTACTTTCTGTATATTGTTTGACCTAAGAATGAATCTAGGCCTCACAGCTGTCTAGGAGCTTGGAAACCTATAGCACTTTGGTGGATCAGAAACTACAGATATTTCCTAACCTCACAGTAGTTCATTCGCCCATTCCTGTCTGGTTGAAGTGTGAACAGATTGCAAGGCACTGAATGTGTCTCGTAACCTTCCAAACCTAGCACAGTGTCTAGTACCCAGAAAGTGCCCAATCAATGTTTAACTAACTAATAAAGCTCTGCACATTTTTACAGTCAAGACCTCATTACACAATGAATGCTAGTTCCTGTAAGAGCGTGGGGGGTGTGAGCAGAGGGGCAACGGTAGGGAAATGTTTACAAGGGACAGGCATAAAGTTGGGTAACCAGCTTAGTGCCTGGAACGTAAGAGGTGCTCAATAAACGTTTCTTGGATGAATAAATGGGGTCTAAAAAGACAAGACGCAAATGGTAGAGAGGAAGGGAACTGAAACGGTTTGAATGAAAGCTACAAGCCTGGAGATGAGAATATGCCTGTGCAGCCCTGATGGACAGGCCGCCTCAGGAGGCAGCGGAAGGTGCACTTGGCATGTCACGTGGAGGTTTGCCAGCAAAATCTCAGCTAGCTCCACAGCGCCCTAAGCTTAGTACTCAAGAGGATTTTTCTTCTTTTAAAAAAAAAAAAACTACCCTAAGGAAATTATCATCTGTAAAACGCAAGCCTCTTTAATATCTCCCTTCTGAGAAGAAGTCCTGCTTTCTCCCTTTATCACCACAGATTTATTATTAATAAATCTAACAGCAGCTTCCCTCAAGGACGTCAGTGACAGGAGCAGAAAGAGCCTGGACGCGGTGTCAGCCCAGCTGGAGGCTGACTCCCTGCTTGTGCCTTGCTACGTAAACACCGTGTTTCCAGGATCAGATGAGGTGGGACGTGCAAACTGCTTGGCGCAAGGCCTGACATTCACTCACTCACTCACTCACTCACACATTAATTCCTTCACTGGACGAATACCTGTCTAGTGCTTACCTGGTGTGGGCCCTGCTCCAGGCACTGAGTGTGTCCTGTGAGCAGGGACACGGCCCTGTGGGACTTACGTCTCTTCTGAGGGTGCCACACGGGCCTCAAGAGCTTACACCACAGCGACTGGCCTCGTCTGAGCATCAAGGGCTCCCCTGAGGACGTGACCTTTAACATGAAATCAGAGGGCTGTGGGGCAGCAGCCAGGTGGGGACACTTCAGCCAGTGGGGGCCTGTGGGAGGGTCCTAAGGTGGAAGGGCAGCAGCTAGGGGAAGCTAAGATGAGGCCGGGGAGTGAGGCCAGGACCAGTCATGCTGGGCCTTTAGAGCCACGTTAAGGATAGAGACTTAAGAGGCTGAATTGATCCAATGTGGGGCCTACTGCATAGACAAGGTGAGGGAGAGACTGTGGTGTTGACTCCCGGGTTGCAAAGTTAAGTGGCTGCTGGTGCCTTTCACAAGAAGAGGACAGGAAGGAGATGAGATCAAACCTGTTGTTGTGTTGTTGGGGGAAGAGTTATAGGTAGGAGAGGGGGTCACAAAATCATGAGTTTAGATTTGAACATTTAAAGTTTGAAATAGCACACAGAAGTTGAGAATGTTGCGTTTGCGATCACACACACAGATCTGGGGCTCAGAGTAGTGGGTTGGGCTGGAGCTGTACATTTGGAAACCTCCCCACATCCATACTAGAAAGAGGAAATACAGACTGCAGAGAAGCCAAACCAGGGCTGAGTCTCGAGGAACTTAAACACGTAGATGCCGATTATACAGAGTAAGGCACAAATGGGGCAGAGTGGCAGTATAGCAGTAGCAGTAATGAGAATGAGGAAGGCAACAAAAGCCTTATGAAGCAGATAACTCAAGCAATGGAGGCTCAGTTACTAGTTCCCGTGCCCTCACGTTAAACCCACTCAGCTGAGTTGTATCTAGAGATTTTTGTCTGCTCGCCCACCCGGACAAGAGTTGTCAAACAGAAGTTGTCAAACAGGGCTCAGTGGCAGAGGGCTAATGAAACACAAGTGTGGAGAGTACTGGGTGAAAGCAGCACGCTCACTGATGCCTGGACATTATCCTATTACTGTTTGCAGGAAGCAAGCTCCTCTGTCTGCACAGCATGCTCTAAAAGTCAAGGCCGCTGCCAAAGTCAGGGCCAGCTTTGAATGTTCAGGGATTGAGCAGCTTTAGCAAGGTATTTGAAAAGCACCCAATAATCGTGGGACCCAAGATTCTAGGCACACATCTCCAAACAGCACCAACAGGAGAATACCTGCAGCCCACAAATGAGCATCAGTCCAGTTTGAAAGAAAATTAACTAGTGAGAGTTTCTTTCTTACTAAGACTCCACACTAACACAGAAGGCACGACATCAAAAGTCAATCTGTCCTACAATTAAAATAAATGACTTAAAAAAATTAAAAAGCAAAAGTTAAAAATAAAAAGTTAAAAACTGCAACATGTGCGGACTAGAAGTTGTTTATAGGAAAGATGCTTTTCCAATCTGAACTTAACATTAGACTTAATTACTTTTCAGGAGTAAGCTATCATAAGAAAATGTTTTGAAAATCTTTTTTTTTTTTAAATATAAATTGTTTTATACTTCATCCATGAAGTCAGGCCACATAAAACTATATTTATGTAGTATTATTCCCACAATCAAAATCTTAGAAAACCTATTTTAACTCAGGCATGATTGATTGAACCAAAACTGACGACAGCATTATTTAGGTTGGACTCCTACAGCGTAAGAATTCAAACACACACACACAAAGTTGTGACCGAATGCCTTCCTCCACTCCTTTTATTGTCCTCAGCAAGCGGTGGTGGCTGTTGGCATTTAATGGCCATTTGAAAAAAATCCCAATAGTGTTTTGCTATTCACTGGTCACAGGCAGTGAATTTCCATACTCCGAAAAGACTTTGTAGCAAAGCTAAAAGTGATGCTTACATTCATGAACACTTTGATAAGTGTAACCACTGCCACCGAACTAAATTTCACAAGAGCTCCACCACAACATGTCAGGACTAAAAGTTGTTTATAGGAAAGATGCTTTTCCAACTAAACAAACACAGCCTTTTATTCACATTCTGTTGCTATACACATCTTGCCATTTACAGAATGTACCCAAGGATGCCACAGCGACTATACCTGCAGAATATAATGAGCAACTGTATCTGTGCCAAGCTGAGTCTCCTCTCTTTCCACAGATAAGCAGCATGACTTTCTAGTCAGCTTTGAGCTCCACATTGTAGCTGCCGCAGCAACCATAGCAACCATTTTATTCTTCTAGACCCACAGGGCAACGTCTCCATGGGCAAAGCAGAGGAAGAGAGTGGCTCCCTCCAAGGTTGTGCTATAATTACAGATGCACGACTGTAGAAAATGCAGCAGGAGGGCCACTTAGAACATAAAAAAAGCTCAGACTTCACTTCACAGCAGCGTGGGGGTAGGGGGAGTCAGGGAGAAGACTACACAACCCAACATTAAAGCTCCTCCAAATAAAAGCAGACTTTTTGCATATAATACTGTGATTTAAAAATTCTTTTTTCCACATTTCTTGTGGAAGTTTGCCTTCATTTGGATTTTCCCGGCACCAGGGCCACTTCAAAACTAGAGCCTAGTCACGTGTGCTGTTACCGCTTAGAATCAGGTAAAAACACTACATGTAATGGTCAGTTCCTTAAATGTGCTTTGTGCTTCCAAAATACAGCCCATAAAGGCAGCCTGTCAGTGGTAGAAGTAGTAAGGGATTTGGAAATAGACTTGGGCTATCTCAGTTTTTCTGCTTATTATATCACCTTAGCAATTTACTTAAACATTACAAAACTTAGTTTCCACAGCTGTAAAATGGGGAGCTACTGTAGCCTACAGGGTGCTATAGAATGAAATGAGGTGAGTATTTAAGGCATGGTGCCTGGCATATATTAGAGGTTACCAATGGCAATTATCATTAGGGGAAGGCTAGTCTATGATCTGTGATTACCTTAAGCTCTCAAGAAAGCAACCTAAAATGATGACATTATGGGAAAATGCTTATGATAAAGTAGGAAAAAGAACATAATATAAAACTACATAAGTAGAACTAACTTGATTCTGGAAAATAAATGAAAAGAATCAGGCAACAAAGTGATTCCTAGATACTGGCAATGTGCTAGCTCTTAAGGTGGGTGACAGGTACCCATATATTTAGTATTCCTTAAGTCATACATACTTAAGAAATCCATGCATTTCTTTAGGCATGATGTATTTCATACACAAAAATTAAAAAGTTAAAAAGAGAGAGGGAGCACAAACACCAAAATGTCTTTTTTTTTTTTTTTTTTTAATTGAGACAGGGTGCTGCCCTGGCTGGAGTGCAGTGGAGTCATCATAGCTCACTACAACCTCAAACTCCTGGGCTCAAGCGATCCTCCTGCCCCAGCCTCCCCAGTGGCTCGGACTACGCCACCACATCCGGCTAATTTTTCTATTTTTTGTAGAGATGGGGTCTCGCTATTTCCCAGGCTGGTCTCAAATGATCTCAAACGGTCTCAAATGATCCTCCCACCTTGGCCTCCCAGAGTGCTAGGATTACAGGCGTGAGCAACTGCGCCAGGCCTTGTCTTATTATTTCTATAAAGTTGTAAATGAAATTTATTTTCTTTTTTATGCATGTTTTTTAAGCTTTCTATGCCAATCTAGCTGTGGGAAGAACCTTCTCTATTTCTTAGGCTACTATCTCAACCAGTGAGCAAATGCAGACACTCTAAACCAGCATCTTCATTTACATCTTATTACTTGGGAGATGTACATGCTCAGGAAGTGGTGGCATGCAACAGAAAAAAATGAAACACACACTTCTAGTTTTAAAAAAAGAAAAGGAAATAACATTTGTGTCCTTACTGTGAGCTTATCCTCTCAGTAACAGTTCGGTGAGGTAGGCTCTTCTTCTTGCCATTTTATAGGGAACTTAGAAAGGTTAAGCAACCTGCCCAAGAGCTGAGCTAGGTTAGAAAGCTAATTGATTTTTTTTGTACAGCTTGAAACCATCTTACCTTGAAATTATAGACTTTCATCAAATGTTGGTGGATGTGTGCATGCGTGTAATGCCATGCTTCAAAAAACTGCACAGATAAACATGCTAAGGTATTAAAATTTAAAAAACCTCAGAGAATTTTCTGCAACCCACCTCAGGCCTCAAGCAGCAAAGTGGAGGAATCTCTCCTTGTAAGGGAGTTTTTTGTTTTTTTTTTTTTTTTTGAGACAGAGTCTCGCTCTGTTGCCCGGGCTAGAGTGAGTGCCGTGGCGTCCTCCTAGCTCACAGCAACCTCAAACTCCTGGGCTTGGTAAGCGATCCTACTGCCTCAGCCTCCCGAATAGCTGGGACTACAGGCATGCGCCACCATGCCCGGCTGATTTTTTCTATATATATTTTTTAGTTGGCCAGATAATTTCTTTCTATTTTTAGTAGAGAAGGGGTCTCGCTCTTGCTCAGGATGGTCTTGAACTCCTGACCTCGAGCGATCCGTCCGCCTCAGCCTCCCAAGTGCTAGGATTACAGGCGTGAGCCACCGCGCCTGGCCAAGGGATTTATTTTTGAGTAGGGAAAAGAGGAGATCCAGGTAAGGGGCAATCATATTTTTAACATGGTTTAAGAATAAATCTGGTCAAGGGGTAAAGTTTCTCTCTGATCCCAAGAGAGAGGGCAGTAGCTAGAGCCCAGCAGCTTGAGTTCCAGAAGGAACTTTCCTCAGCAAACATAAAGACAACCCAATTCACCACAGCAGATCTGTGTCGGTATTAATTAGTACGTGAGATGGATTTTGAGAGTGGGTAAAAGAAGGCGGCTTCTTGTGTTAAGAGAATCATGATTGTGCTATCCGTACTAGTGGCAAATTAGACCTAAATCCCCTGCCAGGTGGTCAGAATTCGTATTTTCTTTGATGCCACAGCAATGGAAGCCCATCATACCACCCTGGCTCCACTCTTCTCTAAACGGATTGCTAATATTAATACATCTGAACAGCAACTCCAAGAGTTTGCCCAAAATCCACTCTCCTGTTTCTACTATCCTCCTTGCATGCTCTTGCCTGCAGAGCCCCTCATCCCACATCACAGCAGCTCTCCTGTTTGGGGTACTATCTAGGACCCCAGACATCAAGCCAGTTCCCAGTGTGACCCTCAGAGATGCACCAACACGCTCTCTCCCACTGATTTTGGATAATAGGCCTACAATGCCAGGTACCCAGATCCAATTTGAAAGAGAGAAACCAGTTGGCACATCCAACTCGTGCCAACGGGAGTATGCCAAATCCAGCGCAAACTGTATCAATAGCTGCCTTTTACTAAATGCTTGCCAGGTTTCAGGACTATGATACATTTTCATTTAATACTAATAACCCTATGAGAAGGTAGTCTCCCCACTTCACATATGAGAAAATGGAGGCTTTGAAGTTCAGTACCAGCCCATGGTACAAAGCTGGCGTGTGGAAAAGGCAGGATGCAAACTGACTCCCTGCTCTTCATCAGGGCTTGGTAACGAAAGGTGCCTGAGGTTTGGAACAAGGCAGCCTTGGCTGTTTCTGTCTCTGCTACAAAAGTGTAACAAGTCAAGTTCTTAAACCTCACTATTTGTCAAGTGGATATTACACCATCTACCACATCCCCACACCTGGATGCATTCGATGAAGAATAGATACAAGAACACTGAAAAGTGAAGCATTATGCAAACATGTAGCATTAAAAATAGTGAAAATGTGTAGGTACTTGTTTAACCAATTCTGCATTCTGAAAAACAATCGGCCCAAGAGAATGTTGCAGCATCTCTCTGTTCTACACTCTAATATGTATGTCACACACAATCAGAATGCGTATGGCGAGGACCACACAGGCTCTTTAGTCTTACTATTTGGTAAGAGTTGGGAGGTTTGGTTCTTCCCCATTCAGGAGTTTCAAACTGAGACGGTCCAGGACTTAAAGGTCTTGCTAAGTTTGGTCAGTCAACTGGACACTTAGGATATTCTGTGTACTTGGAGTTATAAAATATTCCAGAGTCTAATCACCAAGACGCCAACCTGCAGCCAATGGTGGCTCCATATGTGGTAGCCGGCACACCTGTGCAGAGCAGGAAAAAAGTTCCAATACTCATCAGGGCCTCTTAACCCTTGGTTAAGGATGTGGTCAATCATCTTTCCTTGTTCTCTTGATTACAAATTTACCTCCAAATCATTAAATTGTTTTGCATTTCAGTATACTCGTCATCTCATTTTGGCTTTTGTATTTTTCCAATATGAGTTCCATCGTGGAACCAATGCAGCACAGACAGCTCAAAATATCAACGAAGTGTTTGGGAAGGATGTGCCTAATAGAATGCACAGTACATCGATGGTTTGAGAAGATTCATTCTGATGATCTTC
The DNA here is from genome assembly GCA_028533085.1 of Varecia variegata. NCBI lineage: Eukaryota > Metazoa > Chordata > Mammalia > Primates > Lemuridae > Varecia > Varecia variegata. Next base: position 130,790,617 of record CM052439.1, read on the forward strand.
ATCTTGAAAATGAGCCACATGGGTGACCTGAGACCAAGGTGGATAACGATGAGCTGAAAGCTGTAGTGTATGCATGTATTAGCAGCAAGGTTCGACATTACTATTTCAACAATATTGGACCATTTGAAACAAATGGGCAAGGTAAAAAGGCTGGATAGATGCGTACTGAATGAATTAAACGAGCATCAGAAGAAAAATTGTCTGGAAGCTTGCCTTTCTTTGCTGTCACGACATAAAGGTAAACCATTTCTACACCATATCATTACGTGCGATGAAAAATAGATTCTTTCTGACAATTGCAAGCGTTAGGCACTTGCGGAATGAAGTGCTGAAACACGGTCTATAACCAAACGTAAATGAAAAAAGCTAGTGGTGTCTGTTTGGTGATCCAGTGCTGGTATTATCCACTACAGCTTCATGAAACCTGGTCAATCGATTACAGCAGATGTCTACTGTAACCAGTTGAACGAAATGATGAGGATGCTTCCAATTAAGCAGCTGAGATTGGTCAATAGAGACAAGCCAGGCATTGCTGGACCACATGTCACACAAACTACACTGCTCAAACTACAGAAGCTGGACTCAGAAACTCTCTGTCATCCACCGTATTCGCCAGACCTTGCACCAACTGACTACCACTTCTTCCAGGCTTTGGACCACTTCTTGCAAGGAAAAATATTCCATTCTTAACAAGCTGTGGAAAACACCTTTGGCAATTTCATGGCTACTCCCTCAGGCTTCTTTGCTGCTGGCATAAACAAGCTACCATTAAGATGGCAAAACCGTGTGGATAGTTTAGATGCATACTTTGATTAACTGTACTGCTTTTTGTTTGAGATATCATAAACTAAACTTTTGATTCGAAATCAGACATTTCACATGTAATGACCTAATAACATGAATTTTTGGCTTATCCATGGTTTCACAAAAATTGCTCCAAAAAAATTTGAAAGATGACCACAAGCCAAACCATGCACTTGAAAGAATGAGGATGTACCTTCACAATAAAAATAAAATAAATGTCAAAGTGAAATGTCAGAGATATCAACTGTCAAACTTAGTAATTAAGGAAATCAGACATTTCATACTTGATAACCTAAATACCCATAAAATTCTTAGCATTGTTCAACATTTTCCCTATAAAGGAGAGAGTTGACTAAGCATAACTAGTGGGCTAGCGTAAGGAGGCGCAGCCCAGCAAAGAACACGAAGTGCCACAATTCTCATTTGAGAATGCCAGTTAAAAACAATCAAAAAATGGCTTTTTTCAATTTAGAGAACAAACGAAAGTCGAAAGCTTAACAATGAATCTGAGTGAAACAAAGCAATGTTTATTTTCACTGAAATGAGTACTTATTATATAAAGACCGCACAAATAATAAAGCAGTCCTACATTTTCGAAAAGATTTTTAAAAATCACCTTTGAAGGGATGTTCAATTACCCATTCCTTATAAAATACGTCTTGAGTTCCTGAAAAGCTCCCTTGCTTGGAAGATCTCAGATAACCAGGTTTTTCAAGGAAGAGAGCTGTGTTCTCAAACGCCAAAGTCCAGAAGTCAGCACTATCGGCTGCGAACAGTTAATAGTAAGCAAGCACAGTGTGTCTTTATCTTGCTTTCCAATCAATGTTATTAAAATATAAGCCAATATTTTTCTCAACAAAATCTCTTGCTAAAATAGTACATTTGTCTCTACTGTGTTTCAAACACGTTTATGTGAAAACCATTTGTAGCAAACAGACGCCCTCCACGTGACCCCCCCTGGTGTCCACACCCTCACGCGGTCCCCTGCCCTTGAGTGCGGGCAGGACCTGTGATTTGCCTCTAACCCGTGGTAAATGGCTAAGGTGACAGCTGTGACTCCCGTGATTACACTGCGTTGTGCAAGATTCCGTCTTTCCTACTACCCTCCCCTTACTGGCATTGAGGAGCAAGCTGCCTTGAGTTACATATTACTGACGCTCCCACGTGAAAGGTATAAATGTCTGTTTCCCTCAACCCTAAAAATGGCAATGCTTTAATCCTTGCCAATTTGATAGGTAAAACAGAATTCCCAGGAAGCTAAATGCTGCCAACTGCCACACAAGCAGGGAAGTAGACGCTCTCCCAGTTGAGCCTCCACATGCGAGCCCAGCCCCAGTGAGCACTCCTCCAATGGCAGCCTCGAGAGACCCTAAGTAGGCGACCTCGTTAAGCTGTGCCCAAATTTCTGACCCACAGAAACCTTTAGATGATAAATGTGTAAGCTGCTCAGTTTAAGTAACAGAAAACTAATACATAATTACCATAGTCATTTTCTGTAAAGTGAATCATCCCTTCCTAATGCGTGGTTTTCAAATGTGGTTCTCTTAAAGGAAATGCTATACCCTTCCGGAGGTGTTTCTCCTCGTAAGAGGCAGTATCTGGTCACAGAGACACACACTCTGTGCTGAGTGCTTTGTACACATGTACTTCTACACTGCCCCATAATAGTCCTATGAGGACAGGGACGATTATTATACCCATTTCATGGATGGGCAAACTGCAGGCCCAAAAGGTTTAAATAACCCAACCGAGGTCCCACAGCTACAGCCATGTTTCCAACCCATCTAGAACTCCTTGCTCCTTCAGCTATTCCACACTGCCTCTGTTTGTTTCTCTGTTTTAATAACATGTAAAATAGTACACATTAATATTAAGGGCATTTTCTCCAACTACTTTTCCTTTTTTAACCGCTGGTTAAAAACCAGTGACTTTTCTTTATAAAAGTCATCATTACGGCATTATGGTGATGGCTATTTATTAACTAAGACTTGCTGTCATGTCCAGATACTAAGCTTTGCATTATCAAATAATCTTCCTGATTACGGAAATAATTTTGGTCTATTACAAATATGCAAAAAATGCTGAAAAATATCAAGAACTGTAATTTTTCATCCAGCAGTAAGTACAATTAACATTAAGCAAATTTATAAATTTGTATGAATTTACATAACATATACTTTAGGTATCCTGTGATTCTATTTCAGCTACATAGCATTAGACTTCATAAACTTAATTTTTAATAACAAAAAAATCCATCATTTGGGTTTGCATCATTTAATTAACTAGTCACTTATTCCTAGACATGCACGTTGCTTATAATTTCTCACTTGTGTAAATGATGTGGCAAGAAACATCCTTGTGGAAGAATCTGCTGAGTCATGAAAAATATTTATTGCCAAATCATCCTCCCCAAAGATTATATATTACTTATACTCCCACATAGAAGGTAAGAATGCCTGTTTGCCTTAATCCTAACAATGGTGATGTCTTAAACCTTGCCAATTTGATAGGTAAAGCAGAATGTTTATAATTGGCATTTCTTTGATTTAGTGAGTCTGGGCATGTTTCACATACTTATTGTGTCTATAAGGTGGATTATCTATTATAAAGTAAACAAAAAACACCCCAACTGAGTGTTTTCTTATTTGAAAGAGGCTCTTCACATGTTAAAATTAATTTCTGGGCCGGGCGCGGTGGCTCACGCCTGTAATCCTAGCACTCTGGGAGGCCGAGGCGGGTGGATTGCTCGAGGTCAGGAGTTCGAGACCAGCCTGAGCAAGAGCGAGACCCCATCTCTACTAAAAAATAGAAAGAAATTATCTGGCCAACTAAAAATACATATAGAAAAAAAAAATTAGCCGGGCAGGGTGACGCATGCCTGTAGTCCCAGCTACTCGGGAGGCTGAGGCAGTAGGATCACTTAAGCCCAGGAGTTTGAGGTTGCTGTGAGCGAGGCTGATGCCATGGCACTTACTCTAGCCCGGGCAACAGAGAGAGACTCTGTCTCAAAAAAAAAAAAAAAAAAAAAAAAAAAAATTAATTTCTGTACATGTTGCAATTACGACCCTACTTTTTTCTTTCAAAATTGGTGCTCAGAAATTTGTAATAATTTTTAAAAACCTAATATTTTTAGTTTAAAAACTAAATATTAAGGCACACAGAACTACAGTCTAAAACAAGGACTTTCCATGGCCTGCAGGACCATGGTGAGGTCAGAAAATCTACCAGAAACTTTCCATGTGTTAGACACTGCACTACATGCCAAAGAAACATGAAGCTAACAGAGCCTCTGTGCGCAAGCGTCTCACAGTCTAAGGGGAGAGACCATACGAACTGCACATGCTGTCTCTAAGAGACTCATCATGATGTTAAGGCATTAGACAAGCCTTGATTTAAGAAGTCTCAATAAAAACTTTTAAGATTCTTTGTCCAAGTAGATGCAGAAAGGAACCCCAATGGAAAATCTTCAGTGATGAATGCCTATGTCAAATACTCAAAGCAATAATTAAGCCTGAACAGGTAGGTAAGGCCTCAGCATGCCCACCTGACCCTCAGGAGGCTCTGTTCACAGAGAACTCGGACCACCACCCTCTGGGAAGTGGCCTCAGGACATTGCTTAGGCACAGGCAGTTGCACGCAAATCCTGTGTGGCATTCTCCTGCCCCTAACTGCCCGCGGCAGCCTGTCCTCGGTGGCCAGAGGTCTGCCCTGCTGGCCGCTTCAGTCACCTCCACTCAAACGACGATGGCAGGATTTAGTAGTCCACATTCTCTCCCAGGATTTTGAAACAGAACCAGGGACAGGATTGGTGAGGTAAACCGGATTAAAGTAGATAGAATCACAACAAGAGCTAAACTTTCAGCATGAGACTTTATCGTAAATAAAAAGAAAAAAAGAATCACAAAGAGATCAAAGGAAGCTGAATTAATGGCAGAATAAAGAACTTCCTGCTTCTGAGGGAGATAACTTATATTTCAAACAAACTCTGCTCCTGCCAGCTAGTCCCTGGGAGCCTGGTAAGTCCTTCCCTCGGCCCTCCAGAACCTGAGGAAACCTGAACAATTCTGTCCCTCTAACCAAAAAGAGCCTAATGGGCCGGGCATGGTGGCTCACACCTGTAATCCCAGCACTTTGGGAGGCTGAGGAGGGAGGATGGCTTAAGGCCAGGAACTCAAAACCAGCCTGGGCAACATAACGAGACTCCATTTCTTTAAAAAAAAAAAAACAAACAACTATCTGGGGATGGTGGTAAATGTCTGTAGTCTCGGCTAGGTAGGAGGCTGAGGCAGGAGGATTGCTTAAGCCCAGGAGTTCAAGGCTGCAGTGAGCTATGATCGCACCACTGCAGTCTAGTCCATGCAGCAGAGTGAGACCTTGTCTCAAAAATAAAAACAAAACAAAAAGAACCTAATGGATCACACTGATCCTGATGAGCTTGTGTTCCACCTACCAGACTCATGCCCTGGGATGCAGCTCACTGCTCAACTTTCAAAATGCAAAATCATGAACATGCAGAGCAGACCATTCCCACTCTAGGCTGGTGCCTCTGAGTGCAGGTTAGATCAGTGTTTTTCAACTATTTTCACTATTGTCCCCACCCCACACCCAGGGGTATTTTTAGACCTTTTATTGCCCTCCCAAAAATTTTTATACCATAAATATATTGTATATTTGTGTATCATATATACTGTATTTATACACATACGTGCTTTATATATTTTTTTAAGGTTGATTTGTTTGTTTTCCCTTCTAAGAACCAATGTTTGGCCCCTGGGGGAGAGATACTGTCCCCACTGAGAAATGGGTTATGCAATAAAAAAGGCATAAGAACAGTTCTTAGAAAACACCCTCACAGTCTCCACGGAACCTTTCCAGCTGAGAATTTAGAGAGGTCCCAACTCACTTTTGAAAGTTACTTATGAGATGGCAGGCTATCTAAAAGTTATCCAAAGGTTTGTAAATCTCCAAGTTCTCCATTCTGAATTCTTAAATTTCCTTCAACAGTTTTTTTTTTTTTTTAGGGTAGGAGGTAGGAGGGAGGAAGGATGAGTCTGTGTGTGTCAATGTGCATGTGCACAGGAGAAAAACAGGCTAGGTGACAAGACCAAAAAAAAAAAACCCAAAACATTCCTGCAGTCCTTTTTTGGAATTATTCTTTCTCTGTCTTATATTCTATGTGTTTATTATTTGGCATTTTGTGGTGTGTATGTTTAGTTCCAGAATTAAGAGGCAATGGAATGTTAAGGGGCATATACAATTGTGGGGCTACCTGAGGTACCCCAAGATAGTAATGGAGAACTCATCACTGTCACTAGGAATAAATGGAATGCAACCAGAGAACATAAGCCAGAGAAGCAGAGGACCTTAGCCTCTAGTTACAAGACTTTTATACTCTATTTCAACCTTACAGATTACAAATCCTCTCCAATGTGATTGAACCCTTTGCCACATAAGTTTCTTTTTCTTAAGACAAAGTCTTGCTCTGTTGCCGGGGCTAGAAGGCAGTGGCGTCATCATATTATAGCTCACTGTAATCTCAAATTCCTGGCTCAAGTGATCCTCCTGCCCCAGCCTCCCAAGTAGCTGGGGCTACAGGTGCACATCACCATGTCCTGCTTTCTATTTTTTGTAGAAACGGAGTTTCGCTATTGCCCAGGCTAGTCTCAAACTCCCTGCTTCAAGCCATCCTCTCACCTCTGCCTTCCAAAGTGCTAGAATCACAGACATGAGCCACCATACCCAGCACATAATTTTTGTTTGTTTGAAAAGCTGCCTTCAAATTTTCTTCTTGAATTATCATACGTATCTTATAAAACTTTCCTCTAAAAAATCCCAGAGAAAAAATAGGCCATTTGAATAAAAACAAAAATCAGGTGAAATATCCAGCCAGCCCTCTGTGGGTTCCACATCTGTGGATTCAACTAACCTCAGATCAAAAATATTTAGGGATGGGTGGGGAAGAGCAATAAAAAATAACAAAAATACAAATTTAAAAACAGTACAGTATAACAACTATTCACGTAGCATTTACATTGTATCAGGTATTATAACTAATGTAGTGATGCACAGGTTATATGCAAATCATAAGCCATTTATATCAGACTTGAGTCTCTGCAGATTTTGGTATCAACTGGGGCTGCTGGCACCAATCACCACGGATACCAAGGGATGACTGTACTTGGAATTTAGACAATGACAGGATCAACTATTATTCCTCATAACCAAAATCCACTTGGTAGGTGGAGGAAAAAAGTTAACTAGGTCTTATTAGTAATAGCAAATCACAATTCATTCAACAAATATTTACCGAGCTTCTATTTCGTACCAGGCACTGTTCTAGGCATTTGACACATCAGTAAACAAAACAGACCCAGATCCCAGCCTTAAAGAGAGAACATATGCGGTGACGGTAGGGGACCAGCGGAGGGTCTGACAAGAGCAGTAAGTGGTATCTCATGTTAGGAGGAGATCAGCATCACAGGCAAGAATAGGTGGGCCAGGTCAGCGCATTCAGGAGGGCTAGGGCTGGGGACAGGTCACAATCTTAAACAGGGTGGTTGGTTGACATCTGAGCAGACTTCAAAGAAGTGAGAAATCAGAAATGAGAACATATAAGGGAAAGGGAAAGGCCCGGGGAGCCTTGCAGGGGTGTGAGGAACAGCGCTGGCAGCCAGAGTGCTCTCAGTGGCCGGCAGAGCAGGAGAAAAGCCCAGAGGAGCAGGGAGGGGTGGGCGGGGCCCTGCGACCCCCTGTGAGGACTTTGGCTCTTACACTGCACGTGATGAGAGCCATTGCAGGGCTTTGATCTAACTTATGATTTAAAAGCATCACCCCGGCTGCTGTGTTGAGAATAGAGTAAGGCGGGGGACAAGGGAGGAAGTTAAAAGAGACTGAAGCTGATGGCATCAGGAAGACCCTGGCGAAGCTATCATAAGCACACAGAGGGCATTGCTCATTTTGTTGTGAACGAAGCCCAAATCTGTGCTCTGTGCATCCTGCAGTCTTGCTGCTACTCCTATCGGTTAACAAATACTGTATCACAGCCCATGGATTTTCCTTCAGGTTACAATCTTCTCACTACACGTGTGACAACTGAGGAGACTGTGCTTTCATGCCCTTTTCTCATTAAGGGATGCTACTTTACTTACCTTAGAACCCCCACTGCCTGGCACATAGGACTCAATTTTGTTGAATGAGTAAACAGTGAACTCGTGGGTCTTGTTGGGTTTGGAAGCTTCCTGCCTAGACTAATTGCAAGAGCCTTCTTCCCTGCCCAGCCTTCCACTCTAATCACTGGAATTCTGTTTGCTTCCATTTCCTCAAAGTTGTAAAACCTTCAAACACTCTTCTGCATGTCAGGATGACACCCAAACATCTCAGTCCACCAGTCAGGCTCTCTGTAACTGGCTTCTCCGATACCATCCTGCCTTCCTTCCCACTGCTAATTCCAGAACAGGAAATCTCTGCTCCAACCTTTTGCCCAAATACCTTGCTTTTCCTCAGTGCTAATCTTTTCCTTATGTTCCCTCCCCCCCAGCTTATAGAAATCCTATTCATCCCAAGGCAATATCCCAATGCCACCCTTTCATTCAAGTCTTCTACCTCTGCCAGTAAGATGTTTGCTCCCACACTGCCCTCCAGGGAAAGGAGGCATGAGCCACGCCCACACCTCAAACTCGGAGAAAGCAGGGTCTAAACACAGTCCGCAGGCACAAGCTACCCTCGGACTCACTTGATACCTTGTATGTTTACTAGCACAGAAACCTTCCTCGGGTACATGCCTGAGTTCCCAACCTCCTAAGAACTAGTGGGGCCAAACACATCTCAAACTTCTCCAAATCTCTTTTCACAGCCTCAACAGATTCATGCAGTTCATCAATATTTATTGATAATCTGCTCTTATGAGATTATCACTAAGGTAAAGACCAGGGCTGTCTTACTACAGACTTTGCTATGTCACGGAAGATGGCAGATGAGCAAACCAACAATGACTGCCCAGTGCAGGGAGTGATAAGAAAGGTAGGTTGGGTGCTAAGAGGAGGAAAATCAGTAACTCTAGGTGTACAGAGCCGCGGGAGGTGGGGAGTGAGCACCAGGGAGAACTTCTGCAGGCAAAGGCACAACTCAAATGTCCTAAAGGACAGTCAGTCAAGCAAGAAAGAGGAACAGCCTTCGAAGCAGGAAGACAGCATGTTCCACGGCATACAGACTAGGCAGAGAATCACAAGCAGCTCACTTTTCCTAGCAGGTAGGAGGCACGTGGAAGAGGAGCAACAGAGGATGGAACACCTGTCTAAGGCTAAAGCACAAGTCAAGAAAAAAGTTAAGGAAAGATGAGAAACATTGGAAGGAATCCTGCGTATCATCTCCCACAGATGAAAAGCCCTGTCAAACTAACACTGTGACCCTGCTATTTAGCACAACTCACAGAAACACCCATTAAATCATATTGTTTCACATTGTTTCATTAATGGAAGTATGAGGGAAAAAGGCATCTTCCTAGTCTTCCCATTTTATTCCATCTAAGGAGACTTTTTCAAGATTTAGCAAACAGGCCGGGCGCGGTGGCTCACGCCTGTAATCCTAGCACTCTGGGAGGCCGAGGCGGGCGGATTGTTTGAACTCAGGAGTTCGAGACCAGCCTGAGCAAGAGCGAGACCCCGTCTCTACTAAAAATAGAAAGAAATTATATGGACAACTAAATATATATATAGGAAAAATTAGCCGGGCATGGTGGTGCATGCCTGTAGTCCCAGCGACTCGGGAGGCTGAGGCAGTAGGATCGCTTAAGCCCAGGAGTTTGAGGTTGCTGTGAGCTAGCCTGATGCCACGGCACTCACTCTAGCCCGGCTAATAGAGCGAGACTCTGTCTCAAAAAAAAAAAAAAAAAGATTTAGCAAACAATCAAAACACACACAGAGCCAGTACTAACCATTGAGGAAGCAGCAACAGGAACGAGAATAGTTTCATCCTATCTAGGCAAACATGGCATAAAACACGTCAAGGACAATATGTGCGAGAAAAGGCAATCTTCCAAGAAGTAAAGGAAGAGAGAGAATTTTAAAGCACACATTAATTATACTAATCACTATATAAATATGCAATAATGCCACTGTAAATTTCCAACTGATAAACCTAAGGTCTTTAAAAGAGAGAGATGCTACATATTCTAAATGTCATATTCATTTTACTGGGCTTTCCTTTCAGGGGTGCTAAGGAATATACCTTTAAACTTGCATAAAGAAAAATGCTCACAATTGTTGAGCTCTTTGGTCCTATAGCCTTAATGGAATCTATTCAGCTGAAATACATTCTGCCACACGGCTTCCATAGTATTTTTAAAACGTAATGGTTATGCTTGAAAGTCAGAATAGGAATAAATAGCATTCAGTTGAAAAATTTTAAAAAGACCTGTAATATTAACACATACAGTACCTCAATGGCTGTTATAACAATAAAATAGCTTTTCTCCTGTAGTCACCACTGTGCTTTAGGCCACATTTCTTGCCAGGCCACCCCACTTAAGTGGGACCTCGGGGTCTTATATAGTTATTGTTGAATCTTTCATTCCTTCCATGTCCACCTCACTGCTCAGTAAATCCTAATGCTCTCTGAAAGCACTCCAAACCCAGGACATTGATTTTATTTTTAGATTTAAAGATTCAAATCTATTTGATAAATGCTTTGGAGTAGCTCATAGGTGGATAAGGAAACAACTGAAAAGAAAACTGGCATTCCAGGGTGATGGCAGCTTATTAATTCAGAAATTAAATCCAGATACAAAGTTATCTTCCCTCCCCCAAATTACTAGCAATTCTATACCCAGCAAAATTCCTGAGAATATTGCATATTTTTGTTAGATATGCAAGCTCCAAGTAGACCAGAATTGCCTAAATGAATCATCCTCAATCTTGTTATACATTAAAAAAAGAGATACCAGGAGGAAGTTGTTCTCTTCAATGCTTGTAACATAAAACCTGTCTTCCTCCTGTGAAGTCTGCAAAGGAGAATGGGTATAAGGCAATTTACATTTCAATGAAAAACACAGCTTAGAGTGCACTGTTATTTCCACCCTGCACACTCGAGTTGGAGGCTCACATTCGAAACACCATGGTGGGCTGCCAACAGAGCTCTCTTCACACAGCGTGTCAAGGGCTAAGAAATTTCCTTACAGCCAGACGAACAAAGTACCACCTTAAAGTGACTCATCTTGAAGATGGGTGGCGAGGGGCACAGCGTGTGTACTACGTGCAGCGTGTATGTGGAGTGTGTGTACGAGGAAGTAGAAGTGAGGAGGGAAATGAGAAATAGGAGTCAGAAATAATCCTCATGAAAACAAGAGCTTAATTCAAATTTCATCAAGATAGACGATTGTCTTGAAAATGTGCATTTGAAAGAGGTTGGAAGAAAGGTGAAAGGACACCTCAACTGGCAAAAGATGTTTTCCTACAAAAAGTTATTTGTTGGCCTGAGAAATGACAGAAAACAAAGACAAAACTATGGAGTTTATTTAAACCAGGAAATGCAGCCACAGGAGCCACTCGCTGCCAGGATGGTGCACAGCATCTGGATGGAGGGGACATGGGGACGGGGCAGCGTCCTGCTCCCACCAGGTATGCCACTTCCAGACGTTCATCCTTAGGCCACACTGTTCACCTGCGGGTTCTTGCAACCCTGCCACTAGCAGGTATGGGGGGAGGGGCAACAAAACCCAAGCTGTCAGGTTCAAGCTGGAAAGGCGTTTAGGACACAGTGGGAGAACACGCAGCTGGGAGCTAAGCCTCATATCTGGGGGTCACCCTTGTCCAACTACGTGACCTTGAATGATTGTTGGACCTCTTCTTGTTGGCTTCCTACCTGAAGGGGCAAACAGAGCCTACCTACATCACAGGGCTGCTGTGGGGACCAGAAAGGTATGAAAACCTAGCTGGGTGTGTGGCCTTTCAAGGTATGATATTCATTAGCCCCCATCCGTCCTTCCCAAACCCACACACCACCGGAATCTGAAAGGAGAGACTTTTGCCTCTGTTTTAGAAGCTAACAGATGGCTAATCTTACTAATGTAAGCTGGCGGATTAGTCTGGCAATTACAGAGAAAGGGTAAACCTACAGCCTCTTTCTTTGAGGCAATGTATACCTTATACCTTCACACACCTCCCTTACTGAAGCAAAACCTTACCTAATTGTTCAAGAAGTGACTGACTCTCGCATTAACAAGATGGATTCCAGAAAGATGAATTATTCACAATCTCACTTTCTCTGCCCTTTCCCCAGATTAAGATGTTTTCAGATCACAAGAATTTTATTTTAAAATGTTGACCTTACAAGGTCAACAAAGTACAGTTTATTGTTATTCAGAAGCATAGAATCTTTCATAGGACACCTATTAAGTTACACCCTAGACTGTTACCCTAGGTCAATTTTTAAAAATAGGCATCCATTAGACATTGATAACCTCAGGGAAAAACACAATTCTTTTTTTTTTTTTTTTTTAAAAAAGCATGTTTATTCTCTAAAAGAAGAAAGATTTGACCATAGCTGTTATTAGTGGACACCAGAGACAAGTGTCATGTATACTTTGATGCCAAAGAGTAAACTAATTACTAACAAGAATTTCTCCTTCTCTCCCCCTCACATTTATATAATAGTAATTTAAATGGGAATTAGGAACTGACAACTGTTAGTTACCAAATGCCCTAGAAAACCATGTACCCACTGCTAAAACACTTTTTGTATCCATAGGAGGTGAGTGGCAGGTGAGTGAAGCTTCACCTGTATTTACAGCCACACCCCATCGCTCACATCACCGCCTGAGTTCTCCCTCTCCCCCAAATCCTCCCACTCCCTCCTCCGTGGGAAAACTGTCTTCCATGAAACTGGTCCTTGGTGGCAAAAAGGTTGGGGACTGCTGCATTATTATATCCAGTGCTCACTGCAGTCCTATGACTTAGGTCTTATTCCCCAAGCAAACCAAGAGTGAAAGGCTCAGTGATCATTCAAGGTCACACGGATGCAGAAAGGTGACCCCCAGGTGTGAGGCCAGGCTCCTTCCTCCTTGCAACTACACTGAGCCCTTAAATTCCTTCCCAGCTTGAACCTGGGATAGATTGCTCCCTGTCCCGAGTCACAGCTTCCCAGTAGGGTTCCACCATTTTGAATTTTGAAAAGCACTGGACATATTCCATGTGTTTGAGTACTCAAATGTGTTCTCTAAACCATCGCTTCAGGAAGGCTTTGGGTTTTCTGTTCTGGAGGGACGATGTACCCTGCAGCCTCCTCACCAGGACAGAGTAGAGAACAGATACAATTTCTGGCCAATGTGTCCCCTACCCCATGAAGGGAAAGACCCCACCCCGCACTCTCCGACTCCACTGCACAGGAAGTGCACACATGTGCCTGAGCACCGCCACGTGCAGATCCACGTGGAGGGTTGGAGACTTGCGTGGAGAAGCGGGAGGAGGGAAGCTGCCATGTGATGAAGGGTTAGAAGGGCTACACTCCCATAACCTCTTTGTAACATGGTCAAATTCAGATCTGCATACCAGTGTACAAACAAAAACCAATTTCAACTAGTAAATGACACTAAAAAGCAAAACTTTTAGAGTAATTCTAACTGCATCCCACCCCCACACTCAAACTGACAATACTAAATACCAATAAACAAACACCAATTCTACCGTGTAAAAATAGCACTACTGTATTGATGGTGCTTAAAACAGTGTTTGGCATGGAGCAAACACTCAGTTATGACAAATGCAGATGACTAAATAAAAAATTCAACACCTTATATTCTAGGTTGTCTCCAGGTTAAATTATTACTAACCTCTTAGGTGAGAAAATGTGCTTAGGACAGGTATGAAAAGGAAAAACAAAGGGAACGGCTCACTTATCAACTATAACTGAACTTGTAATTATGGCTACAGTGGCAAAATAACTTTGGAGAAGTTTAAATTCAGTCATCTTTATGATATCCAGATATATAATCAGCTTTTAAATGGGTGTTATTACTTTTGAGGGTGGGATAACATTCATTCTATAAAGCAAATGATTGCTTTAATAAAAAAATCACTGAATTGTACCATTCCTCTGTGTGCCGAGACCAATAACACATCAAAATTCTACATAATTGGCAAAATAATTTATATTCATTTAGGAAAATTCAACCTAGTTAACTGACAGGCCTTCAGCCTTAGCCAAAATGAAATAGAAACATCTAACATGATAACTGTGCCACAGAGTCTGACATTGATGAAATGTATGTTTCACGGAGGAAAAGGGTTTATTTCAACATAAAGCAGTATATTAATATTAGGTTATTAAGTATGAAATGTCTGATTTCCTTAAGTACTAAGTTTGACTGTAGATACCTCTGACATTTCACTTTGACACTTCTTGTATTTTTATTGTAAAGGTACATCCGCACTGTTTCAAACACACAGTTTGGCTTGTTATTATCTTTCAAAAAAACTTTTAGAGCAAATTTTGTGAAACCATGGATAAGTCAAAAATGTGTGTTATTTTTGAATATGAGTTCCGTCATGGAACCAATGCAGCACAGACAGCTTGAAATATCAACAAAATGTCTGGGAAGGATGTGGCTAATGAACATGCAGTACATTGATGTTTTGGGAAGTTCCATTCTGGTGATTTCAACCTTGAAAATGGTCACGTGGGTGACCTGACACCAAGGTGGATAATGATGAGCTGAAAGCTATAGTGGAAGCGAATCCATCTCATCCTACGTGTGAATTAACAGCAAGGTTTGACATTACTATTCCAACGATATTGGACCATTTGAAACAAATGGGCAAGGTAAAGAAGCTGGATGGGTTCCACATGAATTAAACGTGTGTCAGGAGAGAAATCGTCTGGAAGCTTGCCTTTCTCTTTGCTGTCACAACATAAAGGTGAACCATTTCTATACTGTATTGTTACGTGTGAGGAAAAATGGATTCTTTTTGACGAGCGCAAGCATTCAGCACTATGGCTGGATAAAGATAAAGTGCGGAAACACAGTCCAAAACCGAACATTCATCAAAAAAAGCTAATGGTGTCTGTTTGGTGGCCCAGTGTTGGTATTATCCACTACAGCTTCATGAAAGCTTTTATTCACCACAGCTTCATGAAAGCTGGTCAATCGATTACAGCAGATGTCTACTGCAACCAGTTGGACTACATGATGAGGATGCTTGCAATTAAGCAGCTGAGATTGGTCAATAGAGACAGGCCAATCCTTCTGCAAGACAACACTCGACCACATGTCGCACAAACAACGCTGCTCAAACTAGAGGCTGAACTTGAAACTCTCTGTCATCCACCGTATTCACCAGACCTTGCGTCAACTGACTACCACTTCTTCCAGGCTTTGAACACTTCTTGCAAGGGAAAATATTCAATTCTCAACAAGCTGCAGAAAACGCCTTTTGCAATTTCATGGCCACTCGCTTTCCAGGCTTCTTTGCTGCTGGCAAAAACAAGCTACCGTTAAGATGGCAAGATCGTGTGGATAGTTTAGGTGCATACTTTGATTAACTGTACTGCTTCCTGTTTGAGATACAATAAACTAAACTTTTGATTCAAAATCGGACATTCATATTTAATGATCTAATATAAGCCTGAAATATAACTAACATTACAAGCTGAATCTATGGGTAAAATCATTTGGGGGTAAGGGGAGGTAAGGTGGGTAAAATTTTAAATCCATGTTTCGTAGACCCGAGCAAAATCTAAGCTGACAATATTTATGCATAGGATGAACATGCTATAACCAAATGAGATTTATTTTATTTAAAAGATGGCTGAGGCCCAGTGTAGTGGTTCATGCCTGTAATCCCAGCTTTGGGAGGCTGAGGTGGGAGGATCACTTGAGGCCAGGAGTTAGAGGCCAGCCTGGGCAACATAACAAGTCACTGTCTCTACAAAAAATAAAAAATTAGCCAGGCAGGGTGGCTATAATCTATAGTTCTAGCTACTTAGGAGGCTGAGGCAGGAGGATCACTTGAGCCCAGGAGCTTGAGGTTATAATGAGCTACAATCTCACCACTGTATTCCAGCCAGGGAGATAGAATGAGACCCTGTCACAAACAAACAAGAAAAGATGGCTATTCAAGCTACAAACTTTTTGTATTTTTAGTCTTTGACAACTTTTTTCATGAAAATTCAGCTATCTTTATACCAAAGCTAATTCTTCCTCTACATTTTAAATAAAGTCTACTATGCAAGCATATTGCTCTTTGCCTTGAGATACATTCTCAATTGCACCAAAGTTACCATGGCAACTCTCATTAATTGAGCCTTGACTACATTTTTAGAGGAAGAAAAAGGTGAATCTAAACATGAAGGACCAAGTTTTCACAAAAATTAAAACCAGAAAAAGTGCATGTACTACAGGAAGGCATAAGCCTTCCTATTAGGCTTTCAGAAATTCAAAATTAAGACTCAAGGTTAAAATGAACTTTAATTTGTCAAATATCTAAAATCCAATTGGAAAAGATCACCCATCCCCCCATCCAGAAGCTAGAGCAAGCAGGACATACCTGATAGTGCACACCTGCAATCTTACTGGAGCCACATCTACACAGGGGACTGTGCAGAACGAGCACCTTGCCAAGGAGGACACCCAGGGATCTGTCCACAGTTCACATAGCAGCTCTGACACCCAACTCTGGCCATTTTCCTATGATCACACAGATGCTCAACCCCACCATGTATGGCTTTTAATACACAAAAAGGTGATTTCTATTGAAACTACAAATACTAGGACCCACTTAGGACTTTAAGAACCCACGCACAAATGCAAATACTAGATGGTTTTCACTATAACCAAGGAAAACTCTAAGATTTTTTAATCACTATTGCAATTAAAACGTAACAAGAAAAATTCTCTCCTCACTACACCACTGCAAATCAGAACCTACCACAAAAGCAAAAAACATTCCACAGCTATTATAGAGTACTTTGCCATACATGTGTGTATGCTGTTTAATAAATCTTCACATGTCAGAAGAGCTCAAAACATTCCACAAAAGATCCTTACCCGGGAAGCATCACCATCTGGTGCACTGGGCTCTGGCAACTGTCTTAGCTCTCTTGCCTCTTTGCCCATTGGCACCCTACACCTCGGGGTGCCAACCGGCAAGCAGATATAAAGATGATTCTGAAAGATGAAAAGTGCTTCACAAGCCTGATATATTTAGTAACTGCTTTACAGGGCGGAGCAGAAAAGAACTCCCTCCATATTCTGATGCCTGAAAGATGGGGGAACATCCCATAAAGGAGGAATGCACACAGCGTCCAGAGTGGGGAAGGAGAGTGTCAGACAGAGACCAGCTGGCACTCAGACACCTCTCCCCACCTGAGGGTGGCCTGTCACGACCTGCCCCACATCTGTAACAGCAGCTGGACTAAATTTTTCCTGTAAACCTGAAGCTGTTGGCACCAGAGTGAAGCCATCCTCATAAGCCTTTACAGTACATAAAATGACATGTGCTATTTTGGGTTCTTTGAAGTATTTGTTCTTTCTTTTAGGCTTAGCTTAAATTTAGGTTCTATTTTATTTTATTTTTTGCGATAGCGTCTCACTCTGTCACCCTGGCCAGAGTGCAGTGGCATCATTATAGCTCACAGCAACCTCAAACTCCTGGGCTCAAGCATCCTCCTGCCTCAGCCTCCTGAGTAGCTGGGACCACAGGTGCTCGCCACCATGCCCGGCTAATTTTTCTAGTTTTTGTAGAGACGGGCGCTCGATCTTGCTCAGGCTTGTCTAGAACCCCTAAGCTGAAGCAATCCCCCTGTCTCAGCCAAATTTAGGTTTTAAAGCAAGAGTTATCCAATGAAATGTCTGGGACCCAAGCTGGAAGTCATTTTAAAACATATTAATTGCCGTGTGAGCTGTATTTAACTCAGGCTAGTTTTGAGCCCAGGGTCTCATGAAGTGTATGTAACTCACACATCTCTTCATCTTCAGCCACGTGAACTATTTTTCAAGTTGCATATAACTCGTGCACAGAAAATAAAAAATAACAAATTTTTCATTCAATTAGAGAAGATCATTTTGTTTTCAAAGTTTTTACTCTGTTTTCATAATAAAATACCGTGGCCCCAAGGAAAAAAATTTTTTTTTCTAGCGTGGCAGTCAATGTATTAACCATCACACCTTTGCCAAGAACCCACTAGAAACCAAAAGTCCTATGAGTGACAGGAGAAAAAACTATGAACGAGATGGTCTCTGCCCTCAATAGACTTGCCTGCCTGGAACCACATAGGTTTCATCTACCCCCTCTGTTCACACTGCAGCCCCTAGTTACTTTAGTAAAATAACCACAACACCCAATTCTGGAAGATTTCTCAGGAGAATGGAAAGCCATTATTGTTCCCTTGACCCTCTCCTATCCTGTGGCTCCTTCTGGGGGGCCTCTGAGAGGATAAGGAGCTGTCCATTTGGAGTCTCACCGCAGCCCCCCAATCCCACTCTGCTGGCATGGGGTGGGGGTGGGGAGAAGAGGCATCAGGACTGCCACAAGGGGACACAACTTTTAAGACTGGCACTTGGCAAGAGTAGGCACACACACCCAACGTGTCAGGGAGCTGAGGTGAGCCTATCTGAACTTTATTTCAGAAAAGGTACTACCCCATCACAGTGCCCCAGGAGGCCTAGGAGAAAACCTACAGCCTTTTTTGCACTTGACTAAAAGCAGCCCAGTTTACCTGCTGCCCCTGTAAGAGCTGGTGACTAACTTGCTTCCAGCCCTGCCTAAGGTGGTACGTCAAAGAGTAAACACTTTTTAACCACCTATTTTTCTTCCTGAAGGAGATGATCTTTCCAAAAGAATTCTATTTAAAAGCTGAATCTGCTATGCCAACATGGGTCCAAGTATTTCCTCAATGGATGTTTTACCCTGTAAAGGTATAATTAACCACAAATGTATTTCCAGGTTTAAGAAGTGATTTCCTACTCTCTTGGTGCAATAACAGAGGGGCCTGTACCTGGTGTTGAAAGTATTGTTTACAGAAGGAAGGTTCCACCTCTAGGTTGTTCCAACATACTCATTCTTCCCTGCATAAACCTACTCCACCTCTATTTATTTGAGGCAGGAAGTAAATGTGCAAACAGCATCAATAAAAAGCAGCTGAAGGTGCACATTCTTTGACTCTAATTAAGTTGGGCTACCCGATTCACAGCTGTTCCTACTACTGAAAATGTTTTTTGTAATAAACAATGGAGTTTAAGAGGTATTTTGTTCCATGTTTCCACATTTTACAATTTACAGCTTAATTGTGTAAGTCTCCGCCGCTTTTCACACCATGATGCTGTGATGTAGGCGTGAATTGTATTCCTGGACCATTTCACAAATGCAGAAGCTGAGGCAGAGACAGTGTTCCGCTCAGGGTCACTCAGGCACTAACACAGCCAGATCTAGGGAAAAGAAATCCACTGTGGTTCATACATCGAGAAGAACAAAATCATCATGTTACCTCCACACCTTTCAGTCAAGGCCAAATCAAAACACTGAGCCTGATAATTTTATTTAGATAATGCTACTCTGATAACCAAGAGGCTGTATTTTTATTGTTTCTGCAGCTGTACACAATGAATAACTTAGCCTTGCTCTTCCCATGAGTAAAATTTAGAAAATGTTTGCCTGGGTAGAGAGAGAGCATCCTTCCTGGCCTTTGTAATAGCAGAGACTTTGTTTTCAGTCCCAGGTATTAAAATGTCGACATTGGACCTCCCTCCTTCTTCTGTATGATTTGTACTGCCCTCCTCTTCCTCCCTCTTCAGCACCACCCTTATAAAATTAGATAGTGTGGACATGTCTTAATTTAATTCCACTGAGTCTAAAAATAGATGGCCAATCTTGTCACAGTCCATCATTAAGTCCTTTATTAAGAGAAAAGGACAAATGCCACACAGATTTGCTGCCAACAGAGATGCTTGTTGACCAAGAGCTGATTTCTGATCACTACCTTATCAGCATCCATTTTGGTTCTTTAACTTCAGGACAAAGCAAGAGATTACCAGGGAGGATGAAGTGGCTGGTACCACCGTTCCTCCTCTGCAAGCTCTCTCCACAAACATGCTGTGCTATGTCCACTCACCCTGAGAAAAGTCAAGGCAGGTGCACGCAGGAAAGAAACAGAATACATCATGTACCGCTTAGTATTCTCATAAGTATTTTGATGAGTTCCTCCCTTCTGTTCTAAATGTGAATATGGGAAGAAAACTAAGCATGAGAAAAGTCAAGTTCACCTCACTGGCAAATTCTGTTTCTATTCTCTTACAGCTTTAATTTGCTTCCTAAATATACTAAACATAGCTATCTCTGCAATCTTTGTCTTTGCTTAACATAGTCAGAAGTTCCTTAAGAGGCTCCTGTTAGACTATAGGATCAAGAGTATCAGGCCTGTTCTCACCAATGTGGTAGCTTCTAGCCCCACGTGGCTATCAAACACTTGAAGTGCAGCTAGTCTGAACTGAGGTGTCCTGCAAGTGTAAAATACATACCAGTTAGTAAAGACTGAGTATGAAATAAACCACAGTAGCATATGTCATTAAACGGTTTTATACACATTAGATGTTGAAATATTTCAGATATACTGGGTTAAATAAAATATTAGAATTACTTTCATCCGTTTCTTTCTACTTTAATGTGGCTGCTAGGAAACTCAAAATTACATAAGGGACAGCCCTGGTGGAGACCACATCGTCAGTTCCTGTGGAAGGCTGTTGCTATGGCCTGAACGTGTCCCCCAAGACTCACATGTTGAAACATCATCGCTGCAGGGTTGAGGGGGCGGTGAGCTAAAACAAACAAACAAAAAAACTTCATCACTAGCCACTGTGATAGTGTTAAGAGGTTGGGCTATTAGGAGGTGATTAAGTCATGAGGTTAGAGTCTTCAGGAATAGGATTAGTGACCTTGTAAAAGGGCTATGCCTTTGCCCTTCCTTCCGTTCCTTCTACCGCATGAGGACTCAGCAACAATGTGCAATCTTGGGAGCAGAGACTGGGCTGGATGAGGACAATAAACCTGCTAGCACCTTGATCTTGGACTTCCAGTCTCATGTGAGAAATGAATTTCTGTTCTGTATAAGTTACCCAGTCTCAGGTATTTTGTTATAGCAGCGCAACAGACTAAAACACCTGTGCACACAGGGATGCACAATAAATTCTCTGACACCCTGGTCAAGGTACCCCATAATTTCATTTACATGGTAACTCACTTCTTTCCCATGCAAAATTCCCCAGGAATTCTAGGGGATACGGTGTTGATGCAATGGGTTTGCATCTGGAGACAAAATAATGCACAGAAGAACGAACAGCAACACAGAAGCTGCCTGTGTATAAGACATGGGAATGCTGATCTGCTGTTCCATTACAAACGCAGGAGCATACGGACAAGTCTATGGACATTCAGAGAAGAGACTACCACTGGTGACCCAGAAAAGCCATAGAGAAAGGTGAGTTCTGGCTTCATCTCTGAAGATCAAGCAGATTGTCAAAGTGGAAAAAAAATGAGTAGGGGAGAAGAGGAGAGAGAAAACGATTCTGGGGAGAGAGGATTAGCAAAAGCATGACATGGAGATTGGAAGAGGTGCTTCGCTTGGGAGAAGGGAGCCTCCTCTCCACCCAGTCCCGTGGCTCGGCCAGTACTATGTAGTTTATCACTCAGGGGACACGTATCTCTTTCTCCATGACCAGTCTGACATCGATCCAAGACACACGGGTACCCCCCTGAGTGAAGTTCTGACGAAGAGAAGCCAAAGTCTCGGGTGACTCTCCCTGCCCCATGCCTCACACAAACAGCCTGCTCTGTTGGTACACAAAGTGGCACAAATGTCCCTTCAACTCTTCCTCCACACTTAAACCATGTCCCGCCTCCCCTCTCCTCCACTGTGCCCGACAGCGTCTCCTTTGTTCTCTGCACATACCCGGCCTGGGAGGCACATCGGGAACAAACAAACAATACTCCATCTACTCCTCCTTTTGTCTATCAGCTTCCCAAAACCAACATACACAGGGCCACACCACAGAAGTGGACTCATTTTATTGTCAACTATGCTGCTGGACTTGCGAGCATCTCGATTCCTCATTTAAGTTTGCTGAACCTTTGTCAGTTCATCCTTGAATCTGCCTTGTTGGTATGTTTCAGATTGTAGGCAATTCTGATGCACAAAAAGCCCATTTAAATCTGTTTGTGCAGAACAGAGCATCAGGAGAGAGGCTCTATATGCACAGAGGTCCTTTAAAATCTCCATTCCATAATGGAATATGGAATATTTCAATGAAATGGAAAGGCGAGGCACACCCAATCCAGTGGTGTCCAAAACCAAGAGAGGGGTGACACGTGTTCCAATGAGTAACGGAGGATACATGGTGTGTGAGTGCGAGCGCTCCCACAGTAAAACACCTTGCTGCCCATGCACAGTGACCCACGCCACTCAGAAGTGAAGACCGTCAATGATCAGCCAAAGGGTATCCAGCAAAGACGCAGCGTCCCTCATAAGCCCTCTCCAGGCCAAAGCACACTGGATGGACGCTGAGCCAGGACTTCTAAGATCACTCGGGCAAACCGACCTAGCACCCACTGTGCACCAGGCCCGTGTGAGGCCCTGGGGTGCAGAGAATGTCTTCGTCCTCCAGGAGCTCCCTGGTGGTGAGGGGAGGACAAAACACAGTGGGAGTCTCCAAGTATAACAAGCGCAGGGAAGCAGGACAAGGACCTGAGGGGAGAACTGAGACTGAGGGGAGAACCACTGTCAGCAGGGAAAGTGGAGACTTAGAAAGGGTCAGATGAGCAGGGGCTGTTGTGCCAGGCTAAGGGGGTGGCCTTCGGGGTCTTGCAGGCCAAGGGGGGTCAAGGAAGGTTGTGAGCAGGGAAAGGCCTGACCAAACATGGCTTCCTAGTTTCTGCCTGAGGATATGGGCCCTAAGTATGGACTAGATACAGAAAATTAGCATTCTTCCCCAAGAGATGATTAAGAAAAACAGTACCTGGTACAGTTATGTACCATTTAATGATGGGGACATCATGACTTAATAATGAGAAATGCACTGTTAGGCAGATTTCGTCCTTGTGCGAACATGCTGGAGTGCATTTACACAAACCTAGATAGCCCAGGTGTGTCGCAGGCTGTACTATGTGATACAGCCTATTGCTCCTACGCTACAAACCTGTACAGCATGTTACTGTAGGCAACTGTAACATAATGGCAAGTATTTGTGTATCTAAACACAGAAAAGGTATAGTAAAAATATAGTATCGGAGATAAAAAATGGTATACTTGTATAGGGCACTTACCATGGAGCTTGCAGAACTGGAAGTTGCTCTGAGTGAGCCAGTGAGTGAACGTGAAGGCCTAGGACATTACTGGACACTACTGTGGACTTTAAACACTGTACACTTAGGCTACACTAAATTTGTAAAATATTTTTCTTTCTTCAATAAATTAACCTTAGCACTCTGTAACTTTTTTACTTTGTAAACTTAATTTTTTTTAACTTCAGTAATAACACAGCTTAAACACAAACACATTGTATGACTGTACAAAAATATTGTCTTTCTTTATATCATTATTCTATAAGCTTTTATCTACTTTAAATTTTTAATTTTTTTTTGTACTTTTTAAACTTTCATTAAAAACTAAGACACAAACACACACATTAGCCTAGGCCTACACAGAGTCAGGATCATCGATATCACTGTCTTCCACCTCCACATTTTGTCCCTGAGTGACACAGATGACTTTATATGAGAGTGCCCTGGGTGCGTACTTCTACCAGGGTTCAGTAGGTGACTGAATCCACTGCAAAAATGAGTTTAGATCTTCAAGGGCAATAACACGCATGGAGCTGTCATCTCCTATGATAACAATGCCTTCTGGAATACGTACCTTATAGTTAACTTTATTTTTAAATAGTACACTCTAAAATAATGATAAAAAGTATAATACATAAACCAGTAGCATAGTCGTTTATTATCAAGTATTATGTACTGTATATAATTATATGTGCTATACTTTTATATGATTGGTTTATTTACACCAACATCACCATAGACACATGAGTAATGTGTTGCACTATAACGTTACAATGGCTGCACCATCACTAGGCAATAGGAATATTTCAGCTCCATTATAATCTTATGGGACCATCATCATATACACAATCTCTCATTGACTGAAACATTGTTATGCGGTACATGACTGCGTTATTAAAACAGACTCAAGCTAGTATAAAGCATGTTATTCCAACCGCAGGCTGTAATGCTTTCATGGGTCATGAAATCAACACACCTGATCATAACCAGCATTTTCTTAAAAAATGAACTGAAATAGAATAGAATAGTAAATGTCAGGGTGTGTTGCATAAAGGTTAAGCAACGCTTTGTGAATCTTTGGCTAACCACATATGCCCACTTACACACACCATCACACAGCTATCTGGGGTCATGATATAAAACTGTTTTACTCTGGGTCACAAGGTTTTAAAGCCACTTGCTAAAAGCGTACGTCCCAGCTGACGAATTAGCAGTGAGTTAGTAACAGAAGATCTCTGATGCACCTACCACAGTGAAATAAATCCAAACTCATGGATCGCTCAAGGTCAGGAGTTCGAGACCAGCCTGAGCAAGAGCGAGACCCCGTCTTTACTAAAAATAGAAAGAAATGATCTGGCCAACTAAAAATATATATAGAAAAAATTAGCCGGGCATGGTGGCGCATGCCTGTAGTCCCAG
>CM052439.1:130815658-130826477 GCA_028533085.1 Varecia variegata
CCAGGAATTTCCTTTCTTGCCTCAATTACTGAGTTCCTCCCAGGCCCGGCTCTGCTCGGTGGCTTCAAAAAGAAGGTGCATGACCTTGGTCAAAGGCACAGCTCAGATACCTCCTCCTCTAGGCAAAGGTTTCACCTCCACTACACTCCAACCACACACAAGCACCACCACACCTTGGACTTTATCATTACCCGGAAATACTCCACCTTTAAGATCAAGGCTTCCAAATCTGTAACTACACCTTTCTATTTACCCTCTTCTCTATTTCCTTATTCTTATAGATCCAGCCCTCTACCCTATTATAGGCGGTGCCTTGGCTTGGCCCCACTCCATCCTACCCATCCTGGCTTCACCAGCCTCGTTACCCACATGGCACCTCAAAACCACCCAATTTCAGTGATGCTCACATTAAGACCCTGGGGTCCTGTTTCCTATGCCTTTGTCAGGGCCAACATGTCAATCCCTAAGCATAGCTGCCCCAGTCATTTTCTCTCATCTTGTTGGAGAAATTCACATCAACATTTTTATATTGGATCCACAAAGAAACTTTATAACTTTAGTTGGCTCTTCAAAACCACTCAGGCTTTCTATGCAACCCTGGCTGATGCACTATTGTGTTTTCATACCTCCCTCCTCCCATTGGATGGTGACCTTCAATATCATTCCTCTCATCCCTGTCAGCCCAGAGAAGAAGCATCCTCCATTCTGTGTGTCTGAAGTGGGGTGGGGAGGCCAGGAGCTGAGAGAGCATCAGCCATAGACACTGGTCTCTTCCCTCATGAGAGTGTAATTCTCAAACTTCAGTGTGTACACGGGTTTTCCTGAGTGACTTGTTAAAATGCAGACCCCTGGCCCCACTCCCTCGAGGTGAACTCACAGGGTCTGAAGTGACCCTCGGAAGCCTCCACTCTCACAAGCACCCGGCTGACCCTGCCCCGGGTGGTAACTACATGTGCCCTAAGTAACCCTCTCCAAGACGATGTAGCTGCCTCAACTTTTGCCCTGTACAATACCAGAAATGGGGAAAACTGTATTACAAATCACTGTGATGGAAGGGGATAAAAAGCATCAAGAGGCCGGGCGCGGTGGCTCACGCCTGTAATCCTAGCACTCTGGAAGGCCGAGGCGGGTGGATTGTTTGAGCTCAGGAGTTCGAGACCAGCCTGAGCAAGAGCGAGACCCCGTCTCTACTAAAAAAATAGAAAGAAATTATCTGGCCAACTAAAATATATATAGAAAAAATTAGCCGGGCATGGTGGCGCATGCCTGTAGTCCCAGCTACTCGGGAGGCTGAGGCAGTAGGATCTCTTAAGCCCAGGAGTTTGAGGTTGCTGTGAGCTAGGCTGACGCCACGGCACTCACTCTAGCCCAGGCAACAGAGTGAGACACTGTCTCAAAAAAAAAAAAAAAAAAAGCATCAAGGGATATTAAGCCAAGTAGGACGGACAGGGGAGAGTGTAGAAATGACTATAAATATTAATCCCTGAATTCCTGTTCTAGCACCAAAACGGGTTCAAGCTTCTCAACAAAAATGAAAGATGACAAAAACATACTAATGACTAACTCTCCCACACCCTGAATTCAGCGTTTAACTAACAGCAAACTTAAACTGAACTTACCAAATAAGTTTAATACTCATTTTTATATATTTTCATCTTTGAGCTTTACTACTAATACTTTTTCTAATCAACATGATTTAGAGAAACACATGGGACTGAAGAGTGTCGTCAGTCAGGAGATCTTTATCCTAGTCCCAAAGCTACCACTAGCTCCACCACGGATAACTGAGTTGATGAACTTCTGAGCCTCAGTGGGGATTTGACGTGGTTAGAAGAAAACGAAGGTGTTCAGACTGAGGCGGCAATGGAAGACCATTCTACATTCTACAACCGTCCAAAAAACGGAAGACATGAATAAATCATTCCATCACCATCTCCTATGAATGTTCTCTCCCACCAGCTTCCCCTCGGGTCCCTCTAGGCCTTGAATAATGATATTGTTTTATAACTTTTAAGCATCACAGCATGAGGCAGCATCTGGTGGGGAGGCTCGTACAGGAAGGAAGGGATCTCAGTGGTGTTTGCTACTCATACCTTTTGATGTTTCAACAAAAAGCCAAGCATTCCCTGAAACCAGTCATAACAGTAGCAAAACCAGAAAGACAATTGATGAATTGAATGTAGAATCAAGACCAAACCAAGAATACAGATGCACCAAGACTATCTTGGAGGAAGAGAAGAGAGTAAAGTCCACATCACAGAAAAGTGCAAATTCCTATTAAAAATGTTTAAAAGACAGAGAGAGGGAGGGAGGGTAAAGAATAAAGATAAGGTAAATTCTTCCCAGGGAGAACTACTCATAGTAAGACAGTTAAAACAGAAATAAGCAAAAGAAAACAAATCAGGAAAAAAGAGAAAGGGAACAAGAACCGTAAATAGACAACAGATGGCTATATTGTGCTCATTCCACCAAAACTCAAGTGGTGAGAACTGATCAAGAAGTAGAGCAGAGGAAGCTCACATGGAACCCAAAAACCAAGACCACCTTTTGAACTTACAAGGAAGACACAATCAAAACACATTAAGAGATAAAGTAGAACAATGTGCCATAGTTTTTAAGCACACAGTCTTTGAAGTTAGACACATGTGGACTGTGATACTGTTTCTGTCACCTCTTGGCTGTGACACTGAACAAATTACCTACGTTTGTGGAGCACTTGGTTTCTCTACCTATAAAAGAGGAATAACTCTCCTTTCCCCGGGGTGGTTGTGAGCATTGAGACCACGTGAGTTGAGTGGTTAGGGCATCGTGCCTGGTAAGTAGACACTCATGTGATAACCCTTGTTAGTAAAGTATATTTGAGACCATGGAAAATTCCAAACCTCTCCCAGGTTTCCAACTTTGAAAAGCCTGAGAAACAAACATAAACTTTGGGATCAAATATCGGTTGCTCAACTTGCCTTTGACTGGAAATGACTAATATCGATTATTCATATTTAAAAACACCAGCACTCTGAAAAGTTCCACTTTCATCTGTCAGAACATAGCTCATCCATTGGCCCTGCCCAACATATCCAAGACTAGAACACAAAATATGTGAAACCAAAAACCAAAAAACTCTCCCAACTACATGTCCCACGGCCAGGCGTGGCTGGCAGAGACCACAAAACGTGTCCTAAGTCAGATAAGCAACAATTTCTTGATCTGCCCCAATGCATCTGACTTCCCACTGTCCTCTGTTGCCCAAACCCAGTCCCCTTCCCAATCCCACAGCTTCCTCCTCCTTTCCATCATTAATAACCACCCTTTCCACTCCAGCTCCACATCACCATCTCTGGTCACCACAGCCCAGCTGGACCTCAGTGCCAACATCTCCCCCAAGGCCCCAGCTACAAGTACCACACTCTGGCACGCAGGGCTGGCTGGCATCACGGCTCTTCTTGTACCATGGAGACACCCAATTAAAACCACATCTCACTCTCTGCCAAGCCACCCTGGACAAGCCCATTCTTCTTACAGGTTACTCTCCTTCCCTACTACTGGCATGTGCCAAGCCCTGACCTGAATAAGAGGTCTGGGCCTCGCTGACACATGGTTCCTGAGGGAAGCTGGCTGGAAGTAGCCCCGAACAAGCCACTGCTCAGAAGCTGGTCATCCCCACACCCAGGAGCCAGACCTGCAAGGGGCCCCTGCTCTCAGCTCACTGCCCCCCCCGCCGCCCCCCGACCAGCCCCTGCGTGGAACAACCCTGCACTTCGCCTTAGCAAAGGTGAGATCAGAGCCAGGGCAGAGAACAAGGGGGAAATAGAAACATGAAAGCTATTTATGTTTTCAAGATGCAATTAAGAATTCCTTGAAATTTCATTAATATTTTATACAGAGCAACAACAGGTCTCTTAAGGGGTTGATTACCAAGAAAGATATTTCCCGTGAAATTTCAAGTTCTTATTAGCATTACTTATGAGCACATCCATGGGTAGTGTCCTTAGGCATAGAGACAGTGAGGTCTAAGCTGTGGAGGAAATCCAGTGGATTCTCTAAAGTATTCCCCAGTTAGGAGATTCTTTTGTTTTTTTTTAAACCAATCACAATTAGGCAAACCCACACTCAAGGCTTTCAGTTGCTTAAACATTTGAAGTATTTCTCCTCTCAAACCAGATTCTCTAACTCACTACTAGGCAAGGCCAGAGCTTAAGACTTGATTTAATCAACAAGGTATCCTTTTGGTGTCTGAGTTGTAAACGCTGACAGAAAAGGAATCACATCCGTGTTTTGTTTTCTTTCCAGGGCACACACAAAACTGTCCCAGACTCCCCAATACAGAGAACAGCTTTGCTCACATAAAGAGCTCTTTGAAGATAATATTTCTAAACAAGCCCATCACCAAGGGAAGGCTTTTTTTTGCTTTGTTTATTTTGAGAGGTAGGATAGACAAAGTAAGCACAGCAAAAAATTTGCATGCGTTTTCTATTTCCCTAAAACAGGAATATAATATTACAGGAACCTTCCTTGGGAGACACAATAGCAGCCCCATTCATAACTACTTGCCCGACTGCAATCTGCAAACTCCCTCTCCATTTCTTGCCAAGATTCCCTCTCCTGTTCTCTAACCTTCATAATAACTCTAGCTGGATTTAGTTCCTTGACCCAGAGTTTTCCCAAAAAGAACTCTCCATCTTCCTTTTGTGCATAAAGAACTTAATTTCTTAAAATAGACTCTTTTTTATTATTTGACTATATTTTACACAGATTAATATAACATCTATTCAGCAGTACTAATTCTTTTGGAAAAGTGACTCCTTTAATTTAAACAGTGGGATTTCCGGCATCAGAGAGAATCTTTCAAAGCCCCTGTGAGGAGCAGACTTGTCTGCACAGTCTCACGTCAGCAAAATTCCCACAGCAAAGAAGCTATAAAGTTAGCTTTCAGGGCCTACCTGAAAATAAAACTTAAAAGTCCATTTAGTGTTATTTTAAATGAAAAACTTAGTTCAAAACAGATCACAATTCAAAAAAAAAAAAACCAAGGCAACAATAATCTTAGTACCTTAATTATTCAGACCAAAATACCATTCAACCCTAATTGGGTTTCTGACAGTAACAAAAAGGAGTTTCCCCTTCAAATACCCTTTCTGGGGTCAATTTCAAAATGCTACCGTACACACCCTATGGAAGGCAGCTTCTAAGGTGGCTCACAGGAATCCCCACCCCTTTTCATACCTTTGTGGAATTCCCTCTCCTTGAGCATGGCCTGGATTTAGTAACATGGTTCTAATGAGCAGGAAACTGCAAAACTGGCAGACATCACTGCTGAGAACAGGTTACACAAAGACCCTGGCTCCTGGCTTGCTCTGACCTGCTCTGATGGAAGCAGTTGTCGCGTTGTGAGCTCCCCTATGGAGAGGCCCAGTGCAAGCAGCTAACAGAAGACTCCAGCCAACAGCAGCAAGGTTCTGAGGGCCCCAGGCCAAAGACCCATCAGAACCGAATCCTAACAACACCATTGAGTGGGCTTGGAAGCCGATGTGCAGCTTTGCGAAGGACCCGGTTAGGTGATGCCAGATTCCTGACTCTCAAAAGTGCTGATATAAATGTTTGTTATATTAAGCTGCTAAGTTTTAGAATACTTCGTTACATAGTCATAGTTAACTAATACATACCCCAGACATCCTCTGCCTCCCAACACAATGATGATTAGCTCTCCATGACATCATTTGAACCTATAGGGTAAAGAGCCACTTTGTAAAGCAATTATTTCCTTTTTTGGTCCTAAAAATATGCCTTTTTAAATTTTTCCTTCATTGCCATTAATGTTAGTTTTTTGAGGCTTAATTAACAAATCTATATGTACAGACTGCGTACTTTTAAATTTTGAGCAATAATTTTAGGTTTAAGTCATCCTAACACAGAGGCTACCTCTTTCTCTCTTCATTCATTCATTGAATAACTCTGTACTCTTCTCTGGGTACTATCTAGTTCACTGTGGTATTATGGCTTATTAAGTTGTGTAGAATTCCCAACTTTAGTCCATATGTCAGGAAGGCTTTGCACCATCTAACTGCAATACAGAATTTTCCATTGAAAAAAAAGATTAGATTTTACCTCCAGGCTGGCCTCCTAGTACAACCATCTACAATCCTGTCTACCATGAATCTAATTCATAGCCTACATATTACCTCCATCAGCCAAAACATACAGAAAACAGAGCATCATCAATCCTCATTAGTAACAAACGATACCAATCCAACACTGGGCATTAAGTTATTCATTCAAATATGTAACAGATATGATGTCAACAGATCCTCTCATAGTTGAATTTGACCGGGATGCAGAAGTCAGCAAAGGACTCCCCAAAAAAGTGAGCTGCAATCTGAAGAAGAAACAGGTCTGACTAGGTAACAAGGGAAAGGAAAAGGAACAGCACAGGTGAAGGTCCTGGTGGGAGGGAACACAGGAAGGAAAACGTCAATGTGGCCAGAGCACAGAGCAATAGGGCAGCTGGAGAGGCTGCAAGAACTGGACTGTGCAGAGCCCAGGAGGCCCTATAAAGGTATCGGGTCCTTACCCTGCGAGTATTAAAAACCTACTGGAAGGTTTTAAGCAGAGGATTGGCCACAACAGATCAGAGTTTTAAAAAGATTCATCTGACTATGACTAACACAGATAAAGGATTGAAGGAGGCCAGAGACAAGTGGAGAAACAAATCAAACGCCACCATAGCAGTCTCTAGCAAGAGATGCTGGCAGACTTCAGTGGGCTAGTGGTGGTGGGACAGAGTGGTGAGCAGATTAGAGACATTTAGGAGGATGATGGCTGGATATGGGGGGAGACACACACACACACACACACACACACACACACACACTAGATTAGCAGAACAAACATAACGGAAGGAAAAGAATTTTAAACTAGAATAAAAAGTTCAATCAAATGGTGAGCTTTTCTGAACACAGCATTCTTAGCGTCTTGATCACCATCTCCCAAAGCACTCCTCCTGCGATTGTTTACACATACAGAATGCTTAATTAATATCGGCAAAATACAGTATTAAGACACCTCATGTATCTTAGGAGTACCTTCTGTATGCAATGTATCTGCTAAATACCACTTAATCTTATTTAAAGTCCTTCACTAAGGACCTCTCCTAGCCAGTCTGAGTAAAGGAAATTTTCTTTAATAACAGCTTTATTGAGATATAATTTATATACCATACAATTCACCCTTTTAAAGTATACAATTCAGCGGTTTTTAGTCCTCACAGAGTTGTGCTACCACTACAATCACTTTTAGAACATTTTTTATCAGCTCCAAAGAAACCCCACACCCATTAGCAGTTAACCACCATTTCTCCTGTCCCCCTGGGCCCTGGCAACCACTTATCTACTTTGTCCGTATGGATTTTCCTATTCTGGATGTTTTGTAGAATACGTGGCCCTCTGTGTCTGGCTTCTTTCACTCAGCCTAATGTTTTCAGGGTTCATCCAAGTGGTAGTATGTGTCAGTACTTCATTCTTTTTTTATAGCTAAAAAATATTAAAAAAATAATAATCATAAAAAATAAAAAAAAATATTTCATTGTTTGGATATACCACATATTGTTTATCCATTCATCCGTGTACAAACACTCAGGTTGTTTCCACTTTTTGTCATTATGAATCACGCTTCATTTGTGTACAAGTTTTTCAATTTTCATAAGTATATACCTAGGAGTGGAATTGCTTTCTCATATGGTAACTCTATGTTTCATTTTTTAAAGAGCTGTCAGACTGCTTTCTAAAGTAGCTGTACCATTTTACAATCTGATCAGCAATGTATAAGAGTTCTAATTTCTCTACATGTTTAGCAACATGTTATTATCCATCTTTTTTTTTTTTTTTTTAAAGACAGGGTCTCCTTCTTCACTTAGGCTGGAGTGCAGTGGCACGATCATAGCTCACTGCAACCTCCAACTCTGGGGTTCAAGCAATCCTCTTGTCTCAATTGCTAGAACTACAGGCACATGCCACCATGCCTGGCTATTTTTTTTTTTTTTTTAGAAATGGGGGGGGGGGGTCTCACTATGTTGCCCAGGCTGGTCTCGAACTTCTGGCCTCAAGAGATCCTCTTGCCTCGGCCTCCTAAAGTGCTGGGATTACAGGGTGAGCCACCATGCCCAGCATCACCTGTCTTTTGATTATAGCTATCAGGTGGGTATGAAGTGATATCTCACTGTGGTTTTGATTTGTATTTCCCGAATGACTGATGATGCTGAACACCCTGTCATGTGCTTATTGGTCATTTGTATATCTTCTCTGGAGTAATATCTATTCAGAACTTTTGCCCATTTTAAAATTAGGCTATTAAACTTTTTACATTAAATTGTAAGAGTATATTTTGCTTTATATGTTCTGGAGGCAAGTCCTTTATCAGATGCATGATTTGTCTTTTCACTTTCTTGATGGTATCCCCTGAATCAAAAAAGGTTTTAATTTTTGTGATGTCTAATTTGTCTATTTTTCTTTTATTGCTTGTGCTTTAGTGTCATAGTTCAGAAACCAATGTCTAACCCAAGATCACAAAGATTGACTATGTTTTGTTCTAAAAAACTGAAAACTGTGATTCTCACATTTAGGTTAACAATCCATTTTTAGATAACTTTTGTATATGGTATGAGATAGGGGTCCAAATTCATTTTTATGCATGTGGACAACCAATAGTCCCAGCATCCTTTGCTGAAAAGGCTGACTGCCCGGCCCCCCCCCCCCCCCCCGCAACCCGCCGTGAATTGTCTCGATTCTCCTGACGAAAATCAATTGACCATAAGTGTTAGGGTTTATTTCTAGACTCTCAATTCTATTCCACTGATCTATTCATATATCCTTATGCCTTACCACACTGTCTTGATTACATTTGTGCTCCTTCCACCAAAACTGAAGTGGTAAGAAATGATCGAGAACTAGAGCCATACTAAAATATAAAATATGTAAAATTAAAAACAAAACTTTCCTGGCCGGGCGCGGTGGCTCACGCCTGTAATCCTAGCACTCTGGGAGGCCGAGGTGGGCGGATCGTTTGAGCTCAGGTGTTCGAGACCAGCCTGAGCAAGAGCGAGACCCCGTCTCTACTAAAAAATAGAAAGAAATTATATGGACAGCTAAAAATATATATAGAAAAAATTAGCCGGGCATGGTGGCGCATGCCTGTAGTCCCAGCTACTCGGGAGGCTGAGGCAGAAGGATCGCCCGAGCCCAGGAGTTTGAGGTTGCTGTGAGCTAGGCTGACGCCACGGCACTCACTCTAGCCGGGGCAATAGAGTGAGACTCTGTCTCAAAAAAAAAAAAAAAAACAAAAAAAAAACAAAAAAAAAACTTTCCTAACTACATTTCCCAAGCCTAGGCTTGGCTGATAGATAGAAACCACAAAATGTGTCCTACTGAGTCAGATAAGCAACAATGGCTTGATCTGCCCCAACACATCTGACTTCCCATGGTCCTCTGTTGCCCAAACCCAGTCACAGTCCCCTGCCAAATCCTGTGGCTTCCTCCTTTACATCCTTAATAACTGTCCCTTCCACTCTAGCTCCAGGGTGTCTTATGGCTTTGTCAGTATATTTTGAAATTGGGAAATGAGTTTTGAAGAACTTTGTTCTTCTTTGACTATTCTACATCCCTTGCATTTTCCATGTAAGTTTTAGGATCAGCTTATCAATTTCTGCATTTTAAAAAAAAGGCAGATGGAATTTTGCTAGGGACTTCATTGAATCTAGTATATATCAAATGGCGGGGCGGGGGGGATTGTTTTCTTAAAACTGTCTTCCAATGCAAGACAAGTGATGTCTTTCCATCTATTTAAGAGTTTTTAAATGTTCAATATTTTGTAGTTTTCGGTGTCCAAGGTCTTATACTTTTATTAACTTTATTCTAAGAATTTTACTACCTCTTTAATGCTATTATAAAACTGAATTGCCTTAATTTCATTTTCAGATTGCTCATTGCTAGTATACAAAACTACAATTTTTACACAATCTTTTGGCATCCTACAACCATAATGAACTCATTAATATTAACGGTTCTGTTTTTTAGTAAATTCCTATGGATTTTCTATAAACCACATGATACCACTTCGAAATAGTTTCACTTCTTCCTTTCTAATCTAGATGCCTTTTATTTCCTTTTCTTGCCTAACTGCCCTGGCTAGAACCTCCAGCACAATGTCGAATAGAAGTGGTGAGAAAAAACATCCTTATCTTCTTCCTGATCTGAGGAAGAAAG
Organism: Varecia variegata; assembly: GCA_028533085.1. NCBI lineage: Eukaryota > Metazoa > Chordata > Mammalia > Primates > Lemuridae > Varecia > Varecia variegata. The sequence goes on from CM052439.1 coordinate 130,825,909, forward strand.
CATCAGTCTTTCACCATTAAGAGTGATGGTAGTTTGGGGTTTTTCATACATGCCCTTTTCTCAGGTTGAAATTCCCTGCTGTTCCTAGTTCGTTGAACATTTTATATCAAGAAAGAGGGCTGGAGTTTATCAAATGCTTCTCCTGCATCATATGAATTTTGTCCTTTATTCCATAATATAGTCTATTACAGTGATTTTCATAAATCATCTCAAATAAATCTTCTGAACAGAGACTCAGCCCTTTATATGTTTCTTGAGTCCAGGACCATGAGTTTTCTGTGCACTCTGCTTTCTTAAATCATGGCACACCTGTGTATCTAATAGCAGCCACATAATTCCCATGTACTCCATGATCAAAAATCAGCTTCCTGGCCGGGCGCGGTGGCTCACGCCTGTAATCCTAGCACTTGGGAGGCCGAGGCGGGCGGATTGTTTGAGCTCAGGAGTTCGAGACCAGCCTGAGCAAGAGCGAGACCCCGTCTCTACTAAAAAATAGAAAGAAATTATCTGGCCAACTAAAATATATATAGAAAAAAATTAGCCGGGCATGGTGGCACATGCCTGTAGTC
>CM052439.1:130826577-130845163 GCA_028533085.1 Varecia variegata
CAAAACAAAAAAAAAAAAAAAAAAAAAAAAAAAATCAGCTTCCTTAAAAGTGTTTATAACTTAAGAGATTTATAAATACATATTATAATCTCTTATAATACAAATTTATGAAAAGCCATGTTGGAGGAAAAACTACACATTTTTACAGTCTATTCTTTCAATGAAACTATTCCAAAGGAACCTTTCTTCAAAGGACTTGGGGTAATTGTTATGCTGACTTTCTAAAACAAAATTAAACTACAGAATTTCAAAAATACTAAAGATGACAAGCTTTCAAGCTACATTCATACCGCTTTGATGTATTGGGGGAGAAAACTGTGCTTATGTTATCACCATACACCTGATGGGCACTACAGTTTACGGAATACTTTCACCTTCTTTAGTTTTTGTTTGTTTTTTTTTTTTTAGGCTAGCCAAGTAAAGCAGTGGGAGTAGAGAAGGAACAAAGGAATCTGTAACTGGTTGTGATCAATTAGTTGTAAACACCACTGCACTCGGACCAGCCAGTTGGTTTTTATTAAAAAAAAAAAAAAAATCCATGAAGTAGGGCAGGTGATATCATCTTTATCATCCCATTTACAGAGGAGACAAAAGTGAACTTCCCACAGGTTAAAAGGTCTGTGCAAGGTCACACAGCTCATAAGTGGTGGAGCTGGGACCAGGAAATTAGGTCCACCAATTCCCAATCACATACATTTTTCCTCTACATGCCACCCTTTCCCACTTATTAAAAAAAAAAAAAAAGTGGGGGAGGCAAAAACTTAGAATGCAACATATGTGTCAGTAGGAAATTTCCACTAACTATCCTCAATTTTCATTGAAAGCACATTTCTTTTGAATATCTATGAATCACTCTCATCTTTTTTAGCAACAACTTGACTAAAAACATGTTTTTAATACTCTTAGACTGACAGTGAATCTTTAGTGTCCTCCAATCTAACTACAGGCTTCACAGACATGTAAACAACCTTTAAAACTTGTCTTTAGAGCTTAAGGAAACTTACATGACACTTAAAATATTAATCTGGGGAAACCCCCTTTAAGGCAATTCTGATGCCAAATTAGGGTGTGTGTCACTGAATGTTCTACAAAATACTGATTAAAAATGTCATTCTAGCTCTGTGGATAGCCATTTATCAGTGAGCAGAGATAATTAACAGCAATGACCACTTGACTGCTTATTTTCTATACAGATGAGAGGGATGGAACATCATCTATCCATGAACAATACCATTGCTCAGTCACAGCACAAAACATTAAATCAAAATAACTCATGATAATCTGAACACTAGTATGAACCTAGCAAAGGACAAAGTTTCTCTTGATTTCTCCCATAAAGAAAGTATCTGTACTTAGGACTCTTTATCTTCACTTTCTCCTTGGAGCAGCCAATATTCCCTTAATCTAAAAAGCCTAAAAGAGTCCATGTGATTTTAGAGACAGCATATCCTAAGTGGTCCCACACCCATGGGTTAAAGAGAAGAATTGCTGCCATAAACCTACCCTTCCTGCTTAGTGACCAACGGACTTTAGTCTGACATGCTACCGTCCTGCTGGGCATTCATCACGGGTGAGCGCTGGGTAAAAGATCTGAGCATGCTCTGGAGAGAAAGGAAGTTGATTTAGGTCACTGCTGCTCCTCCACATCCAAACCAGTGAGATGGAGAATTCGAAATTATCTGCAATTTGCCCAGTGGTTTCCTGGGAGGTTGGGGAAGGGGAACAGCTATGGTAACTTTTTCTCAGTTCTGCCTGACTATTTGCAAAAATCAGGTTCTTCTCCCATTAATCTGCTACTGACAAGACTCGAATGCATTGCTAGAAGTAGGCAGCATGTGCAGAGGTGAGCATGGTGTGCATCTGGCTGTGGCTGAAGAGTGGAGCATAGTGTGGCGGGGTCACCCCTGGCCCACTGGCCTCCTGGCATGGGAGCTTTGGCCAAACCTTATTTCACTGATTGCAGGCAAGAATCTCTCCCTGGCCATCCCCAACTCTGACAACTCTTTATAATTGCTGGCCCATTCAGGTACCTTCTAGACATCAAATCCCACATCCTTATCCCAAAGCTGATTTCCAAGAGAAGGTACACAAATAGACTAAGTCTGGATCTTACCTTTTGGCTTCCTCCAAGTGGCACAAATATTCATAAGCGATATTCTGCCGCCTCCTCTCATCCATCTCCTCTGCAGAGAGCCTTTCATCGTCCACGATAGCTAGAAATAGAGGATAACAACACATGACTTATAAAGGCAGTCTTCATTAAATAAACACCCAAGAGAATCAACTAGAAAAAAACTCATATGCAGCTCAATATTGAACACTCAAAGACAGATGTATTGAAACACCAAGCATAGAGAGAGATTTGTCTTTAGATTTTACAATATTCTATTATGTCTAACAAAAAAGTAATACTGAAGTATTGGATTGAAATTATTAATAGAATGAGAATAGCAATCAAATTTCATGGACATGATGCCATGGGATTTGGACAGCCTCAAATCAATTAGAGCACTGTCTAACAGCAACAGCTTTAGCCAACAAGACTGTAGAACTGGTCCAGTGGCTGTAGTGTCCCACATATCCTAGTATTGAACAAAGAATCTACAAGTACTCATCACCATTTCCCAATCCTTGAAGGACTTGAGGCCTTTTATCCAACCCAAAAGACCAAATCAATCCTATTTTAGGGATGCCAAAGTCTATGAAATGTCTCCCTCACCTATTCCTTGGCCTTTACAAGGCTAACCTTTCTGGTCAACGGGTATCCAAAAGGAAAAAGCAATGAAGACAGCAAGTGAGTAGAGTTTGAGCCCACACGCTTTATTCCCAATCAAGCCTAGTTTATCAGTTTCAACACTTCAGCCTTGCTTTTCTGTAGAGCACACCGCCTCACCATTTCCTGACTGCACTTCCTCCGCCCACAGCCTCCAGGCAACCGCGGTAACCATCACATCAGCCAACTCTTCATTGTTTACATGACAACACTCTTTTCTCATAAAAAGGACCCCTTTTCCCTCCTCAATCCTGAGCTTTAATTTTGGTAGCCATAAAACTAATTACTCATCTAATGAGGACAATGTGTGCATGTGTACACACGCATGTGACGGGGACGTGGCTACACAGGGCAGGAATGTCAGTGTTTGCTTTTTTGTTTCCAAGCTGCCAGCTCCAGTCAGCCATCTCATAAATGGGACCCCCTGGTCACAGGCAGAAGAAATAAGGATGTGAAGGTCACCCTTTCATCTCTAAAGAAAGCCATGCTAACCCCATGCTCTGCTAAGGAGAAGTCAAAAGAAGTCTCACCACCCTGGCAGACAAAAGGAATTAAAGCCAAATTTTGAACTCTTACTGAAGCCAGTACAATGATAAATACTTAAGATCTAAAAACAATACTTTGCCTTCAAAGAACTCAAAAGGGAAGGGAGATTAAACTTACACCAATATAAAAGATGGCAAAATACTATAAGCATAGAAGCACACACCCAAAGGAAACTAAAATAAAAAATAAAATACTAGATGCTTGTTTACTGAGCACTTTCTTTGTTTCAAGGCCTTTGGAAAGAGTTTTCTCTGCATCCTCGAATTTAAGCTTAAGCCTCATGACTTTATGAGGTGGGTAATTTACCCCACTTTACAGCTGGACAAACAGACTGAGAGGTCATTTGCCCAACTGAAGAGCAGAAACATTAGGCCCATAATTATTTGGACAAAATGGAGAAAACAAGCAAAGTGTTGAAGAGCTTTGGGAAATGTCTCTGCTTATGGATGAGGAAAAAAGGGAACCAGCAGAAGGGGAGGAAGGAGAGAGGGGAGATATGGAAGGGCACTGGGGCAGGCTGGTCTGTAACAGAAGTGGTGCCCAAAGGGGCAGGAGTTTCTTTCTGCTCATGTCCCCAATGCCCCTCTTTCTACCACTCCCGATTTTGCATTGTGGCTCCATTCCTTAAACAGGGAGACCTCATCTCAGACCAGTGATAGCGAGAGAGGTCAACAAAGATTGATAGATATTTGTCAAAAGCATCTTCTTTCCTTCTTTTTTTTAATAAACTCAATCCAATCTAAACTTTAAAAGAGCTCTCCCGTTTCAGAAAAGCACAGACGCTCTCACTCTTGCTCTGCACCTCCCCTGCGAGAGCCTAGGCCTTCCACGGCTCTCCGCCAAGCTCTTGTCACAGGTCCCGTGGCTCACCCAGCACCCTCCTCCACCATCCTGCTCACTGGCACCAAAGCATCTTCCTAACACAGGGTCCTGCTGACGTCATTCCCCCTCTCAAAACCTCTGATGCCTCCCTGTTTCTTACAGAACGGAGTCCTAGAACACTGTCCACTCCCCCACTCCCCTAAAGCCTGCACTGTAGCCACCACTTCCGGGACCACCCCACTCCCTGTGATGCTCAGCGCCTCTGCTCCCCGCTCTGCCTGGAAAGCCATTCTCCCACTCTCTATATTTGATATTTTTGACATCTCAAGCAAAACTCCACGGATCCCCAAGTCTGAACCTCTCCACTCTCCCCAGCACTTGAGTTCACATGATTACATCACTCACCAGAAAAGCCGCCCACGGTCCAGCAGTCTGTCTCCCTCTCCTAACCGGGAGTCCTCAGAGGACGAGACTGTTTCGATTCCCCTCCACACCTCCCTCGCGTGCGTCAGGGCTCCTTGTACACAGACAGCGTTCAACGAGTGCTGAAAAGTACCTCCAAGTGAATCCTTACTAGTGAGCTAACCATTATCCTCGAATGAATATACTTTGAAAATCATGATTTTCTTATCCGGGTTATGTCAGGAGACCTGGCCCAGCCACACCCCAGCACCTAATACTCCATCTCCACTGTTCTGAACAGTTCCTCCCCAGCATAGCCCATCATGTCCAATTTCTTATTTTTTTTTTTCTTTTTTTTGCGACAGAGTCTCGCTCTATTGCCTGGACTAGAGTACAGTGGCATCAGCCTAGCTCACAGCAACCTCAAACTCCTGGGCTCAAGCAATCCTCCTGCCTCAGCCTCCCGAGTAGCTGGGACTACAAGCATGTGCCACCATGCCCGGCTAATTTTTTCTATATATTTTTAGTTGTCTGGCTAATTTCTTTCTATATTTTCAGTAGAGACAGAGTCTCACTCTTGCTCAGGCTGGTCTCGAACTCTTGACCTTGAGCAATCCTCCCGCCTCGGCCTCCCCAAGTGCTAGGATTATAGGCGTTAGCCACCACACGTGGCCCAATTTCTTATTTTAATTTCAGTTTAAAGACCGTTTCCCATTTCCGACAGGATGTTTTCACTTTATAGTACTGTCAGACACAGTAAAGCTTGAAACCAAAATAAAACTCCTAGTGGGAGGCCACAGGTTCGTTCTACCACCCCCCACTTGTAGGTGTGGGCACTGGGCTCGCGCTCAGAAGGTGGCGCCCTCCCTGCCTCCCCCTTCCTGGCTGCCAAACTCTTCCAGCCTCAGAAAGCCCATCAAGGAGGAGATCCACCCAGCCCCTGGCCTCTGACCCCAACTGCATCCACAAACCACACAGGAGTCCACAAGTCCGGGAGAGCCACTGAGAGGCTCCCAAACTCTGCCATCACCCTATCCAAATAAAACGTTTTACTTCATGCATGAATTAAAACACTGCATCCACAAGGTTTTAAACTGCAATTGCAACATATTGACCTTGGCTAATGGGATCCTATTTATCTTCAAGGCTCTACCCAAGGGCCCCCTCCTTCCCAAAGTCTTCCCGATGGTCCCAGCTCAAAATGCCCTCTTCTCTCCTGGCACCTTCTACACTGCCTTAGGTAACAGTAAACTCCTTGAGGACTTATTTGGGTCCTCGTGGTCCCTGCCCAGGTGGCATGCTTCACTGAAATATTTGAACAAATAAAATCTCTTATCAGGAAATGCTAATGAAAGGGCTCCAAAATATCTATGTGGGGTAATTTTATTTGCCTATTTACACTGAATAAAATAACAGTGTGGTTATTAATGGAGCAAATATAGTACAATTCCATAGACTTCACTCAACTATGTTCAATTCATAGGTTCTGCGTGCCAGGCATGAGTCAAAGCACCAGAGGTAGCATAGCGAACAAAACAAACATGAAATATTTGCCCTCAGGGGGCTTCCTTGTACACATCCCTCCCTTCGGACCTTCCACACACCTGGCCCACACATCTCAGGCTCACCTTCCTTCAATCAGTGGTAGAGAACACCTTCCATGACCTATTGTCAAAGTACAATTCAAGGTCAGGAGTGTGAGAAAGTCTTAACAGCAAAAGCAGACCCTTCTGGGCCACAGAGGCTGCCTGCAAATATTTCTGCATGACTCAATATTTACTAAGTAGTGACTTCCGATAAGAACCACTGACATGGATAATAACCCTGCCATTTAAAGATCTATCATGGAGCTAATAAAATAATTCATTTAAGATATGACTTTACCACCTATAAAGCACTTTTCCATAGTTATTGTGTGGTTCTCAATCACCTTGATAGGCATTATCTCTTTCTTACAAATGAGGAAACCAAAGTCAAGCAAGGGAAAGGGACTGCCCATGGTTATTTGCAGAGCCAGGGCTGGAACTAAGGTCTTTCAGTGTCACAGTCCTTTTTTGTTTGCTTGTTTCTAAAGTTGAACGTTTATTATTATTTTTTTAATTTATTTTTTAATTTCAGATTGTTACAGGGGTACAAACACTTTGGTTACACATACTGCCTTTGCACTGCCCGAGTCAGAGCTACAAGTGTGTCCATCCTTCAGCACACACCCAAAGGAAAAAAAGACATTCTATAATAAAGACATCTGCACTTGAATGTCTATAGCAGCACAATTTACAACAACAATCCAAGAAACAACCCAAGTGCCCATCAATACATGAGTGGACTAATAAAATGTGGTCTGTGTATACCATGGAGCTCTATTCAGCCATAAAAAACAATGGTGAATTAATATCTCTTGTATTATCCTGGAAAGAGCTGGAGCCCATTCTTCGAAGTGAACTATCACAAGAACAGAAAAACAAGCACCACATGTACTCACCACTAAATTGGTATTAGTTGATCAACACTTATGTGCACATATGGAAGTAACATTCATCAGATGATGGGCAAGTGGAAGGGGGGTGGAGGGAATGGGGCAAAGCCACAGTCCTTATTCTTTGCCCAGTGCCTCCTGCTGCTAAATCTATTAATAAGTGAGCCCGGAAAGGTACTTGTCCCTGCCAAACCCAAGGAGGTCATTTAAGTGGCTTCAAAATTCCTTTTAAAGTAACTTAATTAACTGTGATCTCCTATAAAGTTCATCTTTATTTGCTGCCTTGAACCCCAAAAAACACAAAGACATTGTAAAGAACACAGCTCTCTGATGTTTTAGTAACTCACAAAATGCGATTTGTAGCTTCAGTTGACATTGGCTAAAAAAAGTCTAGGGAAATTAATGACAGAGTTTATTCAGAGATTTAGGGAGAATGAAAGTGAGTCAGTAGAGAAGGTTTTGAAATAGAAATTAGAGATGGAAGGAACCATCCCACTTCCCAAAAAAATACCCACAAAAATCCAATGTAACAATAGCCCAAAACCTACTTCATTCAATAAGGAGTTGACAGGGTTCCTGTTTAATTTCCCCACTCTCTACCTGCTCCCTCTGCACACAGAAACACCAAGGCCACCATATCCTCTGTAATAAAATTTGTTTGTTCAACAAATATGTGAGTGGCTGCGTGGTGCCAATCTGTTCTAGGGACTGAACACAAAGTGACAAGTATGACTCATAAGGTCTCTCACGAAGGTTTTATTACAGTTAGAGAATTGAAAGTTTGGTATAATTACAAGATGCTTGGGGGGGGGTATACTGTACTGAAGGGTCTGCAAGAGTCACCAAAACAAGAGCTGGGAATCTGTTTTATAAAATGGTATTATTTAGGGTGTGTCTCTTTAAGGAAAAGCAGATGACTAGGAATCATCAATTCATAGAAATATGCCCACAATGTAGCATTTTCTGTACATGTGTTATTCGAAATTTCTACAAGAAATCCTAAATGTCCTCAGGTATAAAATTCATTTTAATTGTGTACTGGACCATGTTTTAAGAGTTGCAAATTGCTTCTGCCTGCAAAAAAAAAAAAAAAAATATCTACATGAATCTCCCCACTCCCACAACTTAAAGAACAGTGACCAGAGATAGCATTTATACCCCCAGGAATGCACGAGAAGGAAGAGATCTGATTCTAAGACACTGAAACTGGAGTGGGGGTAGGGGGATGCAATATTAAAGATGAGAGAACCTGAAGTCCAAGATTTCAAGTAAGTCAATACACTCAGTAACTTTGACCTGTGGTATATTCTGGCTTCATACCAGCTTCCTGAAGTATTTCACAACTACTTAATCTTAAGCTTTAAAGGACCACATGATCAAACTTCCCTAAACTGAATTTTCTTTTGAAAAATAGGCAGACCTAAGGCTGAAGATATTAGCAACCCGACACATACTCACAGGCACTCTCAAGAATCTGAAACAATAATAGAGATCACCACCTCCCGCGTTAAAAACATGGCAAGCTTCATCAAGCCGCTAAAATTAAGAGACACTGTGCACAGGGCCCGAGTCTCATCCATTTCCATATTCCTACAAAGGGCCAAGGAAATAGCAGGTGCTCAGTAAAGGCTGCCGAAAGGTGCGCTCAACTTTTTGCTTGAAGGCAGAGATGCCTCATCCTTCCAAGCTTCATCCTATCAAGCCCACTACCCTCCAGATACTCTCCAGATACTAAGGGCAGGTGAACCTTAAAGACTGCCCTCCACATCATTCCTGGAACTTCTCCCCCATCGCACATTTCTAAGAACTTTCCAAAGTTATAATTCAACACAAAACTTCAAGGATAATCAGGTAGACAAGGCTGTAAGGGACTGTGTGGCTACCTACTTTAATGAGACAAAGCCCTAAATCTTCAAGCTTAGCATTAGGAGGAGAGTTTCTCAGGTGGGGAAATAAGGGCAACACACACTGAAACTACAAGTTTATCAACAAGGGCTCGAGTCCCTGATCAGCTACCAATTCCCTCTTTGTTCCAGTGAGGTCACTAAGGCCCAGAATAGTTAAGAAGCTTCTTTGTCATAATTATGCAGGTAAACTGAGAAATAGTTCAGGCTTTATGAAAATAATTGATCCTTTTCTACAAATATGCTTTAAACGTACATGGTGTTAGGATCTACACATGAAAGAGGGTTCCTGAATCCCACTTGCATAAAAAGGCCCCAAAGTTATTTCCCAAGAATGTGAATATCATTAGTTGAGCACCTAGGTACTATTTCTACCACCAAGCCTGGATCTTGAAACCCAGGCCACCTTTTTAGAACTGAACTTCATTTTTTTTTGAGACAGAGTCTCGCTCCATTGACTGGGCTAGAGTACCATGGCATCAGCCTAGCTCACGGCAACCTCAAACTCCTGGGCTCAAGCGATCCTCCTGCCTCAGCCTCCCGAGTAGCAGGGACTACAGGCAAGTGCCACCAAACCCAGCTAATTTTTTCTTATTTTTAGTTGCCCGGCTAATTTTTTTTTCCTATTTTTTAGTAGAGACAGGCTCTCGCTCTTGCTCAGGCTGGCCTCGAACTCCTGACCTCAAGCAATCCTCCTGCCTGTGCCTCCCAGAGTACTAGGATTACAGGCATGAGACACCGTGCCTGGCCTGGATCTCATTTCTAAATCTCACTCCTGGGAGGAAAATTCATTCTGGTCCACTGTGCAAATTTGAACAAGAATGTCTAACTTCTTTTTTCACACTCTAGAAACCCAAAGCAGCCCGTGAAGATCTAAGGCCCATATACAGAGACGGGCCTGCCTGATGACTGGGATAGACAGTGGGGTCTAGCTAGAACTTTGCTTAATTCGGGAGAATTAAAGGGAGTGAATCCTAAATTTTGGATTATCTTAGACAATTATAATTTCAAGAAACATTTTGGGACCGAAACCACCTCTTGCTACCAAGTAGGCACAAGGAAAATTCCATTGCCCGCTGCTCACTCCTACACACTCTGTCATGCCCGCCCCACACAGATTTCAGTAAAAAAGAATGGAGTGTCAAGTTTCCAAGGCCAATTTTAAGATTTCACCTCCAAACAACAAAAAGTAATTTTAAAATCCTTAGTCTGAATAAGCTTCTGTTTTTAAAAGAAGGGAAACAAACTCAACTCATTTCTATTTGGGTATAAACATTTTATGCTTAAGATGGTCAGCGCAAAAATGTCCCAAATTATTTAGAACCAGCCCTAAAATGATTCTCCCTATTCTCTAAAAATAATGAATATTTTAAAGAGTCAAATGTTTACCTAAATTTTAACACCCCATAGGAATAATGATATTTTACTACTGTTAAACAGACTTTGCGGGTATTATATAACAAAGTCCTCCAGGCTGTTCCCAAGTAGCAAGTCACTGCTAACACCCCGTCCCTATCCTCTCAAAAACTACTCAAAATAGTAAAGTATCAGAGGATACTTCTCCAAATTGGAAGCTTTAGAAGACAATAGAATAGTGAGTCTTGGCCTAATTTTGTTAGGAAAAAAAATAAATCACAAATGATTCAAAGTGTAAGAAAACAAAACAACTTCTTGGTTACAAGGAGTTTTTTCCTATATATGTTTTGTAGTATACAAATCTTATTTCTCTAATCAATGTAAGCTCTTTGTGATGCACACCTAAATAGAAAGGATCAACACTTAATGAAAAAATCTTACTGTGTCAGATATTTTACATAAGTGACCTCTTAGACCCTGCATCCCTCTTTAAGACAGGAATATACAAATTTCCCATGGGAAACAAACTCAGAGAGGTTAGACAACTTAAGCTTAGGTAATTCTAAGATCATAAGAACTAACCGGCAGTACTGGGATTCAAAACAAGCGATTCCAAAGTTGATGATCTTTCTACTACACTGCAGTGCCACTGCCTCTCTGATGTGAATGTTTGATGACTGACCCAACAGCCATTAAGCTCTTCTGAGGGTGACACTACTGGTGTTACTGATATCTAATCAGCAGATAGATTTATATGAGTTTGTTTCTCCTGCTGGAAACCATATAAAATTAACGCTACTATCTTGAGAAAGTGTAGGCTTATTTCCCAGAGATATAAAAATCTCAAATATGGCCCAAAGAAAAAAATATTCAGTATTGCAAAATTAGACTATATCAGGAACACAAGGGTTCTAACAAGACCAAAACAAAAAGGAAGCTATTTACATGATACATCATATCAACAAAGCAAAGTCATATGATCAATAAATGCTAAGAATGCAATTGAGAAAATTTAACATATTTTATCTACGGGATTCTCCTCCATTCTATTCCCTTTCCCCCAAGGTGGTGAATTTCTGCCTGACAAAGATCACCTGATAAAAAAGGGGTGTGGCTGAGTAGAAAGCGGGTGTGGCTTGAGGGGGTAAAGTGTGCCTGTCATAGTGGCACACTCAGTGATGGACTAGCTAACTAGACACTCAGCTTCCTCATATGTAAAATGGGAATAATGCTACCTACCTTACAAGGCTGTTGTATGAGAATTTTTTAAAATCATTTTTATTTAATTAATAAAATTATAACCAATTATTAAGTTATAAAATCTAAATAATCTATAGATATTAATATTTATAATACAGACAATTTTATAAGCTAGTTTTTCCAAAGATGATTGTATTCAATTTTCCCCTTACTCAGTGGCTTTAATGTCTATCTCCTATATCGTCTGCAAATTTAATGTGAAGTTATATAAAATTTTAAAACCCACAATTTTAGTTATATATTTTCTTAATTATAATAATTATGTAACGTTATACAATACATTATGATTAAGAGGGAAAAAAAGCCTAGAAGAAAATACCAAATGTTAACAGAATTTGTTTCCAAAAGACTGGCTCTGGGTTTTTTATCTGTTTTGATTCTTACACATTTTCCAAATCTCTATACCATTGCCATGTGTTACTTTAATATATCTAAATCAGAAATAACAAAAGATTAAATTTGTTTTAAGGTTCAGTTACAGAAAAAAAAAACTATAATGAGGAATAAATCTTCATGCCAGATTCATTTCGAAGGATGACTTTCAGGCATCTAGCTGATCCATTTGAGCTTTTAGAGAAGGACCACAGTCACTCAAAATGTACGAATATTTGTTCAGACTTAGTGTGCAAAAAAAAAAAAAAATTACAGAAGTTCAAAGGCAGCAGAAAGGAAGTGATCAGAAGATGACAAACACCATGATGTTCTATTAGAAGGCCTAAGTGCCTGAATGGATAGCTTGGGTATGACAAGCTAATGAGTGAGAACAGGTAGGGTCGGAGGTGAGTGAAAGGGAATGAATGGAAGGGGACCTCACCTGGAGAGTGAAAAGAAGGCTGCAACGAGCCAACGTGACATAAAACCTTACAAGTCTAAATTAGGAGGAGGAAAAACATAGTAAGGCTTTGCATGGGCAGGATTTGGCAATAGAAAGAACAGGAAGAAGAGGAGCCTGGTATGGGGGAAGGAGGAGGAAGCCAATGTGCAGCAGCCAGCTCATTTTGTGACTTCAAAGGTGGAGGTGGAAACCACACATGGCTCAGTACCAGAAAGTCACCCCAGTGTGCCCATTTACATAAAGACAAGTTTGTGTCATTAAGGGGACAAAACACGGAAGCATTCCACTGTTCTAGGGATTCTACTAAGGAGCTGATGGTAAATCAAAACTTACATTTGGAAGAGAAGTTCAAGATAACAGACTCATTTAAAAGGCTATGATGTAGAACAGAAGGGTACTATTAATGCAAACATATGCTGTTTGTTAGTGAGTGTGAATTAACACATGATTCAGGATAGTCGATTTTTTAAATATTGCCAAAAACTCAGTTCTCAAAGGGATCATACTATGCAAATGGGAATATGTTGACAATACAGTCATGGATCAAGAATACATTTCAATGTGATTACATTCTGGACTAAAGCAGATTCAACTAGTTCTCGTTAGCAAGAAGTTTCTCCGGTTTAAGTAGGACATGAAAACCAGCAACAGTCCACACATTTAGGGTTTGTAGGAGACCGAATGTATGAGAAATAATACACTGCATATGGTGCCAATACCAAGCAGCGGGACTTGAACCAAACACGCTGAGTTTCTTGGTTCCACAGAAGTCATATATATTTATAAAGTGCTATCACATAAATTCTCCCATATGACTAGAACAGCCCTCAACAGACAAGCAAGCATTATTACCTCCACTTGACTAAGACTAAAATGGGTTAAGTGCTTTGCTCTAAGTCCCAGAGCTGGTTTGTATTTAAAACCCCTCTTTGCTTTTGTTTAGTTTTTACTGAACTTTGTGTTTTGGAGGTACCCCATTATATCAGAGCAAACATTTTTATACTTTTAGGTCAACAGCACAGGGGGCAGCAGGGGAAAACGGGATGGCTAATGTGGGAAGGGAGTGGAGCTGGCAAAAGTGAGTGAGTCTCTCATGGAGTTTGCAGGCGGAAGAGAATGTATACGATCCATGATTTTGTAAACTCCTGAGACAGCATCTACAATACACTGAGAACCGCTCTCTCGTGGGAAAGACTTTACCCCACTAGGGCAACAAAGCTGAAAACATTTTGGTCTTGGCTCATGCTTTTTGTTCTAACACACAGTACCACTGCTCTCAGAAAGTAGATGGTCCCAAGTTTAGAAAAACAGTGGATGTTCTTGTAAACACAAGAAAGACACTAAGGTTTTGAGATATTACAATTCTTTAGTCCAAAGCTCAAAGAACTTTATACAACAGCCAAGTCAGCAACCATCTTCAATACAATCCATGCTGTTCTGCTTCAGACTTAAACAACCGATCCCCTTCAGGCGTGTCTTTCTTGGCTGGGGACTGGACCCTGGTACTGTAAGTAAACCCCCTCACACCACATGTCTACTGCAGACCAGAGCAGACAGCCAAATCTGCTGCGCATCAGCCACTAGTTCCTCAGAGGATTTGAATACAGTTTCAGAATTAAGTCATTGTTTCTACTCCACACGAGAGCCCTGCCAGCATTTGTGCAGAAGTGTCCACGATTATAAGCCAAGCAAGGATGGAAATTTATTCTGATTAATGGTCCACTAGGTACAAAACGCTGGCAGAGAATTACGGAGATGCAGAGTCCTCAACTGCATTCCAAGTGCCTTATAATTAAAACCAGTAAATACGACAACAGAATGTGTTCCTTTTGGTATGTGGCAGAGCCTCTAATGGCTAAACAGTTGCAGAGCACTTCAGGGTTAGAAAGAGGGGTTAGGGTGGGAGAAGAACCCTGCGTCCCAACAGTTTACGATCTAACAGGAGAAGACACGATTAACAGCAGAGAAAAGTTACAAAAGTTCCTTTGGAAAAAGTACAAACTAATTACAGTACAAAGAACAGGAAAGCCAAGTAGGAGAGAAGAGATCACTCAATGATGGGATTAACCAGAGCCAGCTTTCTACATGGAGAGAGTTTGAAGTCAGGTTTGGAGAAGGGGAGAGAAAGCAAGTTGGGTGGCGAAACATCTGGAGAAGTGAAGACAGGAATGAAGAAATGGCACACACATCAAGATGCACGTTTGTTCCCCGTCTTCCATCCCACTCCTCAGCCTTAAAAATCTCTGTTTTACAGAAACACCTAAGAGGGCCCTTCCTCCCCACCCTCCCAAAAGTCTGGGCTTCTTGAGGAGAGAAGCAGGGAGACCTCCAGGACATTTTACAGCTGTTTCTATGCAGTGTGGATGAGAGGAGCACAAGTGTGACATGACAGCAAGAAGACCGGGTACAGCTCAAAATGAAGGAGCTGGGCAGAAGTTCATTCTAATGATAGAAGTGCTTTCAACACAGTTAACCTGGCACAATTAATAATACCTATAACTGCAACAGAACCACATATGGTTCGCTGGGCATCAACTGTCAAGTCACTGATGATATTATAATACTGATCATAATTTAAACATTCAACCAAGCTCATTTTGCCAGTTCACCTGTATTCACAGTCCTCACAGACCTGCTTTTCCTCACGACATGTTTACAGTTGCATCCATGGGAGGTGAAGATGGGGAACAGCTCTAGATCTGCTCTTCAAAATCCTTCCCCGTCTCCTCTCCTGGTGCTCCATCCACTGCCATCCTGATGCCTCCACTTGTGGGGGGCTCGAGCAGCACACGAGATGGGTTTCTGCCCTGGGAGCTGGGTTCCTCTGGAGTGGTCTCGGGCCACTCCAGACCCTCCCCCAAGCCAGCCAGCCTTCCCTCTTGATACCACGTCAGGAGGAATTAGAGGTATCTATGGGGAGACGAAGGGCAGAGAGAAGAGGTCTGGCAAGAAAAGAAAGGTGGCTGTGAATTCCAGCACACAGAAACCCTGCCAGGTGAGCTGCGGAGGAGCAGCAGTCCGACTCTCAGTGGCCACACCACACCAAGGGGTGAAGAGGGGTACCTGGGGGCACAGCTCAAAGCTCAAGCAGCATAAAACCCCTCATCCTTTTGAGTTCTATTCCACAAGTGATCTGTATTTCGGTAAATAAAATGTAAGGGGTTCCCATCCCCGAACTTAGTAAAATTGGCATTGTGACAATACGTGCCAGGTGCACCCCAGGGCTGCACATGGGCCCGAGTGCCACCAGCACCTGCCTTAACAGCATGGAGGCCTCAGGCTACGAGCAGCGTCATCTCCAACCGGGCACCGACCCCCAGCTTAGCTCACACTTGGCTGCACATGTGCAGGCAGCATAGGGAGCCCAGCTGGGAGGCATCATTCCTGGGAAGCATCTTATTCAAGGCACTTGACCCACTTATTCCAACAGTCCTTGACAGATCCAGCTATGCCCCACATCGCTGCCAACTGCTGTGACCCGCCGGGCTCTCTGGAAACTTCTTGCAAAATATATGTGACCCTCCTAATGCACTGGTGCTCTCGGCACCCACCGAAACTATATTCACAAAGTAGAATAGCACATGAAGAGGAAAAAATGTGGGTCAAAGAAGAACCAGAACTTTCTCATTCCAGCTGTTTTCCCCCACATCTTTTTTTCAGGGATGAGCAGGTTTTATGCTGGATACTCCAACTCTGTTCTTCATTCAAGTTTTACGATACACTTGGACGGTGGGTTTACTCCAATTTGGTAGGTAAAACTAAGCAGACCCACTCTTTACGCACTCTTGCACAGAAATCAAAAAGTCCTTTGGTTCTAAATAAATTCTTGCCATGAGCTTATTACTTATGACTAGCCTTTCTCCTTAAAATTAGAGTGCATGAGAGGTAGAAGTTTAGGTCAGGGAGAAGTTAGGTGAAGCACGGAATGAGGGTTCTGGTACAAGTTCTGCTGGTAAACAGTAATCAACCAGAAGGTTTTCCAAATCTCCTCTAGTCAAAGTATTTTATTTACTCCTCTTTAAAAAGACTAAGGGAACAACTTAGACACTGAATATTAGACTATTGTTTAATAAATTCCTCCAATATTTTTATTTATAAAAATGCTTACATTGCACACTAAGAACCAGGTGGGGAAAAAAATGCTTACATAAAAAGAAAACAACTGTTAGAGTGGATGTGAAAAAATTGGAACCCTGCATATTGCTGGTAGGAATGTAAAATAATTTAGCCCCTGTGGAAAACAGTTTGACAGTTGCCAAAAAAATTAAGTATAAAATTACCATATGATCCAACAATCCTACTTCTGGATTTATACCCAAAAGAAGTGAAAGCAGAGACTTGAACAGATATTTGTACCCATGTATATAGCAGCATTATTCACAGTAGCCAAAGCGAGGAAGCAACCCAAGAGACCATGGACAAATGGATAAGCAAAATGTGGTCTATACAAACAATGAAGTATTTTCATCCTTAAAAAGGAAATACTGACACATGCTACAACATAGATGAACCTTGAGGACATTATTCTAAATGAAATAATTCACTCATAAAAAGACAAATGCTATATGATTTCATTTATGAGATACCTAGAGTAGTCCCAACTTCATAGACAGAAACTAGGATAGAAGTTGTCAGGGGTTGGGTAGAAGAGAGACTAGGAGTTAGTGTTGGTTGCACAACAAAGTTCTTAATACCACTTAAAAATGTTTAAAATGGTAAATTTTTTGTTATGTCTATTTCACCACAGTTTTATAATAGCACTTTCTGGCTGGGCGCGGTGGCTCACGCCTGTAATCCTAGCACTCTGGGAGGCCGAGGCGGGTGGATCGCTCAAGATCAGGAGTTCGAGACCAGCCTGAGCAAGAGCGAGACCCCGTCTCTACTAAAAAATAGAAACAAATTATCTGGCCAACTAAACATATATATAGAAAAAATTAGCCGGGCATGGTGGCGCATGCCTGTAGTCCCAGCTACTCGGGAGGCTGAGGCAGAAGGATCGCTCGAGCCCAGGAGTTTGAGGTTGCTGTGAGCTAGGCTGACGCCACGGCACTCACTCTAGCCCAGGCAACAGAGTGAGACTCTGTCTCAAATTTAAAAAAAAAAAGAAAATATAATAGCACTTTCTATATCCCACATACTGTTTTAAATTCTTTGTAAATATTAACTCATTTAATCTTCACAACAGCCCTATTATTATCATTTCCATTATTATCCTTGCCCAGAGTCACACTGCTGGCAAGTGGCAGAGCTGAGATGCAAACACTGGCATTCAGCTCCCTCACCCAGCCTTTAACCACTTTGCTCTGCTGTTTCTCAGTGAGTGAGACGGCCAGGAACGTGGGATTCACCAGTCGTCTCAAACAGACACAGTAACAGACCCCATTACTCACATACCAACGGGGGAGTCCTAAAGACACCAGACTACTCCAACCTCACCATGATGTATTTAGGGATATCCAAAGGGCTCACCACACAGAGACGTATCTTATATCAAATTGAGCTTCTTTAACCAATTTCACAGAACCAAAGAGTTTCAGATTACAAATGGCATCCCTCTGGTCTAATTCTCTTTTCAAAACAGAACTACAGCTAAACTATTCCAGAGAAGACGTAAGTTTGCTTTCTTATATTTTGTGTATTTATTTTTTTATACTTCCAATAAGTACATAGAACTGATGATGGTCTATGAAAGAACCCTGTCCCAGGAGGCGTGGGATGGAGGTTCTAGATCTGGCAGGAACCACCTTGAGCAAGTCATTTATTTATCCTCTGTAGGCCTGTCGTCTTCATCTGCCAAATGGGTATAATTTTAAATCTGTCTTCTTTTAAACAGTATGAATGGCTTAAGATTAGTTTCAACACATAGGGAAATACTTTCAAAAAGTTAAAAAGCAGGCCGGGCGCGGTGGCTCACGCCTGTAATCCTAGCACTCTGGGAGGCCGAGGCGGGCGGATTGTTTGAGCTCAGGAGTTCGAGACCAGCCTGAGCAAGAGCGAGACCCCGTCTCTACTAAAAAATAGAAAGAAATGATCTGACAGCTAAAAAAATATATATATATATAAAAATTAGCTGGGCATGGTGGCGCATGCCTGTAGTCCCAGCTACTCGGGAGGCTGAGGCAGAAGGATCGCTTGAGCCCAGGAGTTTGAGGTTGCTGTGAGCTAGGCTGACACCACGGCACTCTAGCCCAGGCAACAGAGTGACACTCTGT
>CM052439.1:130845663-130894809 GCA_028533085.1 Varecia variegata
TGCCTGTAGTCCCAGCTACTCAGGAGGCTGAGGCAGTAGGATCACTTAAGCCCAGGAGTCTGAGGTTGCTGTGAGCTAGGCTGACACCATGGCACTCACTCTAGCCCGGGCAACAGAGTGAGACTCTGCCTCAAAAAAAAAAAAAAAAAGTTAAAAAGCTTAGGGAACCCAACCAACCACTCAGAGAGTTGTTAAAAAATAAAGATCTAAATAAAACACTAACAGGTCAATAATGATCACATCTAGGTCTCAAATGTTGCTCCTTGAGTTCTAATCAGTTCTTGATCCATCCAAAAGGCAATGATAGCACATTCACAATATACATAGTATTTCACCTCTGCTCAAAGAAAATGCCTTTCCCTTGTTGTCAGAACTCTGCACACCTCTCCCAAAGTCGTACTGGGACAAGAATAAAGCAGATCAGATAGCTAAGGGCATAATGACAAATGCAAGCTCCTCTAGCCTTGGGCTACAATGTCTCTGCTTTTTTTCAGCTTATTTTCTTTTATTGTATTTCTCAAGAACAAGAGCATTTTATTACATAACCTCAGTACAATTATCCAAATCCAGAAATCTAATATTGATACAACACTATTATCTAGTCCACATTTAAGGGGTCACCCCTTGTCCCAGCAATGTTTTTTATAGCTCTTTGTCCCACACATTTAGATGTCATGGGTCCCTAGCCTCCTTTAATCTGGAACTGTTGTCAGCCTTTGTCCTCTTTGACTTTGTTTTTGAAGGTTACCAATGAGTGATTTTGTAGAATGTACATCAATTTAGATTTATCTGATGTCTCCTTATGATGAGGTTCAGGTTATGCACTTTTTGCACACAAGCACACAACACAAAACTCAGGTTGTGCACTTTTCACAGCACGATATGAGTAGGCACATGATATTGGTTTGTCTCAATATGGGTGATGCTAACTTTAATCACTTGGTGAAGGTGATGTATGCCAGGTTTCTCCACTACAAGCTTACTATTTTCTCCTTTATAAAAAGTAACTTGTAGGGAGACACTTTGAGACCATATATGTCCTTTTCTTCATACAACTTGTATCCTTAATGTAAGCATCTACCGATTTTCTAACTATCATTTCTTCTACTATTGTAAGGAAGGGCCTTCTCCTCTCCCTCATTTATATCAGTTTATACTCTTATATTCAAATTATAAGAAAAAATGCACCAAAGTAGCTTTGAAATAGAAAAAAAGAGAAAAGATTAAAATTGTTTACAAGTATCTCACAAAACTAGTCTAGAGATTGCCCAACAAACGTGCTAAACCTTCAGCCGTAAACTCTGCAACTGAACACCTGCTCTTTGACAAAACTCTAGATGTGTTTCAGTCATGAAATGCCACGTCCTGTAGCAGCTGTCATTTTTCATTTACTAGGCTCTGTGCTAGCAGCTTGACACATAACCACTGATCTTCCCAACCATCCAGCTACAGAGACAGCCCTATTTTACAAAGGAAAACTGATCAGACAGGTAGGAACTTGCCGGAGGCTGCAGTGCCGGGCAGCCCACAGTTAGGGTGCAGATTCTAAAACACACTCTTTTCATATACAACTCTGTCCCCTCATTATATACACAAGCAAAGCTGAACTTTGTGGTCTGTAAATCCACCATAACTCTTGCTTCTATATCCACTGCATATGCCAGATAACTATTATATTGAAATGAGGCTCTATAATGACATGATTTAAAACTCCAGAAGTTATCTGGATATGTTTTCCCACTATAAATCCTGGCACTTCCCACTTTATGGGGCAATAAGTATTCCTACTTTCCAGCCCCTTCCAGAAACAATTTTCAACCAGGACATGATGTATTAAGCTTCCACTGCACATCTCTTTAGACTCAAGCAGAATAAATCTGGTCTTTATTCCAGGTGTCATATTGTTAGGTGATTTTAAATTTAGGAGAAAAAAGAAGGAAGTGGGGCAACAGCTGAGCAGTGATTCAGGTCAGGGAGATGTGTACACGCACCCCATGTGAAAATGCTTAATCCCAGGGCAAAGTATCATGAGTGGCCAGGTGGTTTCTCATACCTGTGGCTCTCAACCTGTGCCACATAGTTGGTGTACTTTGCGTAATAAAGGATTCACATTCCTTCCCCTCCCCATTACACACACAGCTTATTCACTCCCATAGCTATTTAGTGGGTTAAGTTAATGCATACCTCTGTATTATCACAAAGACTATAAATGTTACAACCAACCTAGTTTTACTGTGATACCATTTCCATTCAAGTGTGATCAGACTATTAGAAGTTAAGACTTCTTATAATAAATCACACCATAGGTTCTCATTTTAATTGGAAGGACAAGAAGAAGAGAATTCCATCTTCCACAGACAAACTGAGAAACAAAGTAGGTATATTTTCAATGAAGGCCTTGTAGCCCAATTCCTTTTTATAGCTCCCTTAACCTTCTCCACCTGCCTCAGACAACTTTGTGTTAATGTCTCATCTGGGTCAGGGGGATGGATGATCACATGGATTCACGGACCTCACCTATGAGTGACTCAGGCTTTGGGTCCTAGTTTCATGTCAGTTCCTTTCCTTCCTCCCATGTTTATTCCCTAGCCAGGGGGGGTAGGAGCCCCTCCTCCCATTTTGTGGGTAAAACAGCTTTTCCTGGTTACCGGTGTTAATGCAGGGAGAGCTAGGTGCCACTTCCCAGTTCCTCAAGGGCCTGAACTTTACCCCACGTGCACCGTTTCTGCTGCAAGTCCTACTCATCACTCAGGCTTGAATGACTCTTTATTGATGTCACTGGTGCATTTCTCATCCTTGCTTTCCTAAGGCAAAATTTCTTTAATTTTTACATCTTTTTTACATGGCTGATGCAAGAGGGATACTCATCTGCAACAGTTCAGTCCACCAAGTGAACCAGAAGGTAGGGAAGTCACGGGTATTAACAGCACAGACCATCAAAGGGAGTGACTAAATGGCAAGAGGCATCTGGCTGTTGAACAACCAGAAGTAAAAATCAGCCCAAACATGTGGCTGAGACTCATAGATCCTAACACTGGCTTTGTAAGAAGTGGCACCATTAGAGCTGAACCTTCTCCTACCAGCACACTCGCTTCCCCCAGTCTCCTTTGGTTCTTTTTCTCATATTCCATGACTTAGACACAACCTCTTCAAATGTAGCTATGGAGTTAATTTCTGTATTCTTTCCAGGAAAAAAAAATTTACTGAAATGTGACAGACAACATCTACAGAGGAATGTGATTACACAGGAGGAGGAAAAACCAGAGGAGGAGGAGGATGACAGCCAAAACAACAAACAAAAGCACCAAGCATGCAAACCACTACTGAGCACTTACACTTGTGCTAGACATTCTTCTAAGACCTTTACACAACTAATTTAATCCTCACAAAACTGTGTGAAGTAGGTACTATCATTGCTACTTATCCAATGAGGAAACCCAGACTCAGAGCCCAAGGACACTGAGCAGTCATTTGTGGGCCCTGGAGTAGCACCAACGCAGTCCTGATCCAGGGCCAGCCCTTAACCATTAGGCTGTGTGGCCTCAGGACAGCTGTGGTCAGAAGGCAGTAACGCGCAGCGTGCCCTCAAGCACTGACAGCCTGGCCGGCCTAGAGTTCCTCTGCAGGTCAAGGAAATGAATACACAGGACCACACTCAGATGAGACTCAGGTAACATGATTAAGTCCCAGTATCTGTAAGTCAAGAGATCACACACAGAAATAAATATTCTATCCTTCAAAGTAGCCCCTAGAAGTTCTGTGTTCATTTCAACGTGGCAACCATTACTGGGCACTTGTTTAAGAACATCTTTTGGAATGCCCTTCAACTCAATTATGCACTTCTTTTCAATATCCTTACACTTAGCCCTCAAGAAGGATCAGATGTTTGCAAATAACTAGTAGTCAACCTGGGCCAAACCTAGAGAATGTGGCAAAATAAAGGTCTGATTGATTACTTTCAGGTTATTTTTTCC
This sequence comes from Varecia variegata, assembly GCA_028533085.1. NCBI lineage: Eukaryota > Metazoa > Chordata > Mammalia > Primates > Lemuridae > Varecia > Varecia variegata. Next base: position 130,849,638 of record CM052439.1, read on the forward strand.
TCCCCGGCTTATAAAATGATTCTGCTGGCAATTAAGAGAAAGTAACAAAAAACCCTGACCCACAGGAGTTGATTGGAAGGATGTTATTTATTGAAATATTTAAGAGCTAGTTTGTTTTTCAGCCTCATGACTTCATAGCTATATCTGACAGGTAAGAGACTTTTTCCTCGGGTTTCTTCTCAATGTGAGGATGACTGAGAGTCCCCTGGATGCAACAGGCGAATAGTAAAGCCCTGAGGTTAAGAAACCCGGTTCTGATACTCGCTGATCTCTACACTGCAACTCTCTCATTTCTAAAATGGTCTATTATCTAATTACTCAGGGTCCAAGCAGGCAAGAAATGGTCCTCAGAACAGTCTAAGTGAAAAAGTTTAATGAGAGAACTACCTACTTACAAAGGCATGAACAAGTTAAGGGAAACTAGGAAGGTTTGTGGGGTACCCAGCAGCTCCCAGAGAGCCATGGCCTCCCCTAGGACTGAAGGGGCAGGATAGTTTTTGTGCCTTTTTTAAAAAATTTTAAGTGGTTGCAAATTTTGAGGAGGATTAGTTGCCAGAATCCAGCAGGAATTTGGCTGTAACAGCAGCCGTGGGAGAGGACCACCCTCCAGGAGCTGTGGCTTTCAGCAGAGGAACTGCACCACCACCAACTCTCAGCCTGGGGAAACGCCCTGACTTATCTCCCAAGAGCCAGAGGGTGAGGGAGCCCATATGGGATCTGTCACAGTCTGCCTCCCCAGTCACCGAGCATGGTCCATCAGAAGGGCAAACAGAGGAGCCGGCCAGGTGTCTCTCAAAGTTGTTGTGAGCCAATCCTGATCAGCACTTACTGTATGTTTCTGTCTACCCTACCAAATGGTAAGGCCATAAGGGCAGGCTAACTCACTGCTCAAGCCCTGGCACAGTGTGAGGTACTCTTAGCTACCTATTACGAGACTAATTTAAATAATATAATTGTTTAAAAATGAGGTATGAGTGGGTTACTGTACAACACAGGAAATAAGCAGGGGGCGGCACCTTTACAATACAGCTCTGGGTCATCACCTCACCTCCCACCCTGTTCTACCAGCTTGAGGGGTATGTGAGGCTCCAAAAACCCCATCCCAGCATAGTAGCTCAGAAATAGACCAGTTTGAATTTGATTAAAGCTACAAATCTTTTCTAAGTCCACTGAATTTCCTCAATTTGATTATATGAATACAGTTAATTCCATTTGGGAGATAATACAAGCTTAAATGATTCAACCCGAGTATGTCTACTCTTAATTTCTGCTAAAGCCATTATAAAAAAACCATTTGGAATCACCACACATTCCAGGAACTGTGTTGCCAGCAAGGAGGAGACAGCCTCAACAGTGAGAGAAACAAAAAAACAAGGCTGGTTTCCTTAAATCTGGCAACTACAGTGCATGCCAAACAGGCTAGTGCCTACCTGTGCATATACCACACCTACTGCACCTAGTCACATCGTAAAACACAAGGGAAGGAAGGTTCAGTAACAGTCCCAGGAAGATGTTCACCAAATTAACTAATCTTATACCTTAATATATTAATTTTACATTTTATATATATAAACTAACCAAATTAACTTTTATATTTTAAAAGTTAAAATCCCACAGCAACTCATAAGAGCAATACAGGAATACTTAATTCATTAAAAAATTTAAACAGTATAGAACTATACAGTAAGAAGTGAGTTGCTCATCATACCCATGTCTACTCTTGTCCATATTAGAAACCCCCACTAACAGTTTGATACAATTCCTCTAAGACTGTTTCCTAAATTTTTATATATGTATATGTTATTTATGTTAAAATACTAATGGATCACCTCATGTTTTTATGTAAACAATCTTTTCACTTAACAGATATTGGATAATTCCCATATCAGTACATATAGAGCTACCTCATTCCTTTTAAAGGCTGCATAGTATTCTTTTTTTGTTTTTTTTTTTGAGACAGAGTTTCACTCTGTTGCCTGGGCTAGAGTGCTGTGGTGTCAGCCTAGCTCACAGCAACCTCAAACTCCTGGGCTCAAGCAATCCTTCTGCCTCAGACTCCTGAGTAGCTGGGACTATAAGCATGCGCCACCACACCCGGCTAATTTTTTCTATATGTTTTTAGCTGTCCAGATCATTTTTTTCTATTTTTAGTAGAGATGGGGGTCTCACTCTTGCTCAGGCTGGTCTTGAACTCCTGACCTCGAGCGATCCTCCCACCTCGCCCTCCCAGAGTGCTAGGATTATAGGTGTGAGCCACCGCGCCCGGCCTGCATAGTACTCTTAACATAAATATTTCATAATTTACTTAAGTCACTCCCTAATTCTAGGCATTTCAGTTCATTTCAATTTTTCTACTCACCTCAATTATTTTCATTAATTCTTCACAATATACACAGCTCATATTTTTCCCCTCTTATAATTAAACTCATTCTTGATACAGATCGGCTGACTTCTATTCAATTTTCCACTAAATCAGGGCCACGGTGTAGTGTGGGCTGAATAGTTTACATGCCTTTTAAGTGGCTGTAAATTTTTTGATTCCTGCCATTGAGAGGTGGGGCCCCTTCCCTCAAATCTGGGCAGACTTGCAATGGCTTCAACAAATAGAGAGTAGCAGAAATGATGTTATCTGACTTCCAAGCTAAACTATAAAAATCCATGCAGCATCCACATGGTCTCTTGGCACATTTGCTCTGTGAAGATGCTCACACTCTTGGAACCCTCCCTCTTGGGACGCCAGTCGTCATGCTGGGAGAAGCCCAAGCCACATGGAGAGTCAACCTGTAGATGCTCTGGTGAGCAGCCGCTGTGAGCCTAGCCTGAGTCATCCCAGTCCAGGTACCAGGCATATGAGTGAAGCAGCTTCCAGATAATTCCAGCCCCCAGCAGTTTTAAGTCTTTCCACCTGAGGCTCACTAATTGGTCCAGCAAATCAGCGGTCACCAACCTTTTTGGCACCAGGGACTGGTTTTTCCACCTACTGGGGGTGGGTGTCGTGGGGGCGGGGTGGTGCAGAGCTCAGGTGGTGCTGCACAGCCTGCTTCCTCATCCGGGGCCTGGGGGGTGGGGGACCACAGCAGTAAATGGAGCAGAGACAAGCCATTCCCACTATGTCCTGTCTGAATTCCCGACCCAAGGAATCTGTGAGCATAATAGGATGGTGATTTTATTCCACTAAGTTTGGGGGTGATATGTGACACAGCACTATATAACTGAATAGTACATATAGGTCTGCCTGCAGGTAACGTTTCTCACACCCCACATCCTAGTACTTCCAGCTATAAAGACAAGTCCAAAGACTTTGAGGTCTGCACTAGGACCTCAAATTAGTCTTTAAACCATTGTAACTCCTGTCCTTACCCATAGACTAGAGATGTTTACTCTCCCTACCCGGAGGGTAAGGGAACCAAAAAATGCCCTAAAATCCTACACAAATGAAATAGTTACATGTGTGTGTTTGTGTGTGTGTGTGTGTTGTTCCTTTTCATTCAGCTGGAGCCAATATATTCAAATGCAAATACTTAGTGAACTTGGGGTTTAAGATTTGGTAAGGATCTCCAGACCTTTCTCCAATGAAGACTTTCACAGATTGACATTTTTTTTTTTTTTTTTGAGACACAGTCTCACTCCGTTGCCGGGGCTAGAGTGAGTGCCGTGGCGTCAGCCTAGCTCACAGCAACCTCAAACTCCTGGGCTTAAGCGATCCTCCTGCCTCAGCCTCTCGAGTAGCTGGGACTACAGGCACACGCCACCATGCCTGGCTAGTTTTTTGTATATATATATATATTTTAGTTGGCCAGATAATATTTTTCTATTTTTAGTAGAGACGGGGTCTTGCTCTTGCTCAGGCTGGTCTCGAACTCCTGACCTCAAGCGATCCACCCGCCTCGGCCTCCCAGAGTGCTAGGATTACAGGCGTGAGCCACCGTGCCCGGCCTGACATTTTTCTAATTTCAAAAAGTTATGAATAATACAAGTTTAACACCCTTCATAAGCATGATGAGAATGTTAACTAATTTTAAATAGACATCGATTAAAAAAATACAGAGAGGAATAAAAACCAGAAAGAAATATGTCCTAAGTGCTCATAATGATTGTATTGGGGTAATAAGATTAAAAATTTACAATTTTTCTTTTCAGCTTATTTCCTAGGATGACAGTTTATTATTAATACTTCTAAAACTTTTTTTTTAAGTTAGTTTAATAAGCACTGTATTGACACTGCTGCACTTGCAGATTAAAATCCAAAGCCAGCTCCTGGCTCGGAACAGTGGGTGGTGTCTGGGCTCCACACATTCCTGTGCATCACCAGATTTAAACGTTTTACTCACTTCACTCCATGCCCAATATCACACCCCACACCCCTTCCCTTCCTGGTACCCAGCAGACCTGCAGCAACAAAGGCTTCAGGGTAACAAGAGCAGCACAAACTGCTCTTCATATCGCCCGATACCCTGGGAGAGTGCCCCAGGCTAGGAGAGCAGGTGCCTGGCTACCCGTCCCCCCTGCAGAGCTGAGTTACTAGAACAATATGCCAAAGCCCTTCGGAGGGGCTGCTTCTCCTCCGTGGATCTCTAACTGAAATCAAACCCAAGGAGCCAGCAAATAGCTCAGAGTCTAAAACAGTTCAATCTGCTGCCTTTCTGGAGCTGGCCTGCCCTTCCGTGCCCATACAGAGGGGTGCAGCCATCTGTCTCAGGCCACCCCGTTAAACTGCTCCTCTCGGTGCCAAGTAAGTCACTGCAAGCATTGGTTCTCCCACTGCCTGGCTGCCTACAAGGCTGCAGACAGGCTCAGGGGTCACCTCCAGCACACGCACAGAAGGGGCTACGACGACAGATCGCTGAGAGCCTCATGCTGCCCATGCCCAGAGCATTACATCATCCTCCTGGACTTGTCTGCCAACTTTCTTTTACTTGTCAAGAGTTCGTCCTTACCAGAGCCTCACAACTTGAAGTGTGGCCTATACACCTGCAGTGTCAGTGTCACCCAGGAGCTTGTTAGACACATAGTCTCAGGGCCCAACCCAGACCTGCAGGAGCAGAATCTGCGGCTTAACCAAATCCTCACACAACACACAGGCACACTCAAGTGTGGGAAGCACTGTTCTAGAGAACCCTCATTTAAAACTGAACACTTTTGTCAGGATAAAACCTGGGACACTAGTCATGGTAGAAATTTGGAAAAAATAGTTTTAAATGGTGGGAACAAGCATAATCCCATTCCCAGAAGAGGGGAAAAAAAAAAACCCTCATTATTCATGCACTCTTGAAGAGGTGGGAGGGGAGAGCTCAGCTCACTTTATTTCAAAGCCAAATCAGAGAGCATGAAAGTGAGGGTATTTCATTTTAAATCACCACCCACTGTCACAAACACTAATTGGTCCAGTAAATGGTCTTATAAAGGCTTAAGGTGGGAGCCAGGCCAGACAAAACACAGCCACACAGAATGAAATGTCCAGAAAACAATTTTGTTTCTTTACCTATAGTGGTTCTCAACTGGGGGCATTTGGCAATGTCTGGAGACACTCTGTGCTGTCACAAGTGAGGGGGGTGCAAATGGAATCGAGTGTGTCAGGGACAATGCTAAACAGCCCACAATGCACAGGTCAGCCCCCCCCAACCAAGAATTGTACAGTCCCAAACGTCAAAAGTGCTGAGGTTGAGAAACCCTGACCTACAGGATTAACTCTATTATTCTGTCTTCCCCTCAATGCCCACTTCCATCACATACCGATCACCCCACCATGCAGCACACTTTCCAGTAAAGGCCTGCATGCCTCTCGCTCTGTGGTTTTCCCCATTTGGCTCAGCGAAGAGCCTGCCATTGAGTATGTGACAGCCAGGGACAGAGGAGCAGGGGCCCTGTCCTTTCAGCAGGAAGGGCCTCCACTTGTCCCTCCTCATTACCCATGCAGCACAGGCCTTAGGTTACCTATTATAAAATCATGGGCTGTGAGAGCTGGAAGGGGCCTTAGTGGTCCTCTCGTCCAGCTCCCTTGGCACGTTAAAGGGGCTTCATCCTAGCAGACTCAGTACACAGATCGGCTCCTTTGTAACACAGAAAAAGGAGCCAGGACTCACAAGGAATGCAGAGAAAAGAAACAATGGCACAAGCCCCAGTGCTTGAAGAGCCCAAGCAACTGTCGAATGGCAGTGTTCTATTTTTAGCTCAACTTTCCTGAAAAGACACCCTGCTTCCCCGTTTCTGGAATCCCCCAACATCCTCTCCAACTGTTTTGGTTTCCCCTCTCCTCCAAAGGTTGCTGTAAAGACTGTCTAGGAAAGTGAATCTCACTGCATAGAACAGAGAAAGACCCATCCTTACAGGCAGGATGACCATACATCCTGGTTTGCCCAGAACTGGCCCACTTTACACCGTTGCCTTGGAATAATTAATAGAAACCCCCTTTCCTAGGTGTCTAGGTTTGGACGAAGAATTACACTGTAACCTTTCCTCTGGGGGCACGCTATTCCCAGGGAGAACAAAGCTCCAGGCCTGGCATGCTTCTGCAGAGCACATTAAGCCACAGACCTTAAAGTTAAACTGATGTGCAATTATGTCTAATTTGGCCCTTGCTGGTAACGTGCCAGCTGACCGGAATTCTGCTCACTGAAAATGGATGGTGATAAAGGGAAACCCAGAACTGAGCAAACACGCTCTAATCTTATGACTTGAGGGCATCGAGAAAGGATATTGGCACAGAGCATGGGAAAACCTGCTCTGAACCTGATCCATGCAGTGAGTTACCCAAGATTTTCCAATTCGAACTTAGTCTTCCCACTTCTAACCCCAGCATGCATGAAAAACTCACATTCCCATGTGGAACACATGCACTGGCCCATGAGGCACAGATAGTGACATGGAACTCAGGCTCAGGTAAAAAGGTAGCAGGAAAAGCAAGGCCAGCAAGATGACCACTGGCAATTCATTGCATCACACCAACAATGTCTGCCTGAGACCATATTAGCCCACCAGTCAAGTCCAGATGGGGAAGAACTTCACCTCTCACAAAAGGAATAATATGGAAAACTAATGTGGTTTTTAAAAATATGATTATCAGTCTCTCTGGGAAAAATGAGAACTACAGAGTAGGAAACATTCTATCTAAAACAACTGTTAACAATTTGACACATTTTATTCTAGTCTTTTCCCCATACAATCTAAGTTCTAACTTCCCTACAGTGTATCCAGCCTTTTCACTTCATTATATAAGTATTTCTCCATGTCATTATAAACCAGTTTATTTTAAATTGCATCTGTGCTTCTCCAATGGCAATATTAACAGCTGTTTGCTATTCAGACTTCAAAAGTTTATGTATAACAGAAGGTAGTAAATAAAGATGGAGAAGAAAAAGGAAACCAAGCAGTAAAATTTTAATGAAGAATCCATCTCCCAGAATAGTCTTGGTCACCCACGTTACAAGTTTTGAGCCTCTCCCACAATTCTGCTGGAATCGGTAGAGAGAGCCGCCTCCTCTTAATTGAGCTAGCACAGGCTCCAGATGGATGAAGCAAACGCAGGGAAAGAAACAGCAAGGAAGGCAGCGGCTCAGAGTCACCGCAGGACAGAAGGAATGCTGAGGAAGGAGGAGCAGAAAAGGTCCCACTGTTGGTGCCTCTTCGGTGTCTACAGAATCCTCGCCTTCCATGGCAGTCAAGATCCTCCAGGCACGTGCTCTCTTTCCGCTAGTTGGTCCCGCACGCATGCACGCATCAACTGCATCCTCAATCCTGTCTTCCTGTCACAGGACACTGCCTTCTCCACTCCCCACGCACGCTCTTTGTGCCGGGTTCTGTGCTAAGTGCTCTACATTTGCGATCCCATTTTGTCCTAATAATGCCATCAGATAGGTACTATGACTTCATTACTTCAGCTCACAGGATAGGAAACCGGAGCTGAGTGGTCGCAAATGACAGAGCCAGAGCCGGGCTCTGGGCCACTGGGCCACATCCTTTACCATGTCAGCTTCCTGAGAGCAGAGAGCAGCCCAAGTGTTCATTTGTCCAATAAACACTTTAATTATATCTCACTTCTGTCCTAAAAATATTTGAGGAGGTCTACAGAGATCTGTTAAAGAAAAAGATTTAGGCCGGGCGCAGTGGCTCACACCTGTAATCCTAGCACTCTGGGAGGCCGAGGCAGGTGGATCGCTCAAGGTCAGAAGTTCGAGACCAGCCTGAGCAAGAGTGAGACCCCGTCTCTACTAAAAATAGAAAGAAATTATCTGGCCAACTAAAACTATATAGAAAAAATTAGCCGGGCATGGTGGCGCATGCCTGTAGTCCCAGCTACTCAGGAGGCTGAGGCAGAAGGATTGCTTGAGCCCAGGAGTTTGAGGTTGCTGTGAGCTAGGCTGACGCCACGGCACTCACTCTGGCCTGGGCAACAAAGCGAGACTCTGTCTCAAAAAAAAAAGAAAATGCTGACCCAGTGTCCTATTATAAAAAATTATAAAAAAAAAAAAAAAAAAAAAGAAAAAGATTTATAAATATAAAGAAATCAAAAAATTGGGTAAACAGAAAATAAAAGTAGACAAGGACAATGAAGGCAGCAGTGGAGATATAAATACACTGAAAACAATGTTTAAGCCCTTCATAAATTCTGAAGTTAAGTCCCAACTTTGGTTCTGTGTTTTCTATCAGCCAAAGCAAATAACAGAAAGTGGATATTCATAAATCCGAGTTATGGATTTATTTCAGAAAATCCTGCTGCTAGAGAAATTATGTTGGAATCAGTGTATGTCTCAGTCATTCAGTCCAATTAAAGAGCTTCTAAATGAGCCTATTTTCTGCTTAACTGTTGGCCAAACCTACAGGGGCTGCGATGTAAACTTGGCAGAAACTGCTCCAAAAAGGAGCGCACACTTCCAAGTTCCCTTATTCAGAATGTGCTGAATAAACTTTAAGTCATTGAGAAGGGGAGCAAATTATGAGTTACTTGCTTCTAAACTGTGATGCCCTCACTGTGTTCTTCCTCTCACCAGGTTACTGCCCCCATGGCTTCAACTGCCTCCTGAGGCTTCAGATCCTTCGATATCTGCTACTTCTGCACTCATCCCCTTTCTTTTCTTCTATCTGTTTTTGTGATGAGTTCTCAGTTTTGGTGAGGACCAAGCTCAGCTTCTGGTGAGACCGATTTAATAGCAGACACCAGTCAGGCCCACTAACTCAGATTCTCCCTGGCAATGCACGTCACCGTTCGTGATTGGTCAGTTACTGTGCCAAAAAAAATTAATATTCTATTATTAAAAATCTAATATTCTTCCTTTTCCCAAATCTAATGGCTATACTGAATTGATCAGTGGTCATCTGTTATGGTAGGAACAAACAGGAAACTAATAAAATGGTGAAATGCTTTACCCACAGAGTACCAAGTACCAAAAGCTGACTTCCTTGCTTGTATTCAACAGGTATGGTAGGCACAAAGCCTGGAGCAACACTGTTGGGATAAAATCCTTCACTCTGCCATGCACTAGCTGTACCTTGGGCGAGTTACTTAATCTCTGTATACTTCAGTTTTCCCACCTGTAAAATAGGGATAATATTATCAAACCTCAGAGAGGCGTCGTGAGGATCAAAGTGGGCAATTCCTAGGAAGTGCTTAGAACAGCACCTGGCATACAGAAGCATTCTACGTGTTTGTTATTATCAGCATCATTTGAAATTAAACTGACAGAAAAAGGGCGAAAACAGTACCCCCTTCTTAGAGCTCTGTACACAACGCCTACTTCTTGTGGTCTAGGTTCCCTCCTACCAGACGTGAGGCACAATCTCCCCAGACTGGAACAAGGGAACAAGAGACAGATCGGAGACCCAGGGTTAAGATCAGGATTTTCCACTGAAGTAGGATTGTCTGGGTTTCAAAATTTACTAGGCTCTTCTGCAGAGCCAACATTTTCTCTTGTTAAATAATCCTGGGAACTCCACACATTGTTCTTAACACAAGCTCCACACTAATCATTAAGAGACAAGGACTTGGTTAAATGGACTTAAACTGTTGATCTTATAATTCCTGGCTCCTTTCCAACCAGGGGGGTGGAAGAATGATCAGCCTTCAAGAACAGCTGGCTGCCTAGTCACAGATCCACCTTCGTTGAAGCAAAATGAAGTCAGACTCTTCCGAACACATTTGCTTAATCTGGACCCTGGGGCTGCAGCAATATGGAAAAATTACCAACACTCCCCCTTAGGAAATGTGTAGTTTCTGCTTACTGTAAGTTATTCTGGAGCCCTGGCCCTCACGTGCTCCTGCCACCTTTTGCTCTGGTTAAAAACCACCATTCTAAAGGCCTCAGGCCACCAGTTTCAAGAAAGAAGCCACATAGAGAGGCCAAATCCAATAAAATAGTCACTTCTGGGGGCAACTGGAATTATCTAAACATCTTTAAAATCAAGGGGAAATACACTATCATTAATAGCTTGCATTGAGTGAGTGTCTTCTATGTATCAAGCATCAAACACTTTACATAGATTCACTCATTCAATTCTGATTACAATTACTATTCCCATTTTACAGCTGAACACGAGCCAGGGAAGACCTTGCTCAAGGTCACACGGCTGGTATTTGGAGGAGCCAAATTAAAACGTATTCTACTTTAAAAATCCCATACACCTCAGAGAGGCAGCCAGTTACTTCACTTTACACTATTTACAGAGACCAAAGGCAACTAGCTGTCTATGTACTAATGCTATTTCAGTTACCAGTCAAAAACTAAAACACCTCTTTAAAGAGTTATGCATAATGTAAATGTAAAGCTATACTCTAACCCTTACCCTTCATCCCTGAGGTCACAAAGTAGTAAATTTCACCACAGCTAGGGTTTACCCCCATTGCTCTTTACGAAGAAAAGATGGATCTAAACACACCTCCCCGGAGGTGATCTGAACAGGAGCTGAAAGGCTTGCGTTCTAATTGGGTTCTTCCTTGAACTCAAAGACACTTCAACCCTTCTAAGGGTTCTTCAATTCACTCCATTGAAAAGTGAGGGGTGTACAGCAGTTCCTCAAAAAGTAAAGAGAATCACCATATGATCCAGCAACCCTACTTCTGGGCATATACCCAAGAGAAAGGAAAGCAGGGGTTTGAACAGATATTTGCACACCCATGTTCACAGCAGCGTTATTCACAGTAGCCAAAAGGTGGAAACAACCCAAGTGTCCATCAACGGATGAATGGATACACAAAATGTGGTATGTACATACGATGGGAAATTTAGCCTTAAAATGAAGGAAATATTGACACATGCTACAACACGGATGAACCTTGAAGATTATACTAAACGAAATAAGCCAGACACAAAGCACAAATACTGTATGATTCCACCTACATGAGGCACCCAGGGCAAATTCATAGACATGGAAAGTACAGTGGTGGTTGCCAGGTGCTGGGGGAAAGAGGGCTTGGGAAGTTATTACTTAATGAGTACTGAGTTTCAGCTTGGGAAAAGAAAGTTCTGGAGATGGGCGGTAGTGACGGTTATACAACTACGTAAATGTACTTAATGCCACGGAAAAATGTCCACTGAAAAATGGTTAGAGTGGAAATTTTATGTTATATTTTATCACAATAACACACACACACAAAGTGGGGTGGTTTTAATTAATTCAATGAATTTCAAACCTTGGCTGCACATTGGAATCCCTTAGGGAGGTTTTTAAAAGTATCTATTCATCACCAGTAGTGGGAGGCTGGATGCTGTGGCCCCTGACGTGAGGCACCTGGAGGAAACGGTCACTCACGTGGCATTCACGCTAGGCAACTGGCCAGGACTCCTCAGGGGATTCGGTGTCATTGAGTTCACAGGGAGGGGGGTCCACTGTTCCAGCCTGGGGAAGACCTTGGGGCACAACAGCCAAAGGCAATGTGAGAAACTTGACTGGATTCTAAAACATGGCTAGAAGTACAGTCGGGGAAATCTCAGCATAGAATTTATGCTGAACAATGGAACTGAACACATGGTCATGGTGGTGGTGCGCATGAGGCTGGGGAGGAGAGAGTCTTTTTTGTTAAGTGAAATGTGTGCTTAAGTATTTAGGGGTGAGCTGTCCCGATATCTGCAGCTGGAATGATGTGGCAAGATGTTAACAGCTGGTGACGCTCAGTGAAAGGAACAGATGTTCTTGAATTACTCTTTGAGGTTTTGAGAGCTCGAAATTTTTTAAATAAAAAAAAAGAAAAAGCAAAAAAAAAATATCTACGCCAGAGCTCTACCCCAACACAAACAGAAGATATGGGGATTGGCATCCAAGGAACCAGTGTTTTCTTGGTAAAGCTCCCCTGGAGTTTCTAGCAGGGAACCAGGTTGACGACTATGAATTAGAGGATCTCTAAACCAAGATGTGATATTATGGCGGCATGGACAATAGTCAAGGATGTACGATCACCCTAGGAGACTGGCCTGCTGCTGACATGAGAAGCCCTGGGAAATCTTCAAGCCCCAAGTGACCTCCCCTCTACCCCTCTCCTCTAATTTTCCACAGAATAAGCCACTGGATCTCAGCTTTGGGAAGAAATGATCTCTATCCCTGGGCTAGAGGACTGACTGAATTGCCTTCTCAAGCTTCATTTTTCCCCACCGTTCAGAACACAGATGTCCCTGCCTCGCATAGTAGTTTCCTTTTGTGAAACATTTTCCTACAGCATGCGTCTCAAAGAAAATATTCTTGAAAAGTCTTTTTTTAACTTAGAGAGTCCTACTATTAACTTGAGCTTTCAAAATTTATACCTCCTAGTAAAAGAAATGCTCAGACGGACAAGGAAGAATCTGGCAATATATGCCAAAGAGCATATATTGAGGTTTAGAAATTTTATGTCTCAAAGATACTGCTACCACAAGACAAAATTTTGCCTTTCAAGCTGGAGAAGGAAGAAAAATCTCATTTCAAACATGAATCAAAAAAAACCAAGCTTATGTTGGTGCCACAAAACTAAGGTGGCATTGCTTTTGAGGGAGATGAGTAAATAATAAACCCTTTTCAACACTAATAACACTACACCAAAGAATTATTCAAATAAGGGGCAATTTCCCTCTCCCACCACATAGAAACACACTTGAACAGCTTTCGGAACAATCTCCCTTCCTGTTTACTTGAGGTAAACACAATCCCACTTTTCAGATGGAGAAGGAAGCTCGGAGAAGTCACACTGAATGTCACACAGTGAGTGGCACCTCAGATGCGGCCCTTGCTACCACAGTGCTTTGTGTCTCTCATGGGTCCCGGTTCACAACACTTCCATCGCTACCTCAGCGTCACAACATAGCACCGGGGGCAATGGCAGCTTCCAACGGGCCAAACAAGACCAAGCCGTCTTGTTTTGCCCGTACACTGCTCACAAATGTTTGCCTCCCAATTTGAGTGACTAAGTTAGCAAATACCAGTTAAGAGATACTCCAAAGCTTCCTATCATTTTATATAAGGCCCTGATCACACTTGACCCTGGAAGGCATTTGGTCTGCCAGCCCTATGTAAACTCCATCACACACATGGCATCTAGCCCCTCATGTTGAGTGAAGGAGTGGTCATGAATGGTGCACCCCTTCACAGGTTCTGAAGAGTTCTCCCTTTGAGTTAAGAGAACAATCCCCTACTTTTGTGTCAGCAACCTCTATCTCACCATGGATACTACCACTTGATTCATTACTGCCTTTTCCAGATCAGCTTCCTTATCTGGAAATTTGAACTTTCACTTCAAATTTTTAACTACAACACCTCAACAACTACAGAGTCCTAGGCCTCTCAACCTTTCTGTCCCCTCGATCTGTGTGTGTGTGCATGCTATCTAATTTTCCAAGCGTGTGTGCACATGCCATTAGATAGCCATTGAATCCTTCCAATAACAGACCTGTTTTTCAGACTCTAATTTTCATAAGGCAGAGTTTGTAGCTGAAGATAACTTTGTATCTTGATCAGCAAAGGTAACTGTTACAACTTTTCTAACTTAGTCTAACTTTAAACAGAAGGAAAAAAATTAATCAAATATCTCATTACCTAAAAAGAACCACTGTTGACATGTTGACCTATGTACCAGACACACTGGGGATACAGCATTGACCAAAAGATACAGTCCTGGCCGGGTGTGATGGCTCATGCCTGTAATCCTAGCATTCAGGGAGGGCGAGGCAGGAGGATCACTTGAGGGTAGGAGTTCGAGACCAGCCTCAGCAAGAGTGAGACCTCGTCTCTACTAAAAATAGAAAGAAATTAGCCGGGCAACTAAAATAGAAAAAATTATGGTGGCACACACCTGTAGTCCCAGCTACTCAGGAGGCTGAGGCAGGAGGATCACTTGAGCCCAGAAGTTTGAGGTTGCTGTGAGCTAGGCTGACGAGACAGTACTTTAGACCAGGCAAAAGAGTGAGACTCTGTCAGAAAAAAAAAAAAGACACAGCCCCAACCTCCATGGATTTTATTGATGCTCTATTTTATCCACATTATTCTCAGAACAATCAATGTAGAACAGTATTTTTCAAAAAAAAAAAACCACATTTGCTTTTTTTGGAAAGATAATATAGTATATGGTAAAAACTATCTCAGCAGTGTTCCTACCTTTGCCCCAAGTCCCTCTCCCCAAAGGCACCTTCAAAAAAAATATTTACATAATCTTCTAGAAATAGTTACACATATGCAGGTTAAGTGTATCATTCCCTATTTGATGGCTGGATCTTGTTTGCCCTACTTAACAAAGGTACACATTTTCAGAGATTTAAAAACTACCACATGGAAGCATATTACTTGCTGAGTTCACCCAACCAAATGTGAAAAGTTCCAGCCAAGCTCACACTGAAGAGGAATATGTAAGCACAATCTTCCAAACTGCCGGCCAATTCGAACTAATAATGGCAAATATCATACTAGAGAACTGCGGGGGAAAGCTTTGGGACTATCCCCAGAATCAGTGACAAAGGAAGGAAAGGACTCGTGTGACCCTGGCTCTCATGGAGAGAAAACTGTATTTTTATAAATTCTTTAACATTTTTTCCTTTGGAAAATAAAATTCATTCATTAGTAGATAACAGAATGAAATCGAGCGTGATTGTATTAGTTCTGTAACAACCATTTCTTAGACAAACTTCTTAAGAATTCAACATGCAGCAAGGCTCTGGGAGGCCTCCTTAGAGGAGCACAGTTTAGGGGGTGGGTGGATGGAAAGGTCACATTCCATGAGCCTATGTGACTGACATCTTGCCAGGCCCCTCACTCCAACCTTGTGAATCCGGCTCAGTCAGCCCAGGGCTGACACAGACACCACCAAAGTGACATACACGAGGACCCAGGTGGGAACAAGCCTATTCCAGCTGATTGCAGTGGCCTCTTTTGGGGGGAGGTGATAAATAGAGGGGTTGATAGTAAATTTATATGAAACTCACTAGAATAAGAAAAAAAACCCTGGTAGAAAGGGGAAGGAGGCAGAATGAATAATCTGAAAGTAGGCACATGAGATGCAGCCCAGGTTTGCCATTTCTAATGGCTCCACCACTCTAGCTCTTCCTCTCAGTTGAGCTTCACCTAAAGCTACACTAACTTTCTAGAAGCAGTAAGGCCTGAGGGATGTCAGATGACATTCCTTCTCATCTTGCTCACCTTCTTTCTAAACTCCCACAGGACTGCGTTGACCAGAAGGCTGGCTGACCCTGGTAGTCAAGTTGAACTCTATAATCTTAAGTAGGCATAAAGACCAAGGCATATTTCAAGTAGTTCCTTCCCATCTTGATAGCATTAAGGACCCATGGGCTTTCAAATCAGCAGCAACAGCAGTGACCAATTTAAACTTGGAAGCCTAAATAAGATAACGCTTGGTAACTTCAGAGTGACAACTCCCAAGAACACTTGCAAGATAGCAAAACATGCAACACAGAAACCTAACCCTCTCCCTCCCCTCTTTGGAAACAGCAATGCATTAGGTTTTTTTGTATTGTTTTTAGTGTACACACACCCAGACAAGGTGGCGTGCACCTGTAGTCTCAGCTACTAGGGAGGCTGAGAGAGGAGGCTCACCTGAGCCCAGGAATTTGAGGCCAGCCTGGGCAACATAGTGAGACTCCATCTCCAAAAAAATATTAAAAATGAGTAATTTTTAAAAACTGTACATACACAAAGATTTGATCCCCACCCAGATAGATTGAACTCTATTTCCATATAGATAATGAAAGAATTTTCCATTCTTAAGAGAGAATGAGGGGGCCGGGCGCGGTGGCTCACGCCTGTAATCCTAGCACTTGGGAGGCCGAGGCGGGCGGATTGTTTGAGCTCAGGAGTTCAAGACCAGCCTGAGCAAGAGCGAGACCCCATCTCTACTAAAAATAGAAAGAAATGATCTGGCCAACTAAAAATATATATAGAAAAATTAGCTGGGCATGGTGGCGCATGCCTGTAGTCCCAGCTACTCGGGAGGCTGAGGCAGGAGGATTGCTTGAGCCCAGGAGTTTGAGGTTGCTGTGAGCTAGGCTGACGCCACGGCACTCACTCTAGCCCGGGCAACAGAGCGAGACTCTGTCTCAAAAAAAAAAAAAAAAAAAAAGAGAGAGAATGAGGCTGGGATTTTAAACCCATTTTCTGTTGAAGTGGGAAGGAAAGGGAAAGGAGGTAGGAACACAGAAAAGGGGCAGTGGTGCATGGGGGTGGTGTTGCTGTCACCATCCCCGCCACTCAGGTGCTGGCTCCATGGAGGCACATTCTGAGCATGTATGTTTCTATGTATTAAATCATTTAACGCTTTGAGTACACATTTTCCCATCCTCATTCTACAAATGAGAAAACTGAAGCAGAGAAATTAAAATAACTTGCCCAGGTTCCACAGGGGATGAAAGCAAACCTGAACTCAAGGTTAGATGTTTGCATAGCACTTAAACTATTGAGTTTATCTTTAATTGACAGATAATGGCAACCAATTCCTCATTTAGACAAGTACTATAGTATGGACACATTAAGCAAAACCTGTAATAACAGCAAATATTTATTGAGTGTCTTCTCGGTGCCAGGGTACCAGGTTACTGGCTAGATATTGAACCTAAGCATTACTTAAGTATTTGCAATATATTTTGTTTCACTCACATGCAAATCAAGTCTATTTATTCACAGATGACTATAGGAAATGCATTAACATTACTTAAGACTGAATTCTTATTGCCAGTAAAATATGAGAATTGAGATAAAATTATCAAGAATCTACCTTAACTTTAAAAAAAAATGATACAAAAATGTCTTCCTTCAGAGATTTAGTAGTAATGGGGAAAGGAGAACAATTAAGCCTTCTATTTTGGAGATCCCATGCAAAAAATCATAAGAATGTCCTATCTTTTATCAATAGTAAAATAAACAGATCTGTACTTTCCCTGCAATGTGCAGATGACCTGGGTGCACTTATATCTATCAAATATTTCTGCTAACATACTCAATAGTTATAAAAATTGTCAATGAATAACTGAATGAGTGTAAAACACTAAGTTGTCCTGGAGAGAAAAAAAATGGAGGAAAAAGACATCTTTCAATCCCTGCTGTCCAGCACCACCGCCCTCAAAGGATTAGAAGCCCAAAATTGCCAGACTTCAGGCCTCCCTTCTACATGAAAAGGCTCCCCAGACTCAGCCTTCCCGATGGCTCCTAAAAGCACCACCTCCACCTAGAAATCCCTGGGAGTCAGTGGAGATTTTAGACTATTCCTTAGGTCTTAGTCCCTTTTGTGCTGCTATCATAAAATATCTGAGACTGGGTCATTTACAATGAACAGAAATTTCCTCACAGTTCTGGAGGCTGGGAAGTCCAAAATCAAGGGGCCAGCACCTGGGGAGGGCCTTCTTGCTGTGTCAGAACATGGTGAAAGGCATCACATGAGAGAAAGAGAAAAGGGGACCACAGTGATCCTTCCATAAGGACCCCACTCTCCCAATACGAGCACTAATCCATTAATGAGGGCAGACCCTGGTGGCCTCCTCACCTCTCATTAGGCCCCATCTCTCTCCCATTACATTTCCAACACAGGAAATTTGGGGGACACATTCAAACCACAGCACCTTCCAAATCACATTTGTTTTCCAGAAGAGAGAAAAGCAACCTTAAAACCATACCAAAATAAACACGAATAAAACCATACCAAAATAAACACGTATAGAATGTGGTGTATATGTGTGCTCAAATCAAACACACAAGGGATACTGTAAATAAAAGCATTCCGTGATGTGCCCATGTGTTTTCACTTACTCGACAAAATCTTGCAAGCACTACAAAGAGAGTAATTGTACATTAGAGATGTCTTTGTACCTTTCTAACACTCTAGTGCACCAGAATCACCTGGAAGACTTGTTAAAACTCAGATTGCTGGGCCCTACTCCAGAGTTTCCAATTCAGTAGATCTGGGTGGGCCTGGGCATCTGACTTTCCAACACGTTCTCAGGGGATGTTCCGCTGCTGTTGCAGCTCCAGAACTGCCCTTTGAAAACCACTGCATCCACTGAAGAAACAGCTATCAGCTCCTTTTAGGCACCTTGGCAAGAAGGACCATAGGTAATGCATGATTATAAAATTAACGGAGAGTCCAGTTTGAACTTAGTAAAATCTCGTGGTCCTCTTGCAAAATGGAATCTAACTATCTAAAAGATCTTCAGGCAACTGCTAATCAACTGGAAACATGGTCTAAGTCAGAGGTCCCCAACCTTTTTGGCACCAGGGACTGGTTTCATGGAAGACAATCTTTCCACGGACCAGGGGCCAGGATGATTTTGGGATGATTCAAGTACATTACATTTATTGTGCACTTTATTTCTTTTATTATTACATTGTAATATATAATGAAATAATTATGCAACTCACCATAATGCAGAATCAGTGGGAGACCTGGGCTTGTTTTCCTGCAACTAGACAGTCCCATCTGGGGGTGATGGGAGACAGTGACTCCCGAAGTGTGTTGCTTATGTCCAGTCTACTCCGTAATCTCATTTTGGTTGCTGTCACTGCAGAAAACCCTGCTTCACAAAGATAGGATGTTGGAAATGGAAGCAGGATTTTCAGTGCTTTTGTGGTAATCTCAGGAAATTCTGCCTTGACTTTAATCCAGAACACATGGAGACCTGAAGTTGTCTAAGTCATCCTTCAACAAAACTGGGATGCTGATCATTGGAGAACACTAAATCTCCAGTGGAATTTGAGAGGTAAAAATTGCCAGAAGTAATGGAGAGAATGAGGAGAAAAGAGGTGAGAAGCCCTATCCCCTAGATAACTTAGTTGTCAAGATCCCTACCCTGCTCTACATCTTTTTTCTTACCTGTTCTCAGAGAATTTGCCTATCCTGAGCAAAACCATCTGGCAAGGCTGCCCATCCAAAAGATATTCCCAAACCCAGAAGCATGGCAGGGGGCTGCTGAGCAGCCAGGAGAGAGGGCACCAAAACCTTGCCTCCCTCCCCAACCCTGTTTCTCATGTCACTGGACCACTCACTCGTGAACATCTAACGGAGTTCTTGGGGTTTTTTTTAATGTATCACAAAAAACAAGAAGACATTTCAGTGAAGGGTTGGATCAAGCAACTCTCCTCAAGACAGCTCAAATTGCCCTTCATTGCCAAGATAAATAAGGATTCCATGATATGTCCCCTTGAGGTTACACCTCCCTTCCCCACCATCTACCCACATCCTAAACATCAACCCCACCAAACAACCACATAAAAAATAAAATAGAGTGCCTTTTGGTTTTTCCTCTGACCTTCTTCAAGGTCATGTTCAAATTCACAACCTCCACAAAGCCTTCCCATTGTCCCCATTCAAATCCGTTGCTCTCTCGTCTTCACTTCCACAGAACCTGGAAATACACTAGAAGCACAGGCACTATTCCTCATCTCCCAGATGCTATTGTAAGCTATAACTAAGTTGAGGTCCCTTCATCCACACTACTTTATACATATTAAGTGCTCACTTAATTAAAATAACTACAATTTGTTTAGCATTATGTGCCAGGAACCACATCAGCCGTCCTCATAGGTATATCATTTCCACACACCTCACAAAGTTTAGGAGGAAACGCCAGGGCTACTCAGGCAGGCAATGGAAGTCAGAATTCAAACCCATATCCAACTCTAAAGCTTTTGCCATTTCACCAATACTATACAGCCTCTCAAGGGAGAAAAAATAGAGCAGTAAAGGGAAAAAGTATCAGCTCACTGGTCACCCCACTACAAGTTTCTGCCTGATTTCTCATTAATCTCAAATTTTAAGGCATGGCTGGTATAAGTATTAAAGTGTTTTTTACAAATTATCCTAATTGGAATCATTGGCACATGCCACTGTATTATTATGGAAAAGCATTTCTTTCACTTCAGTGCCTCACAGCGAGAACAGTGAGATGGGATGTCTCTATGTATGCATAAAATCCTTTGATGGTGTCTGGATGTACTCTATAAAAAGCCCATGTATTTGTCTGTATTTTTTCATCGGGAAAAATAAAGCAGCAAGATCAACTTTAAAGAACATCATGCATCTATTTTTAAAAGAGCACGCTATCAAAATGGCTATAGGTTTCTGCATTTTGATAGAATCATGACAAACACCTGAAAAAGTCAGAAAGCAGGGGTGAACCCCCTAGGACACACAGGAGACCGACTGGGAATAGTAGACAAGGAGAGGCTCCGGGCCTGACAGTGCTGCTTCCTAGTTTCCCCGGCCACCAGCTAGCTGTGCGGCCTTGAGACATCATGAGTTTCACCTTCTTTGTGAAAAGGGGAAACCACTGGCCCTCTCAAAGGTGATAATGAGCAGATAACAATAACACAAAAAGCACCCAGCACTTGGTAAGTTCACAGACCTTGATTCCACACCCCATGTTGAACTGCCTGCCCTGTAACACTTACCTGACCCGATCAAATCAGTTGAGTGGCCTTTGTTTCTCTTTTGGTTACCATGAAAACGTGGTAAGCATTAGATCTGCCTTTTACATAAACGGGACTGTTAAACAGCTGTGGAGTGGGAGGGTCGGGGCAATAGTAAATCACTGGTTCCCTAAAGAAAGAGGGGTTAGCTAATACCCCAAATAACATTAAAGTCTAAAACAAACTCGGTATTACAAGCTTAAACTCTCCCAAACAAGTCATTTTGGTTAACAGCATGTGTAATTAAAGTTAAAAGCATACTAAAATAACACTTTAGCTGTTGACCTTAAAGATCCTTTTGAAAAGCTCAACCAAAACACTAGCACATGAAGGAGTGGCTTGACTATTTGTCTACTAAAGACAGCATCAAATGGCAACATCGCACATATCCTTCTGCGGCTGAGATGAAAGCACTGATAGAATGTGCCAGCCAATCTACGCTAAATACAGATGTATTCAATCCTGTTTTACACGACTGGGTTTAGCTAGTTCAGAACTTAAATTTCTTCATCTTAGAAGGTCACTGTAAAGGGGATAAGAGTTTAGCTGCAATGACCACCCCCAGTTACCAGGTGATTTAGAAACCCCACCGCTCAGACAAGAGCATTACTCAAAAGCTCACAGCATCAGCCAGAATCATCTTCCCCCAACACACGCCCACACCCACTGGACTTATGCTGCACTTTTAAAAGAAGTGAACAGAAAAACATTAATCACTATTTTTGTAATGTGTCTTATGATAGGAAGGCTCTCGATCTTGCAGAAGGTGGAAAACCACAGTTCTTGTCATAGGCACAATCACTGGTGATCCACAGCAGGTCCTTAAATGTTGATTGGATTATCAGTGGTGAGTGAAATCACCTGTCTAGTCCAAAGCCCCCTCTTTTGCTCTCAATGGCCTTTTAAACTCAAGTAACTGGAACAAAACTTGACAGATCATGGTGGCAATGTGTTTTCAGAATTAATTTGGTAAATACACCATCGTTTGCTACAACAGCACAAGTTATTTGCAAATCATATGTAGGTATAAATGCCAGTTAAATGTGGTTTTCAGTGTAAAAAGATACTCTGTATATAAGTATGTCTACATTAGTATAGCAGCTATTGACTCTTCCACTCCTTCCCTTCAGAATTGATTACTGAGCCAGTATTTCAGCTTTGTTCTGCATTAATATTACACAAAATAACTTCACAGATTGCAGGAAGATGTGGCCAACAATAGCAGGAATTAAATAGAAAGTCTATTTAATTTTAATTCAGTGCTTCTGTGTGCAAACCAGAAAGACTTCAGCAATCTTGCATCTGTCAGAAATCTGAGAAGGGTCAGAGCCTTCATGGAGAACTCATTGAGAAATCCCTCAAGTACAACTTATTATGTGGTATCTTACAGAGACTCAGCCTGGTAGAGAGAGGAGATACCATAAAAGCCCTGAGCTGAGTTAATTTGCTACTTTGTATAAAGATTCTTTCCATTTGCATTTGTTTGTGTATTTTCAGGAGGAATACTGAACATCTGAGTTCTGGATGATACTAATAAACTAATAATTGCAGAGGTTTTAAAAAAAAAAAGAACTTCCAAATTAAATGACAATTCAAGGGGTTATGGGAGATGGCAGAACAGGGGCTCAGACCGGAAACACGTGTAACAGCTTAATTCAAACTACCAAAAAGTTTTTAAAGCCCAGTGTCAAACATCTTACACTCAATGTTCAGCACTGGAACTGAGTTACAGCAATGTATTGGTACTTTATTTTTAAATGTTGAGGATAAAGCCTGTTTGGTGTAGATTGAGGTTTTACTGAACCAGCACTTACCAAACCAATAAACAAGAAAAAGCACAGCCCTGGAATGCAAGAGAGCAAAGACAATTCTGTGTTACCCTTCTGGCTTCCCTGGGAAGAACTCACAGCACTATTTTCAGTCTCATGTTGATAGGCCTAGAAAGCCAACAACCATCAGGAATTATACTGACACGCCAAAGCACCCTCTTTTGCACGAATAGGCAGAGTCAGGTGGTGCCTATTAACACTAAGGTATATTCTCATATATTCTCTGCTAGACAGCATGTCTTAAATACACTGTGAACATACACCACTCGTGAACCTGGTATCAAAATTATAAAAATGTTCATTTTAACATTTAACTCCCATATTAAAGCCCTAATATTTCAGGGTGATTTTTGACTATGTTAAGTGACCAATGAATGTCAGCACTTGCTGAGCCGAAGGAAGGTAACTGGGAGTGATTCCAACAAGACTGCATACCACCCTCTTACACCAGACCAGTGAGGAAAGCTGGATGAAGATTTCCAAAGATAGTGGCCCCACGCGGTGGGCTTCAGGCTTGCCAGATCTGGACCCCCTTGATTGCTTCTCCCTGCAGTGTGCTAAAACCACAGATGCATTCAGTGATAATCAGGCAACATCACAGATGCACCTGCAGGGATTGACGGAAACGCTGCATTAATGCACCACATTCACGGAAATTTTGCTTTATGTATTGCTAATGAGGGTTGACATCGATCATGCGATAACAACAAACCATTTTTTAATATAGATTCACCTAGTTTCCAGACTTTGTGGTCATCTTATCACTTGATACAGCGTAGCTACCATATGTTGAGAGCTTGTCACGTTAAAGTACTTCCACCAACCTGAGGCTGACACTGCAAACACTGGATGAGCACAGTTCCTCTTGCAGTGGAGGAGCTTTGCTGTCTATGTGGTTTACCAAACTGCAAACTATTTAAGGCCGCAAAAACCTGGTCCCAGTCAACTGCTAAATGCACCTAAAGTGTAGAAGCTGTGCTCCTCAGGCCTCCTCCTCCTCACTACATGACATGGAAAGGGTCACATGGAAAAACTAACCTCCCATCGTTGACACTCCATTGAGTAGGGGAAAGAATTTATACAAGCTGATCACCCTTTTTAATTAAGCAAATCTGTGGCCTTACCAACCATCCAGAACCCCCTCCCTCCCCACCCCAAACAAAAAACGCTGCTGCAGGTATCACCACCTTAATCCAAACCTGGCACCTCTGCCACCAAGGCCAGCCCGAGCAAAAGATTAACCTGTGGTCCTCGGTCATAAGTTCACTGACAGGGCCAACCCTGGAGAAAGAAAGCCAATTTTCTGTTTGTTTTAAAGGAAATACTTCCTGGCACATGTTTAGGACTCTGAACTCTGCACATGAAGCCACGTGGTTGGTGCTAATCTGGCTCCATCCACTTACGGTCGGCCAAAGCAACCTCTTTCCGAGGGCAGCTCCTGGCTGGGTAATCGACACCATATCGTTCAAGTCACGCGGGCCGCGACCGGATCCCGCCATCTCCGCGCCGCATCCTCTCCCCACAGCAATCCTCCCGGGGGCGGGGGCGGAAAGGGGATGGAGGCTTCGGCAGGGAGGGACTCACACCTGTGCGGCCAAAATTGGCTCTAGCGGCTCAGGTGAAGTCCGAGGGAGAGGGACAGGAGGAGACGCCTGCCCTTCCAGTAAAGCCAACTTTGCCACTAGCAGAGTGCGCGGGCACACTACTTGCGGTGCCCACCTGTAGCCACCGCAAACAAACTTTCTTCCCTTCTGGGTTGGAAGAATGCGTTCCCTTACGCCACCCCCTGGCCCGAGCCGGCAGCGGCCTGGAGCTCCGCGGGCTCCTCACCTGATAGCCCTAAAACCCCAACCTGGTCTGTCCCAGAGCGCAGTCCCCGCGCCCCTTTGGGGTTTGCGGGGTGAAAGGTTGGGGTTGCCAGCTGGGGCTCAGGAATTTGGAGAGGACAGCGGGAGGACGCCGATCACTGCCCTTTGCAACTCCAGCTCCCAACTTTGCCAGCCACGCAGCCGCTGCCCTCCCGTTCCCTCTGTGGCGCGCACCGGCACCCTCGGCTTCTCCAACGCGGCCCTCGGGGAGGGGGCTCCCCAAGGCCGGCGGGAGCCCCGCGCGCCCGGCTCACTTACAGCCATAGCGGGGTCTCTGCAGCGACGGCAGCTCTTCGTGGGGCATCCTGCGCGTCTCCGGGGGCCCGCCCGGGGCGCGCCCCCCGCGGCTCCCCTCGCTGGCCAGGCTCGCGGGCTTCGCGCCCCACCGGCGCGCTCGGAACCCGCCTCTCGCTGTCCTCCCCTGGCCTCCGCGAGACGGGCGACCCTCTCCCTCCCTCGGTGCTCCCTCGCCGGCGCCCGCCGCAGCCGCCGCGCGGTGACACCCGAGTAGAAGTGAACTCTCCTCCCTCGCCCGCTCGCCGGCCGCCGCCGCCGCCTCCCTCGCAGGTTTCCTTTCTCCTCCAGCCCGGCCCGGTTGTTCAGCGCGGTGCGAGCGCGCGCCGCGGCGCAGCGACCCCTACCGCGTGCCGGCCGCAGCGCCCTGGCCGCGTGGACCCGCCCCTGCTCGGCCGGGGTGGGAGGAACGGGCTGAGCGGGACGCGGGGCCGGGACCCCTGCAGCTGGGCCCCGCGCACAGCTGGCGGCCCGGGGTCTGCAGCCGCCTCGCCCGACTTTCCACTTCAGGAGCGTTTAGAGGGTGGAAGTGAACCAACGCGGAGAAGTGCAAGAAAAACCGCAGAAGACACAGGCAGTCCTGGTCGCCGGGGTGTTGCTCAGTCACTAAGGGACAAACGGCGCGGTTCTTTGCCTCTGGGAAGATTGCGCGCTGAGTTTTTTTTCTTCATTTTTTTGCTTCGAAAGTTGCTTCTGTGACTTTTTTGTCTACAAAATACAGGGTTCCCCTTTCAGGACAAGAAACTGAGCGTGTGTGCGGGAGGGGCAAGATAAACACAACCCAAGCAACCACTCAAAACACAACTGCGAGTCATCCTCCGAGCACCTTCTGCCCGGCCCCGCCCCAGTGTGCAGAACTGTCGCTCAGGCCCAGCCGGGGTCGCACACCACAAAACCCTTTTCCGGCTAAGCTTTTAAGGAAATTAAACTGCATGTGGCTCTTTTAAAAGTGGGCTTTTTCATGCGGTCACCGGGAGCCGTTTTTCTCTACGTTACTCTGGAAGAATGTGGGACTCTTCTATACCTGTGCCCTCACCTGTTTGACGAATGTGGAATGTGTGGGTGACTCGATGGCTGGAAAAACAAACTGAGATAGGGCTACTGGGATTATTCAGCTGAAGAAAAGGTGGCCTAGTGGCACTAACCATTTTTTGTTATGCAAAGATACAGTGGGTGGCCAGCTGTTTTCCGTTTCATATAGGCGATGCAGTCCTTCTCAAACTCGTTAAAACTCAGATTCTTGGGCCCCACCCTCAGAATTTCCAGTTCAGTCGGGTCAGGGCTGGGGCTCCTGAATTTGCATTTCCAACAATCTGCCAGGTGATGCTGACACTGCAGAACCGCAGACCCTGTTTACTCTAGTTCTGCCAGTAGATGGGCACCCGGGATTTAAACTGGACTCAGGGAAATCTCGATACAGATGGGATAGCAAGAGAATAAGGGAATTCTTTTTTTTTTTTTTTTTCCTGGAGGCATTAAATTTCCACGTGGTTAGAATGGGATGAGTGGGGTTTTCTTTCCTTAAAAAGCAGATGCCTCTAATTATAAGAGCAATTCAAAGGTGAAAAGGCCACATTTGGAGGCACGTACCTTGTCAATATTCACTGAGAGGGAGTCATGTTGAAGGGGATACTCCTGTGCTTCAGGAGATGCTGAATTAAATGATATCTAAAGTTCATTCCATCTATATTATTCCATTTACCAAGTACTAACAATTAAGCCCTTACACTTATCAATTTTCAGTATGAGTGTATGATTTAGGCCCAAATAAATGGGTAGTCTATATATTTAGAGATAGTAGGAAAAAAGTCACCATAAACTATTAATAAAATAGTCAAGGTGATCAGATTTCAAAGTGCGGCTTGAGGTGGACCTTGGAGAATGGAATGAGATGTTTTGAGAACATCCAAGGGCAAGAGATAATACGGTGGGACTTGAGGTTGGGATTGGTCAGAGCTGTGAAGCTGTCACCAGATTATGCAGGGCTCTGGATATCAGGCCAAGAGGACTGGAGATTACTATAGGAGCATTCGAAAGCTCTTAAAGGTTTTGAGCATGGCAGCTTCAGAATGCAAGGGAGTTCAGAGAAGGTGAATCTTGGAGCAGGTTATAGGATAGGTTGAGGTGGGGCACCTTGGAGATGTTGACACTCAGTGGAAGGGGATTGGGCAGAGTTGGAAGAGAGAAGAAAAGCCTCAATGATGTTGACATCAGTAAGGGTGATGAAGGGGGTAGGTGTTTAACACAGACAAGTTGGTGCCATCAGCATATATAGATATCACACATGCTAATAAGTATTAATAGATTGTGTAAGTTTCTGTTAATGGTAGAAAGTGAAGTTAAAGCATAAATACGTGATCAGGAGGACAGTTGTAAATTCATGTTCTAGCCTGTCAGCTCTTTGAAAAATCTAGGGAGGTTTCCAGGCTCTCTCATGGCTAATGTTTCTATGGAGAACTTAACACTAAGAGAAGATTGGAAAGGCAAATGCTCGTGATATTTTGCAAGTGCTGAAGTTAACCTCTGGCATTTTGGTCTGCATTCACTGGGTAACAGCACTATCTCACAGATCACCTCAGAATCTCAGAACAGAAAATTGTGTGCAGAATGCAGGCTGTTTTCTCTTAGGGTTTGACATTGGAAAGTGATTCAGATAAATACAAGGCAATGTGTCAGCTTACTTTGCCATCTGATTGTGCTTGCAAGAATATTAAAAACAAAAACTGAGGCCATCTAGTGAAAATGTTTTTTGAATAAGGCAGGAGAGTTTTTTTCCTTAATGTAAAACAAACGGCAACATTGGAAAACTACTAGACATGCTAAAACAATATTTTAAGCAATGTTGTTTTTAAAAATTGATTGTTAAGCCTCATCCATCTTCTTTGACAAGTTGAAATAAGTATGAAAAAGTATTTGAAAATATGCAACATTTAAAATAACAATAACAGATAATTTATATCAAGAGCATCAAAGGGAAAAAAGTATGCTTGAATAAAAATCTTAGCACACAATGTTAACATTCTGTTTACTTTTGAAATGCTTTGGTGATTTTCCAATAACATCACATGATTGATCATTTTAACATACATACCCAAAATAGTGACCGTGGCCAGAAGTGAGGCATGAGGAAATCACAGGAAAGATATTATTTAAGGCTTTTCAAAGTCCTGGGAGCCTGGAGATTGTTAAAATTTTCTAACTTGTTCCCAGTCCCAGAAAAAGAAAGAAGTTGAGAAGGAACAGGAATTGCACTTTATTGCAAAGGAGACTTCTACATCCAAAAAGAAAATTTTTATAGTCCAACTTCAGATTTACCAAAAAAAAAAAAAAAAGAAATCAGAAATTAATAAAACAATCAGTGTTGCCATTCTTGAAAACAAAAGTGGGAGTACTTTTGTTTTGTACTCTTTGTAGTGTCAGGAGAAAGGAAACTACAGAATTGGATGACTTCTTTACATCACTTTACTGACAAGGAAACTAAGGCAGAGAGAAGTTGCATGATATTGACAGCTATGGGAGAACAGACACTAAACTACATTCTAGGCCTCCTGAGAGTCTCTGCCCATCTCTGCCGTTTTTTCTATTGTACCTATTTTTGTTTACATAAACATTTGCTTTTTTAAAAATGAAACCCTTTTTCACATCACTAAAGCCTATAATTTTGGACAATGTTCAAATGTTTTATAAATATTAAATCAGTATGCCTTCCAGAAATCTTGCCTTTTTCCTCTTTTTTTAAAGTTTTAATCAAAGTTTGGAAAGACTTTCTAATCTTTAATTTTAGCAAATTAAATAATCACACACAAATCCCATCTCTACTAAAAATAGAAAAAATTAGCCGGGCATGGTGGCGCATGCCTGTAGTCCCAGCTACTCGGGAGGCTGAGGCAGGAGGATCACTTGAGCCCAGGAGTTTGAGGTTGCTGTGAGCTAGGCCGACGCCACTCTGTAGCCTGGGCAACAGAGTGAAACTCTGTCTAAATAAATGAATAAATTAAAAAATACAGATATACCACACACAATTGCATTATTATGTGTCCCATTTCACAGTTTAAGAAAGTTAGAGCTCAAATGACTCTGAGAAGATAACCCCAGGGTACCCTGTAAATGAACAGGAAGAGAGAGCAGCATTGACTGCTAGGTGCCCCCCTTCATTCTTTCTGTCCTTTACCCTGCATTAATTATCTCAATTTCATATATCACCTGACATATCATATATAGGATTATTCATTGTCACCTCTGTCTAGAATTTGAGCTTCTTCACAGCTGGGACTGGGTCTGATTCTTCACTGCTGTGTGTCCAGGACTTACAGCAATGCCTGGCATGTAATAGCTGCTCAATTATCTTGTTGCAATCATGAATCCACTAAGATAAATTATATGCACCAGTCACTGTACTAGAAATAGTTGTTACTTTCAATCTTGTAACAATTCTGTGAGGAAGACAGAGTTATCTTTATTTAACAGTGAAGAAACCGAGACAGAGTCTCAGAGGTAGCATAGGGCAGAGCTGGGTTTATCTGAGTCCAGACCTTTTCCCTAGCACAGAAGCCTGTCTCCTGTTCCTTAGACTAGTAAATTAAACTGCCCGTTTCAACATGTCTACCTTCCACTAAACATATGTTTCCTTTTCCTAGGTGAACACTACAAATGCCAAGTTCCTATCATCTGTTTGCCATGGCAAAGAACCAGGACCCTGGGGTCCAGTTTGTATCCCGGCACCAGTTCTGATTATAGTTTTACTGATAATTCCTTTTTGGTCTTACATGCATGAATGACATAAAATCTGAAAAGGTGCTTAGGAAAAAGCTCTCTAACACATATCTATAAAATTGTTCTGAATCAATTTTTAAAAATCACTGATGCTTTCCCATGGACTGTAACTCTAAGTGTGCTTTATCTTAACCTCAGACTGATCTGTCTTTGGCAGTAGCTCTTTGTCCTAGCTTTCATTCTCCCTGCCTGACTCCTACATTCCCTCCTGGAAGACTTGGTGTTAACTGGTTGATGAGAGACAAATTTCTAGCTGACCAAGAAGAGCCTGGACATTTTGAAAGAAGCTTCACAATTTATCAGGGAATGGAAATTAAAACACTCATTAGGTTGACAAAAACTTACTGTTTAACAAGCCTAAGGGACCAGGAACTCTCATACAATGTTAAGGGGAACATAGTTTGAGCAATCATTTCAAGGAATAGGTTGGCCATCTCTAGTTAAGGTAAAGATGTACATTTCCTGAAATCCAGCTATTCCACAATGAGTAAGAGCCTCTGGAGAAGCTCTCACATATAGGTGGACATGGACAAGGATGTTCATTCCAGGGAAAGACTGGAAACAATCTAAATGTCCTGTAGTGGCAGAATGGATACATATATCGTGATACATAAAAATCAGATAGACAATAATAAATACAATGTTATATCATTTATGTGAAATTATAAACACACAAAATAATATTACATAATATTAATATGTATTGGGATATATGTATATAGTAAAAATATAAAAACATGAACAGAAAGTATATACCAGTTTCATAGACCGGGTGCAGTGGAAGGCTGAGGAGGGAGGATCGCTTGAGCTCAGGAGTTCAAGACCAGCCTGAGCAAGAGCGAGATCCCATCTCTACAAAAAATAGAAAATTAGCTGAGCCCGGTGGCATGCACCTGCAGTCCCAGCTACTCTGGAGGCTGAAGTGGGAGCATCACTTGAGCCCTAGAGTTTGAAGTTGCAGTGAGCTATTATGACAGCACTGCAGTCTAGCCACAGTGACAGAGTGAGACTCTGTCTCCAAAAAAAAAAAAAGAAAGAAAGAATATACCAGTTTCAGAATTAGTAACCTCTGAGAAATTAGTGAGGGGAATGGAAGCTGAGAAGGTAGACAAGGAACATCAAATATACCTATAACATTTCATTTCCTTTTTAAAAACTGAAACAAATATGGCATTTATTGTATCCAGGTGGTACATACATTAAGTATTTGACATATTATCCTCTATATCATTCTCTATGTTTGGAATATTTTGCAAAACATTTTTTAAAAAGAAATAAGCATTCTGTTAATATATTCAAAATACAAATAATGTCTTTGTTGGTTTACCAGTTTTTTAAGTTCAGATTTGTTTAGTTTTCTCCATTAAAGCAAACCTAGATGTGGATGGTGGCGATATGAATACGCAAACACGTATATCTTTCTAGGAAGGTGCTTATTGTCTATTGAAGGAGTTGTGGCTTCTACCCTCCCACACAGCTGCTTCCTAGGGGGCTGCTGAGATCCCTCCTGACAGACAGCTTCTCCGTTTCAGGACTGGTCCGTGACTCTGGGTCCTCCTGTTAAGACTCAGCAAGGCGTAGCTCTTCACTTCATGAACGGTGGAGTGTTGACCATAGGGCTGGCCTGTTGGTTCAGCAAAAATTGCCACACTTTCACAAAGTGCTGATGCATTTTGGTGGGCCCCTCTTCATTGTGAAGTCTTTCTGTTTTTTGGTTGGTTTGTTATTGGTGGATGTTGTTGTTTGGCAGCTAACCAGCTGCTAACCCTCAGTTACTGTCTGTTAAGAGTTAACTTCACATCTGGATCTGGTCAGCCTGAGGCCAAGTGTAAAAGCTAATAGCGAACCAAGGAGCATCACAGCAAGGGAGGCGGAGGTCACCCACGGCTGCCTTTTGTCAGACTATACACACAACTGCCACCTAAGAAGCTCAACAGACAAAGCCAGAATCATTCAGTTCCACCTCACTCTCCATCTACCAAGACGCGTCTTTCCTCTGATTTCCATACCCTGTTAATATAAACATTTTCAGTCACTTAGGTTCAAAACCTCCATCACTTTGTATTCCTTCAGGACCATTCCTTAGCTCCAGTCAGTACCGCACTCCTTTGTTGAGGATGTTATTGCATCTCTTCTTTCTTTTTGCCGCATCATCACAACCACCACTCTGACACCTGATGCCAGCTCTCTCCTCTTCGACCTGGACTATTCCAAGGGCGACTCCTGCGTCGGTTTTTCGGTTTTTCCCTTCTTCCAATTTGGTTTGCTCACTTCCTCCTCTGAATTCCTTTATCAAATACAGTGTATTTTTACTGGTATTCTCCTTCCAGCCTTTAGCAAATGCTATTTTAGGTGCTATTTATGCTTCTATTGTTTCCTTAATTTAAAACAAAAATGTTAACATCTGGAGTTCCCAGATTTTTCTTTTACTTCCCACAGTTGTAGACAAAAGAAGTAAGTAACCTCTCAGGGTCCAAGACAGCAGGGTGGGAAGTGATAGCCGTTGAAAGCCTGCTCATCTTCTGTCAACCTAAAAGGACAAAGCTGAGACCAAATTAATACAGAGTTTATTTGGGCCAAGGCTGAGGACTGCAGACTGGGAGACACTTCCAGGTTGCCTTGGCGAGTGCTCTGGAAAACAAAAGGGAGGCTCAAGCTTTTAAAGAAAAAAGGACAAATCCAATTACAAAAGTTGTTCGTCAGGAATTCTCATTGGTTTATTGGTTAGTGATTGGCTATATATTATTGAACTATAGGGTGTGTGGCATTTTAGGGCTACTTGGCCTCAGTCTAGAGCCAGAATAGCAAGTGGCTTCAAGAGAGAATTATTTAGCCCAAAGGGGAGTGACAGGTAACTGATGTTACATTTTAAAATGACTCTCCTGGGCTTGATACTTTAAAGGGGCTCACCTTCATCAGATAAAAAGTTTTCTTTTTTTCTTTTTCACTTCCATGAGTAGAATTCTAGACTAGTATTTTCCTACTGGAGACTTTGAGAGCCTAAAAATTGGGAGGTTTTATGAAGTTGGAATTTGAACTGTATCCAGCATACAGTAGGTGCTCCATAAAGATTTGACAATCATGGGGGAGATCTGTTTGGGTCTTGGCAAGTGATGACCAAGTGACGACATCAACAAAAAGTCTCTGCCTACGACATGTTAAGGTTATCATTTGATCTCTACAGTTTCTCTCTGCATGGTGGATCACTAAAACCAGCTGGCTAGAGAAGGCTTCATTTTCCCAAGATGTCTGTATTCCAATTACGTTGAAGTGTCAGAGTTTTTATTTTACCAGGTCACATGTTCGATATTTTCGTGAGAACTTAATATGAACAAAGACCACATATGCAGAGCAAGGGTGGTGGTGTTGAAATGTAAGACAGGAACCTCCCGCCGATCAGCCACAAGGCCTGGTGGGGGAGGGGAGGCCCAACAGTCACCAGAAAAACCCTGCTTAATGTTCTGTCATTTGAAAATGGGGTGTTTACTGTCAGATTTCACAAAACCCTCAACCCTTCTTCCCACTCAAAGTGCTACATGTTGTCTAGTAGCGTTGATTTAAATTATTTTAAAATAAATTTAAACTGTTTACACTTTAAGAGTGAATTCTACGATCTCTTGAAAGAACTGAAGACATTCTGGGAGGTCAAATTAAACAAAATAGAACAGAGTTAGCAATTTATCTTTTGCAAAACTATAATGCTAACTTTCAGTGCCCTTTAAAATGTGGTGAAGTAAACTCTTCTGAATGTCTGGAGCTTATATCTTCTCAGAAAATCTGTTAATTAGTATAAACTTGAGGCCTAAAACAATGCTTCATTGAAATTGTATGAGGTGCTCTTTAAAAAAAGAAAAAAGCATTTGTCTGGAAGTGCTATAGAAAGGGTTTGTGCACTGGGTGGGAAGTCTCTTTCAATAAGCAACAAAACCTTTGATCAAAATTTTGAAAATCTGGCCCCAATTCGTATGCAATTCCTTTTCAGGATCACCAGAGATGTAGCTGGCATTCCAAACCTCCATGGGCCCAGAAGATCCAAGTTCCCTTTGATTTTATTTCTAATTTTTATGCTAATTTTTTTTAAACAAGTTTACAAAAACCTTTTAAATCTTAAATGGCTTTTTTATTATTCTGTTTTTAGCAATATTAGACTTTTTCTAATTCCTCTACTTGAGATGGGAATCTCATTGTGCTGCCCAGGCTGGAATGCAGTGGCTATTCACGGGCGTAATCATAGATTACCGCAGCCTCGAACTTCTAGGCTCAAGTGATCCTCCCATCTCAGCCTCCCGAGTAGCTGGGACTACAGATGTGTGCCACTGCTCCCAGCTAATATAATTTTCAGCTAACATGGGGCATCCAGTCTGCTTCAGGGTCTTGGTCAGTTTTATAGTACTTCAAAAAATAAAAAATAAAAATAAAAAAAAAAAAAGTTTTATAGTACTTGGCCTCAAAAATGAGGCTTTAGATTTTTACATGAGATACTGGCACCCTTCGGTACATACAATGGTTTATTTGCTAAATAAATATGAGTTTTCAATTGAATTCAGCTATGTATAGTCACGGCCTGAGCATTAATGCTTGAAAGAGCTACCGAGGGAAGCTTATGAAATCTAATTTTTTGAAGATTTCTCAGGAACATAAGAGTTTTATGCTACGAAAATTTGCACATAGGGTAGTGGTGGTGGGGTGAGAGAGAATATTGTCTGATTTCTCAAGAACCCTTCCAACACGGTTCAGTGATTGCATAGACCTTTTCAACGCATGCTCCCTTGAAACACACTTCCTCCGCTGAGTCAAAAACCCATGACAGGAACAACCATTTTCTTTGCTTTCACTGTCTTCTTATTCCTTGTGACAGATCTTGACACAAAGCAATTAAAGGTTTTGTTTTGTGCATTTTTTAAAAAAAATAGGTTTTGGAATTCCACTTGTGTTTATTTCTCTTGCTTAAATTGGTCAGTCCCTTAAAAAATCCCCAGGAACTATTGGCAAGGGCCACAAAGGGAAGAGGTCACACTCCCCCTTTCTTCTTCCGTATAGTCTTACACTAGGAGGACACTGATTCTTCTCCTATGACGCCTCTATTGGCTTCATTGATACCTCGGATGCAACAGTTCTATTTTAGGAAATTTTAAAAAACAAAAAGAAAGAAAGAGAAGAAGGAATGAGAAGATGCAAGCTTGAGCTGATATATAAAATTAGTACTTCCAAGTAATTTTTATTTCTTCCCCAAAGAGTTCTCAGGTCTCCACGACTTGGAACACTTAATAAATCATCTGTTATTCTAGTTTACCAGCTCTCCTGTTTTATTCACTGATATATGTACACCCACTACCTTGTATATAGTACGTACCTTGCATACAGTAGTAGGTACCCAATAAATATTTGTTAAATCAATGAATGATTAACTTCAATCTCAATTCTCTCCAAAATTAATTTCTTGCTTCATCCAGGGGTGGGAACCTGCGGGCTTGGGGCCACATATGGCCTTCTGGATCTTTGAGTGCAGCCTCTCGACCCAATCCAAATTTACAGAGCATATCCTTTTAAGGAATTTGTTTTGTGGAGTTTGGATTGGGTCGAGAGGCCACACTTGGGGATCTGCAGGGCCACATGTGGCCGTGAGGCTGCAGGTCATCACTTGCCTCAAACTCAAGTCTTGAAATTGATTTCTTGCCTCTCCCAGGCTTTTTTATGCCAGCTGTTGCAAAGGAGAAGTTCAGTAATTTCCCGTATTTGGTGAATGACCATATGTTCAAACAGCATCTGGTTGCAACAAAAAGCTCAACTTTGGTAGATGACCTATACGTAAATTAACGTACCTACATTGTAGTATCTCCCACCCAGAAAAGAACAGAGCAGCATTGTAACTGAATGGTATAAAATATTAACATGGTCTCTGGAAAGAGAATCAACTACGCTATCTCTGAGAAGGAAAAACACTGTGTAGCCTCTTGGAAAGTCACTTAGATGCTTTCAATGCAAGGTTGTTCATCCTAATCAGCCATCCAGTTCAACTTGCAGAAATAGTGTCATGAAACAAAATGAAATGTGAATTTGACTTTCCTAGGAGCTGCCCATTGTGGACAGGCCCACATGGCGAGAATGACCCCAGCTAGAGAAAAGCCCTGTGGTAACAGCAGGTCACACAGCAGTGGCTCCAGCTCCAGGAACTATGACCGGGGGCAAAAGTTATATCAACATGCTCTAGTAGCTCCACTGCCCGGGGACCTGGGCAAAAGAGAGTGGTCTGGAAAAACACAAGCTGCATAAATAAAGGGAGAAGAATGACAGGGGCCTAAGAATAGAAAAAGAAAAATCTTAGGGGTCACAGGCATCACTGAGCTGAGTGTACCTTAGAAGAAGTGAGCTTTGATGGAATTCGCTGTGCCCTGTCCTTTCTCTCTTAGCAGCTTCTGAATTATTAATGTTAAAGCAAGGCTGAAAAAGGGCAGGGATCAAAATGGTTACCTTCTTGGGAGAAGAGAACAAGCCAGGAGAACATTGAAGAGGATCATTCAGCTTCTTAGCATGGAAGTGGGAGAGCCAGAAGTTCACTTACGGAGGGAAGATGAGTTGGCAACTCTGGAGAAACTGTGCTCTGAAAAGGAGCCCCAAGACAACCAGTGAAACTGGAGTGAGATGTGGAAGGACTTGCTGTACCCTCTGCCCAGAGCCAAGGCTAAAACAGTTGGGGGTTCAGATTGCAGGCAGCCTTTCAACTTTCCTACTCTTTGACTCTAATTCTCATGCATCATGAACTTAAGCAGTTGTTGGACTTTTCTATTGTTCAATTCTTCGGTATATTCGATATTTGATAATTTATCTGACACCTCTGGGGTTTTTGTTTGTTTTGTGCTTTTTTTTTTTTTTCTTTTTTAGAGACAGGGTCTTAACTCTGTCACCCAGGCTAGAGTGCAGTGTCACTGTAAACTCTCAAACTCCTAGGCTCAAGCAATCCTTCTACCTCAGTCTCTTGAGTAGCTAGGACTATAGACATGCAACACCACACTCAGCTAATTTTTAAAACTTTTGTAGAGACGGAGTCTGTGTTGTCCAAGCTGATCTCAAATTCCCAGCCTCCAGTGATTCTTCCACCTTGCCCTCCCAAAGCACTGGGATTATAGGCGTGAACCACCATGCCCTGACACCTCTTTTATGTGGGATACTATGCTAAGTGTTGAGGAGGGTTAGAAAGAAAGAAATATTAACCACGGGTTGTGCCTTATAGCAACTCACAGTCTCATTTTGCTCTTGCCCTAATTTTTGTGCAAATCTGTGATTCTGAAAGGCCAGCTAGGTCTACAAAACCTAAGCTAAATAATAAGAGTGGGATGGGGAAAGTTATTCTATTCACCTAAGCAATATTGTGAAGGTTCATAAAAACACTGCATGTTTAGTTTCACAAAAAAGTAGTTCAAAACTAAATAGCTCCATGAAGAAGTCAATAAAAGGGAATTTTACGGGGGAAAAGGGTCATTTTTATCATCTAAATTTATTACCTATCTTAGCTAAAATTCGTGTCCTTTTTAGTGTTGAGTTCCTGTATAGCTACAATTCTCAAGATAGCAAGGTGGTATTCAGAACAGGGAAATATGTCTTATTGTTCTAAAAGTTGTCTGTCCAGTCTTGCTGCTTTTCAAACTTGCAGAGAATTACTCTGTGAGTGAGCCCAAATACTTCCTTTTATGCTGAATAAATAAACTTGCTTCCAAGTCAGGATGAGCAGATAGCTCCAACACTAAACACTTAATGGCATTCAGCATGAGAGTCCTGATGTGATCCCTAAAATCAGTGGTTAGTACATTCTGAGCCTTTAAGAAAAAAAGAAGTGCACAAATTCATCTTGTAGTTTTTAGTACAAGTGGCATTCATATGTACATAATATCCTCCATCTGTTTACGTCTATATACATAGACTTTGCTATCACTTAGTAAAGTAACCAGTCTTTTTACTCAACTCAGTGTCTCTGGGCACCAAGAGTTCAGTGAGAGGGCACCAGGTAACCAGAGGTGGGAGGAAGCTCAAAGACTTCCAATGTCACCCACTTCACACTTTTGCCACAGGGCATTCCTGAGTTCTGCTGAGGGACCTGATCCAGGCAGAAGGCTGTCAGGAACCCTTGGCCCGAGGCCATTATTTTACTAATTATACAGAGGAAGAAACAGAGGCACAAGATGTGAAGATGAATGATCACACACTTCTGATTTTGTGCTTTCTTCCCACGGCAATAGTTTTTCTTTCTTTTTCCTTTTTGATCACTATCTTTCTTTTTATTTTATTTATTTATTTATTTTGAGACACTCTTGCTCTGTCACCCGGGCTAGAGTACCGTGGCATCAGCCTAGCTCACAGCAACCTCAAGGGATCCTCCTGCCTCAGCCTCCCTAGTAGCTGGGACTACAGGCATGCACCACCATGCCTGGCTAATTTTCCTATTTTTAGTAGAGACGGGGGCGGTGGGGGGGGTGGTGTCTCACTCTTGCTCATGCTGATCTCGAACTCCTGAGCTCAAGGAATCCTCTGACCTCAGCCTCCCAGAGTGCTAAGATTACAGGTGTGAGCCACCAACAGTTTTTCTTTCTTAGTGAGCAAAAGAAGGGAATCAGATAGGCTAAGTACCTTGTCAGAGGTCGTTGAAAGCCTTTGTTTAAATCCAAAACATTACTGGTTTGGAGATCTACCTGGAACATTCCTGACTAATGACCAGGAGCCAAGGTCTCCCCTAGAAAGTTAAGTGCGGCCTCTCTAAAGAAACTATCCTGGGGAAGCTTTGTTTCCCTCCCCGCCCCCCCCCTCCAGCTGGAAGAGGAAAAAGAGAAAAGAAGAGATTGAACTGTTTTCAGGGTTAAGATACAGATCTGAGGTGCAAAGAGGATGACAATATTGCACTTGGCTCCTGCCTGGAATGGGTTTCATTGATTATTAAGAAGAGACTCCTGCTGGTTAAATAGGTTTACATTGCGCATTAGAGCTTCAGCTGCCCCTGGAAGGAGGTGTGGCCCTGGGCAGAAAACGCTTTCACTATTGCCTAGGAGCCAAATGAGGCCCACAGATACTTCATTTAGCTTGTGCTGTTCGGGCCCACGCAGGGTTTAAAAATAATTAAATTTGTTGCCAATATGTAAAAAAGTTGGTTTCCATCTTCTCCTTAAAAAACCCAAAAACAAAAGTCTGATGAGGGGGGCCCACATTCCCATACAGCAACAAAATGTTGGAAGTGATCAGTGAATGTCTCTTTAAATGAGGCACAAACCTCAGTTCAGACAGGACCTGCTGCCCAGGGCTGTGTGCCCTTCCTGTCCCTGCTCACTTTTCCCACCCAAGTCTACAGAGCACCAGTGCTGCAGATTTTCCCAACTCACCTCTGCCAGCAGATTCATCCCTGCTGAGTGTGGGTCTCTCTCCCAAAGCCCTGCTTTCTTCTAGGTGGTATCCAGCACTGGTTAGTTGTACAGGTCAGTCAATCCAGTGCTGGCATCTGACACTCTCACATGGCATTTGGACATTTCACAGGGGTTTTCTGGACCTAGTGGAGAGAGTATGGTGGTGTGAATTCTAGACCAGGCCATAGACCAGGTGGAGAGAGATTTTGGTACAGGTGAATCTACCTGTCGTGCCAGCCTGCTGGGTGTGCCGTGCCTTCTTGAGAGTGGGGTGAGCCAGAGATTTGGGCTTGTAATTAGGTGGTAGAGTGGTGGAGTGGTCACACCCTTCACCAGAGTTGTTCCAGGAAAAGAGCAAGATCTCCCCATGGCCACATTCACCTCCAGAGGTTTCCTCCAAAGGACTGCCCTCAGGGCCCAGGCTTCAGCAGGCCTCCTTTTGGGGCCAGGCCAGCCATGACTGGGACTTGAGCATGTGAGATGCCCGACACAGCCACCTGATGCCAATCGGCCTCCTGGCTGAGTGCCAGACACTGCTTAGGGAAACAAATGGCTCCTCCCTCAGCCTGCAGGTACAGCTCCAAGGTCAGAGGAGGCTGGAGGGCAGCCAGGGCAACGCTGGGCATGGGATCCTGCAGCCCAGGGCGACAGAAGCTCACTGACTTATGACTCTGCCCCTGCCATCCCCTCCCCAGGACTGGCCCCACGTTAGTTCTGCACTGTGATCATCAGACCGGCAGCTGGTTTAGTTCCTACAGCTTTTCCTTCTCCTTCTCCAAACTTCTAGAGCTGTTTAGCTTTAGGAAGTACTTAACAAGTTTCGTGTTTAAATGAGAACCCTGGGAACCCTAAGGAAAAAATAGGTGAATGTCAACAACCTCCTGCAGAGCCTTCTAGTTTTTGTTCACAGCCCACAAGTTACCGTATGAATTTGGAAAAATTATACTGTGATCTGAAAGACTGCAAGAGAAGGGGGAGAGCGAGTGAGAATGTAGAATTTGGAAATAAGTCCTTAACACAAGTGTGTCCCTAGCTAACATTTCTAATTTCCCTGGGTTTGCAGGACCCTGAGACTCAGGGAGCTGAAATTCAAGTTAGACCACACCATTATCACCCTGCACACGTGGATTCACGGTCCGAATTTAGATCCAGGGGGTAAAAAGCAATAGGAAAACTGAGAGCATGCAATTCAATACTTAAAATTGATGGGCGGGGGGAGGAGGAGGAGGGGCTGGGCAAAAATCTACCTAATGGGTACAATGAACACTATTTGGGTGATGGGGACACCTTTAGCCAAGACTCAGACATTACAAAAGGGATCCATGTAACCAAAAATGTTTGCACCCCTTAATATTTTGAAACAAAAAAATAAAATACAATAACTTATTCACTAGGAAAAAATTAAATTAAATTAATGATTTGCTTAAGTGTGAACATTTAGATTCTATATGGAAATTATTAGGTCTCAAAAATTATTTTCCTGAAGCCAGAGTGTATTTATTGACTATTAAGTGTATAACCTCTGCTCTCTAGGAGTTTATAGTCTAACTTGTTTAAGAAGGCATGGGTTTTAGAAAGGACTAATTGCAATACAAATGTTTGCCAAACAAGGTCAGAAGGCTATAGAAATAAGGACATTTCTTGGCAAAAACCAGTGCTGTGAGTTTTTATGACAAAGAGAAAATTAGACCCATCAGGGAAGGTCCTGCTGAATTTGGCATTTAAAATGTTTTACCTTCTACATAATGACAACCCTGTGTTTGGCTAGACAGACAGGACTATATCTGATAATTTCTAGCATCTAGAACAGGCCTGACCCATAGCAGAAGCACTCAATCTGCACTTGTTGAATGAATGAGTGAGTGAATGAATGAATTCAGGTAAAGAAAGCAGATAGGTTGCACCATGTTTAAGTATTTCTTTTAGGCACACTTGCCAGCATAACTGATGATTATGAGAGTCACAAGCCCTCCCCATATTTGCTAAGACATCATTCTTAGACATGTTCCTCTGCCAGGGGAAGTCTGGAATAGCAATGTTGCTGCTCATAGCCATGTGACCCTGGGCAAGTTCCCACATTCTGCAAGCTATTGTGCCACCCTCTGTCAAGCAATACCCACTTGGTTAGGCGAGGTGGCTCACGCCTGTAATCCTTGCACTCTGGGAGGCTGAGGCAGGAGGATTGCTTGAGCTCAGGAGTTCGAGACCAGCCTGAGCAACAGTGAGACCCCGTCTCCTCTAAAAATAGAAAAATTATCCAGGTGTCGTGGCATGCCCCTACTCGGGAGACTGAGGCAGGAGGATCGCTTGAGCTCAGGAGTTTGAGGCTACAGTGATCTATGATGACACCACTGCACTCTACCCAGGGCAACAGAGTGAGACTCTGTCTCCAAAGAAAAAAAAAAAAAGCGATACCCACTTGACAGGGTTGTGAGAACATCAAAGGAAATAATGTAGGCAAAGCTGTTAGCAAAGTGCTAAGAGGGGCATAATAAATCTGAATTAGAATCTATTTTCTAATTCAACTCATTCTAATTTGCATATAAGAAAATTGCACACATACCTGCCCTAAGAGGCTTTTCTAATTTTTATTTATTTATATATTTTTTGAGACAGAGTCTCACTTTATCACCCTGGCTAGAGTGTAGTGGCTTCAGCTTAGCTTACTGCAACCTCAAACTCCTGGGCTCAAGCGATCCCCCTGCCTCAGCCTCCTGAGCAGAACAAGCACGTGCCACGATGCCCGGCTAATTTTTCTATTAATAGTTTTAGTAGAGAGGGGGTCTCGCTCTTGCTCAGACTGGTCTTGAACTCCTGAGCTCAAGCGACCTTCTTGCCTCGGCCTCCCGGAGTGCTAGGATTACAGGTGTGAGCCACCACACCCAGCCTAATTTTTAAAAACATCTTTATTTGGTCCTTCTCTTTCCAACTTAAAAAAAAAATTGTTCATAGATAAAGGGAATTTTCCAGGAAAACATCCACTAGTAAGGGGAGCCAGGAGAATCTACAGAAGGACTCAGGGGCCTCCTACTGGGGGCTCTGGCCTCTCCAGAGAGGCCAAGTGTCTCCTTGCCGCACGTCGGCGCCGGGTCGGACAGGGTTAAACCTGGCGGTGAAGTTGAACAGTTTCGCTGGCAGCAGCCTCACAAGCCACAGCACCCTGCACACTGCAGTTCTCCTACCTTCTGCTACGCTGGAAGCCAGCCATTCAAGCGGCTTGTTTTCATGTGCAGGCTTATCAGTAAAAAGAGATTTAAACGGACAGGTTCAAAATGGGACCTGTACAAAGTCCGGGTCATGGGTCGTGTACACATCTC
Source organism: Varecia variegata (assembly GCA_028533085.1). NCBI lineage: Eukaryota > Metazoa > Chordata > Mammalia > Primates > Lemuridae > Varecia > Varecia variegata. The sequence goes on from CM052439.1 coordinate 130,891,961, forward strand.
CCTCCTCCACAAACTCCATTATCAAGCCAATTTGCTCCCCCATGAAGCTGGGGCCCCTAGAAATTATGCAACAATGCAAGATGAGATTGCTCGTTGGAGGGGACCTAGAGGGGCTGATTTCCAGGGAGCTCCCTGGCCTGAGTGGCAGGGCTGCCTTCCCACGTTGCAGATGGAGGCAGGAAGCAGGGGGAGGGTGTTCTGCTGGGCAGGCAGGCTCAGGCCCCCAGGAGAGTTAATGTGGAGTGGCCTGAGGAATGCAGTCAGACCCTCCTGTCCCCAGTCCCCTTCCTGACAGATCCTGGGCAACATGAAAAAAAAAATGAAAAAAAATTCTGTTTAAAAATCATATACATGAATAAAATGAATTAATATGCTTCAACTATTTCAAGGTGGGGGTGGAATAGGACATTTATTGGGCAAGACAGAATCTGTTAGGCACACTGTTGAGAGGCAATGAGTGTGGTGGTTAAAATTTAAATCCTAGTTCCACCCTTTACTAGCTGTGAGTGGTTTAATCTCTCTAACCATCTGTTTCCTCACTGTATGCATGGGAAAATAATAGTACCCAGCTCATAAGGTTGTGCTGAGGATTAAATGAAATAATGTATGGTAAACCTTAGCAAGATGAGTGTACACTGTGAGCACTCAATAAATGGCAGCAATTATTAGTAATATTGACTCCTACCCCTGCAAGGTAGATGTATTAGTTTTGGGTTCTCCAGAGAAGTAGAACCAATAGGGCGTGTGTGTGTGTGTGTGTGTGTGTGTAGAAAGAGAGAAAGAGAGAGATTGATTTTAAGGAATTGACTCATATGATTATGGAGGCTGGCAAGTCCAAAATCTGCAGGGTGGGCCAGTAGGCTGGAGACCCAGGGAAGAGCTGATGTTGCAGTTCAAGTCTGCTGGCAGAATTCCTTCCTGCTGGGGGTTGGGGAGAGATCAGTCTTTTGTTCTATTTAAGCCTTTAACTGATTGGATAAAGTACACCCATATTAGGGAGGACAATGTTCTTTACTCAAACTCTATCGATTTAAATGTTAATCTCATCTAAAAATATCCTCAGAAACATCCGGAATAATGTTTGGCCAAATATATGGGTACCATTGATAAGGAAAATCCCCATCTATTACTTAGCACAGCAGCCACCTGAGACCCCCATCCCTCACGGAAGACCCACATCAGCATAATACTAACCTGACACCTGGCCCATCAACTAATCTATTACCTGGTTCATCAGCATAACACTAATCTATTACCTGGTGCGGCAACTAACCTAACCTATTACCTGGTGGGCATTAGTCACCTGAGACCCCACCCCTTGCATCACCCCAACTTAATAAAAGTGGGAAAAATTGGGTAGACAGGGCTCAGAATTTGGTGGCGAGACCCCTCTGAGCCCGCCAGCGAATAAACCTTGATTCTCCGATTCTCCGTGTGCCGCTCGGTTTGTCCTCGGGACCACTCGCTGTAACACTTGCTGTAACACCATGACTCAGACAAGTTGACACATAAAACTAACCTTCACAGTAGACTTAATTAGTCCCATTTTACAGATGAGAAGCCTGAGGCTGCAAAAGGTTAGACAGTTGCCCGGGGTTTACAGCCAGGCAGTGAGTTGAAAAGCTGGGATTCAAACCCCGGGGCAAACCAGCACCCAGCACAGTGCCTGGCCCACAACAGTCTCTCTCTGCTGAATACATTTCTATCTCCAAAGTCCCAGCCCTTAGCCCTAGACTGGATCCTGGGGGGATAGGGCAAGGGGAAGAGAGTTTTCTATTAAGGACGGGGAAGGAGGGACAAGAAAGAAATGGGGATGTTTGGTATGTGCTGACTTTGGGGGACACCAGCCAAGGGGTGCAGTGAGGGGAAGTGGAGCTGGGAGAACTGGCAGAGGCTCTTAGTGGGGTCCTGGGGAAACACTTAGGATGAGGCCAAGGGGACAAGGACAGACCTGTAGGTTGACCTCAAGCCCGTATGCCAGGCTGCTCAGGACCAGGTGGCTGGAGGCGACCTCTGAGTAGGTGACATGTAGGCATGAGGCCTGGAACACGAATGGGGGCTGCTGAGAAGGGAAAGTATCCCAGGCTGGGGCCACAGAAAACACAAACGCTGGAGACTGGATGGTCCAGAGGAGGTTGGGGGCAGGGGCAGCTTGTGCAGGACTCTGGGTTTCCTTCTAAAGAGACGGGAAGTCACTGGAGAGTTTTAAGCCAAGAATGACATTATCTGGTTGCCCCACTTTCTGGGGGGCTCAGCGGTCAAACCCTTTGGATTTTATTGCTTGCCAAAAATCCAGGTTTATAGTGGCTGCCTGGAATCTGAAAACAGGCTCTGTTCAAGTAAATACTTGAAAAGTTATTAAACTTACAGTCTAAATATTCCATGAGAAAGGGCAGCCTCGGGACTCCCTCCGTGGGTCTGGGGCCAGGTCCTGGGTGCAGCAGCTGAGAGGACTGCCGGCCTGGAGCACACGACACAGGTACAAGAAAGAAGTGTCAGTCCTTCTGCTGAGGGGAGAGCACTAAAGTTAACACTGGCACTGTCCACTTAAAAACATAACACAAACACAAAGAAGGCTCCACGCCTGCACAGTACAACCTGAAAGTCTAATTGATTTAAAGAGTGATGGGTCACCCCACTGATACTCATGATGTTTGAGTAAGGCTTCAGGGAGTGTATATGAAATAAATATGTTGGCTGGGTGCAGTGGCTCACGCCTGTACTCCCAGCACTTGGGAGGCTGAGGCAGGAGGATCACTTGAGGCCAGGAGTTTGAGACCAGGCTGGCAACATAATAAGACCCCCATCTCTACAAAAAAAATTTAAAAAAAGAAAAAAAGAAAGAAATA
>CM052439.1:130904027-130919682 GCA_028533085.1 Varecia variegata
GGGGGTCTCGCTCTTGCTCAGGCTGGTCTCGAACTCCTGACCTTGAGTGATCTGCCCGCCTCGGCCTCCCAGAGTGCTAGGATTACAGGCGTGAGCCACCGCACCCGGCCTCCATTTGGGTCTTAGAAGAGTCCATGACCAGCAAACTCTTAAGCGCCATCATTTAGCCTGGCACAGGTTTCCAGCATTAACTTCAGAATGCCAAGCAATTAATGATGATGCAATCAGACACTGCGTCCATTCACTCACTCGTTCATTCCACAATAGTTATTGAGCATTTAATACATACTAGGCATTTTCAAGGCACTGGGAATAGAGAAGCAAGTGATAAAGACAAAGTCTTTGTTCCCATGAAATGGACACGCTAGTGGAGGGATACTGATAATATCTATAAAAGCAAAAAGGTACATGTTATGTCAGGTCATGATGGGGGCTGTGCAAGTTAAGAGTCTCAGGGTGGGGCAGAGGGACATCTTAAATTTTACCTGAGTAGAGACCTGAGTGGAGGAAGGGAGCAAGCCCCGTAGTCACCTGAAGAGAGCATTCCAGAGTGAGTCAAGCAAAGACAAAGGCCCCGGGGGCAGGTGCACGGAGTGGTTTGTGGGCTAGCAAGGGTAAATATATCTACTAATGGGATTACAGAGAGCTTGTGAGAATTGTTTTTATAAGAGAAGGAATTCCTTCAAATTGTTTGCAATGATTTTATCTCTTTATATTGACAAAGCCAAGCTTAGAAGCAGATCTAAGAAAAGAGGTCCACACCCACTATGGCCCTCACTGGACATTGGCTCCGTCTTTCCTGAGAGCTGTCCAGTAAATTCAACAAGGGCTGTAACACCGTTCACACTCCTTGACTTCGCTTATAGACGGTTCCAAAGCAAAATGCTCTCGAGCCTGGACTGAACACTGAGACGTATTCTTGTCGTTCAGGTCAGTGGCCACCTCCCAAAAGAGGCCTTGCCTCGCCATCCGGGCTGAAGTTGCTCCGACCCCGTGATGCAGGATGCAGGACGCATCACCCTGCTTTGCGCTCTGCATGTTGTCCTACGTACCTTCTTAAAGAATCTTCTTACTTTATTTACTTGTTTACTGTCTGTCTTTCCCCATCAAGATGTTGGCTCCTTGAGGAAAGGGACCATGTGTGTATTATTAATATTTCCTTCAGTGCTTAGAATGACTTCTGGTTCATCTTAGTTCCCTAGTATATATATTTTTAGCAAATGATAAATACACTTGCAACAATCAGCAATCTGTGGTCTCTGGACCTGTGTGGCTCATCTGGATGTCGTCGCTGAAGCCACCCTGAGCAAAGGATTTCACACCCGGAAAATGAGACACAAAACCTGATGGCTGTGTTCATTAGAATCCCAACAGGAGAGTGGCATTATTCGGGGTCCCAGGACAAGGGTTGCTCTGGGGAAGGAGGGGAGCCTGCGTTGCTTCCACTCCTTGAAGAGTTCCCCATATTCCTGTATCCCTGCTTCTTCCTTCTCCCTTCTGGGCTTTTTGCTTCTTCTAGGGAATGAGGGCTAGCAGCAGGTGGACAGGCAGGAAATTCCTCTCTCTCTCGTATCTTTTTCTCTAGCAGCTACAGGGCCCTTAGAGAGGAAGATCTCACGTATAGAGAGTGGACTGGAGAGAGCGGTCACTTAGGACATACAGATTTGTGATTGTTTAATTCTTGTATCATTTTAAACATACAACTTACAGAATAGCTCAGGATGAAGAGGATAACATGTCTCCTAAACTCCATAAAACTGGAACCTAGCGTCTGAACATCAGTGGGAAGGTTGTGATGCCATTATCAGCATGAAGTTGGTTTCTGTTTGGTGGGCGTGGAAATGCTCTTACTTCTACTTACTAAAGCAAGTCTTCAACTAAATACCTAGGGTTGTTGCTCTGTAGTGTCTAATATACTACTTTACTGTGTGTGAGGATATTAAAAGTGTGGCTGTTGGAATGAAGGCTAAAAATCCATCTCTTTCTATGTGTTCTTGTGGAGAGCCAAGACTTTTAAGGATTTTTTTTCTTGTCATTTATTTTCTCATAATCTAAATTACTTAAAATATGCATGTCACTGGTAACAATCACTCAAATTTATTGAGCACCTGCTATGTGCCTGTCCTGAGTGCCTTACATTAACGCAACAATCCTAAGAGGTAGTTACTATTCTTCTCCTTTTTTCTTGATAAAACAACTGAGGCACAGAGCAGTTAAGCAGCTTGTCCAAAGTCAACCAGCTGGAAGAGACAGAGCCAGGAAATGGACCCAGAAAATTTGGCTTTAGCATCCACATTTTTAACCATTCCTGCTATCCCGCCTATAGTTAGAACTGGACATACTGAAGATTTAGTTTTAGTGTGTAGAGTCAAATCTAATGTATGGCCTTCTCTGGTAGAGCTAGGTGCTGAGTTAAGTGACTAGGCCACAAAACCAAGTGCTGTTGAAGATATGCAGCAAGAGGAACTCTCATTGCTGATGGGAATGCAAAATGGTACAGGTTAGGGTAGACAGTTTCTTTTTTCTTCTTCTTTTTTTTTTTTTTTTTGAGACAGAGTCTCACTGTGTTGCCCTGAGTAGAGTGCCATGGTGTCAGCCTGGCTCACAGCAACCTCAAACTCCTGGGCTCAAGCGATTCTCCTGCCTCAGCCTCCCAAGTAGCTGGGACTACAGGCACACACCGTGACACCTCGATAATTTTTCTATTTTTAGTAAAGACGGGGTCTTGCACTTGCTCAGGCTGCTCTTGAACTCCTGAGCTCAAGCGATCCTCCCACCTTGGCCTCCCAAAATGCTAGGATTACAGGCATGAGCCACCTCGCCTGGCCTTTAGGTCATTTTTCTTGAAGATGACGCCTCCCACCCCCCACCAAACCTGGAAGTGACCCTGCCCAAACTCATGTTCTCAGCAACAGTGATACTCTGGCTCCACCTCCGAAGGTTCAACAGTCCTTCAAGTGAAAGGAAAAATGGGGCTTTGAGGCCTGCAGAAGCCTGAGTTTCCAGAACTTCCTGAAGTGCTGGAGGTGTCCTCTACTGTAGGAGGGAGGCTGAAGGGGCGGTAGCACAGCAAAGCCCCCAAGAGAGGGGCACTGGCAGCCTGCAGTGGACGTGGGGCATGTCCATGTTGCAAAGACGAAAACAGTGGTGGGGACAACTTATACATCATTCAGCCATTTGTGATGCATGGTAGCTTTCCTTGCAGCCCCACCCAAACCTGCATTTCCAAGGAAATCTCAGTGCAAAGGGCATTTTTGGTGCTTAGGAGTGAGGATCCAGACATGAGGGTGAGGCAAACCTGTTCAGCCTCCCCGGGGCTCTTGAGCAGAGGATGCAGAAACATGACTGAGGGCAGGTGGCCACTGGTGCGCTTGGAGCCAGGGTTGGGGCTCACTGTGTCTTCCATGATCCCAGACCACCCAACCTCCTTCATTCTGGCTTCAGGGAGATCCAGTGGCTTCAGGGCTAGAGCCTGGCTTTCCTTCAAGAATTTGTCTCCTTTTGTGGTTTTCACTTTTTCACCTGATGTCTGGACTGCAAATGACAGGAGACGATGCAGCATTTGTTCTCCCCACTAAACAAAGCGATTGCAGCAGTAGCAGGTGACATGGTCTTACCAAGCTCCAGGAATGCTGCTCTCCCTGGCTCCCCTCGCAGGCACCAGGGCTCACTGTCTGGAGGAAGGTTCCCCAGTGACAGGCACACAGTGGGGGCTGCTTGGCTCAGAGGCTATGGTGCAGAGAAAGGATTGATGCACCCACTGACTCCAAGATTAAAAAAAAATTATTGTCTAATAAGCAGAGAGAACTCTAATAAGCAGAGAGAACTCTAATAAGCAGAGAGAAGGAGGGAGGCAAATAGCCATGAGTCTAGCAATAGCCTGGCCAGCCTGCCTGGGGTCTACCCCACAATTATCTGTCTCTGGCTTGTGAGTGCAGGGCCCATGGGTTATTCCCAACCTGTCTCTTTGTCTTTCCCTCTGAATGAATAGTACACACCAGCATGACTGCATACACACAGCCCGTGCTACCGGGTGGGCCCTAATCCAATAGGACTGGTGTCCTTATAAGAAGAGGAGACTAGGACATGGAAAACACAGACAGAGGAACAACCATATGGTGACACAGCGAGAAGGTGGCCACCTGCAAGCCAAGGAGAGAGGCCTCAGAAGAACCCAAGTGCCTGACACTTAGATCTCAGACTTCTGGCCTCCAGAACTGTGAGAAAAGAAATTTTGGTTGTTTAAGCCACCAATCTGAGGTTAATTTGTTATGGCATCCCTAGAAAACAATATAGATAATGACAGCAAGGTCACTGCATTGGACATCAATAAGCAGGAAAATATGCACCTTCAAGACCTGTGTTGCCTTGTTCTAACCCACTGATTGCCAAGGATTTCACACTTGGGATCTTGCAGCCATGGTCAAGACCAGGCCAGCTGAGGCATCCCATGCCCAGTTCCCATGCTTGCCATCATCCCTGATATTCCTAGGGTTTTTTAGCCTGTGGAGTTTTCTTTTTCCCCTCATGCAAGATCTTCACCATGAAACAGGAAAGAAAGGAAAATGAGCAGACAGCAGTTTTTCTTAAATACAGAATAGGGCCTACATCTGGAAGGGTAAGTGAAGACCTGTACAGGGTGATGGGCTGGGTATTAGAAAAGGGGGAATAAAGTTGCTACAGCAGAGAGGGAGGATCCAGCCTGGGACAAAGAACCTGGAAGTGAGAGCAGATAACAGGAGAAGGAACAGCCTGCAGAGGGGCGCGAGTGCACAACCTCCAGGCCAGCGCTAGCCAATAGCACTTTCGGGGGTGATGGAATGTTCTATCTCTGCACTGTCCAATATGGTAGCCACTAGTCACATGTGACAACTGAGCACCTGAAATGTGCCTAAGTGTGACTGAGGAACTGAATCCTTGATTTAATTGCATTTTAGTTATTTTACATTTAAATATAAATGGCCAGTATGATTCTGGAGCTCATGCCTTGCCTGCCCAATAGCTACCTTTCTTTCTCCTTGCTCACAAATCCCCAATTTTGTTCAAGCAGTCAGAAGCCACATGCTTCAGGGGAGACTGAGCACCTTCTAAGCCCTGTGGGCAGAGGTGAATCTTGATTAGTGTGAGCCAGTTGTGGTAATTATATTCCTGTTGCTTGTGTTTGGTCTGGCAATAGGCAAATGATGCAAATGATGCAAATCCAGCCAAAGATATAGGGGGAGTCTGCTAGAGGATTCTGAGAATGTTCCTCTTGATCTTGAAAAAGGTCATGAAGAGGGGATGGTCCCTCTTCTGGCCCTTAGATTTTTGTGTGAAGATGTGATGCTTAGAATTGCTGCCACATCTCATGCCCAGGAGGGGACAAAAACCAGTATGCTGAGGATGGCAGATCTAAAAGATGGAAAGAACCTGGGTCTTCGATGATGTTGCCAAGCCACATCAGAACCAACCTTGGGATAGTGCCACCTCCTTTATTAGAAAAGATACTTGGATCTTCTGTTAAATACAGTTACAAGGATTCTTTTGGGAATGGCAAATCTGTGGCATTACAGCCTGTATTTCTGCCTCCAGCATGAATGCCACAAAATACAGCACCTTTTCTCATTGTTCTTCTCAAACCATTGTTCCAAGCAGTCACTACCAATCAACTGGGGTTAAGAGGGTAGATAAAAATCTGTGTGCTAGTCCTGCCCTAGGGCAAAAGAACACAAGCGTCTGATTTGCCACAAATTCCTCCACAAACATTTTCTTTCCACCACCCCGGCTAACAATTGGAAAGTGTTCCTATAAAATCAACAATACATCAATGCTTATGACACCAGCCCAAACGCAATTCAAATAAGCCTGAATCAGAGAAACGGGTTTTCTCTATACCCAACAACATACAAAAGTGCTTATTGTTTAAGGGTCAATTCATGCTTGGAAGGGAAGTCAGTCACACGGCAATCTTTATTTGAATATAATGGAGCAAAAAATGCTCTTTTATTAATCTGATGTACATTAAGTATCTTTGCAGCTGTTACATGAATAGTAGTTATCTGGCATATAAATGTATACACACTTCCACATTTCACAGATTTATGCTGTACACGAGCCATCCCACACGGAGCATGCCCTTTCACGAGGATACGCATGGCTGTCTCGGGATATTTGTGAGAACACACTCGCTCAAACGTTTTGGCAATTGGAAATCAGACACAGAGGAGCATACCAGAAAGATGAGTTCACAACAGCACCAGCTGTACTTAAGATGAAAACTCCAGAAACCTGAAACAGAATTTATTGGGGTTCACTCATGCAGCACATATATACAGTACAATAGGGGTAACCAGAACATACATAGCAGGAGATCTTACAGAGCATTAAAAACAGGGGAAAAAAAAGAAATGAAAAGGAAAAAGAAAACAAAGCAGAAAAATCCAAACACCCAAACCAAGGACAGGACCATTGCCAAGATATTGTTGACAGTGGATTGTAGGTTTAGCATATGCCCTAAATAGAAGTCCACCTGAAAGAGAAAACTCTTCTAGGACTTTATGTATGGTATCTAGATATTAACAAAGGACATATGATCTGTTCAATATGTTCCTGGGTCAGGGTGAGAATACATAATTCAATTTTGAATGGTAAGAAAGTACATATCAAAGAAAGAACATTTCTGTTTCCTTCTGACTGGCTTAGGACATAGATATGGTACAATAAATCTATAACAATAGCAGTGGAAATGAAATTAAGCCAATCTGTCAAGTTCTACCTAGGCAGGCCTGATGAATGTCAAAGGCAGGGAAAGACTTTCCTTCTTGGAGGACTACTTGGCCATCAGAGGGGAGCCCATTTGTAACTTCAAACCAGTTTATTTTTGTTTCCATAGCATACAATAGCCAATTTACATTCTCCCCGAAGGAGGACACCCACAGAAAATGGTGGGTTCTCTGCACTGCTGGTCCTGTTCTGAGTCAATACAAATGCTGAAAGAAACCCTTTTTGTACCACGTGAGGTTGAGCTTGCTAAGTCTTTCCTTCCTGGGACTTAGGAGCAATGCTGACCCACACACCCATGGGACTCATGCAGTGTGGCCTGGGTCTATGCAGCAAGAGGCCAGGCGTTCTCCAGGGCTTTCGATAGCCACGTACTGGTAAACGTTTAACAACTGTCTGGGGCGTAGGAGGAGTATGTAGCGTTTGTCAATTTCCAAGGTGTAAAAATGACTACCATGGCTGACCTCAAGCTACAGAAGTGATGTTACGGAACCTGGAGCAGGGAAGCTGTGTGCAGCAGTGCACCATTACACAGTGTTTCTACCATGCAGGTATAATAGGCATGGATTACCTCAAGGGCATAGATAATGATAAAATGTAGTAAAATAAGTAGGAAGTGAATTTTGAATATATATTACCTTTGTTTTAAAATATAATTGCTATAATTACATCTAATTTTTGATAATGGCTATGTTTCCCAACTGACTCTCAAAATTCCTGAAACTTTAACAATTGGCTCTGATGAACTGGTTTGAGCCTGTGCCAGCTCATCACTGGCGTTAGATGATGTGAGCCCCCGTGGACAAGCTGGCTAGCCCTCCAGGCACCTGAAAGTTGCTTACGACTCTGCACCCCTCCTGCTGGTATAGGTCAATAGCTTGAGTTAAACCCTGTCTGAGTCTGAATGAAGGGCTGAAGGCTTTCTCCTCCTAGTGGGCACTCCTGGCTCTAAGGGGAGTGTGGATGTGGTACGATAGGCAGAGAGCAGGCGACCTCTGCAATTTCAGCATGCAAATCTGAATGGAAGGCACCCAGCCTTTAACACCAAATAGGACCCTCTGCAGACATGGGAAGTGCCCTTCTACCTCCACTGGTCAATGAATCCTGAGAACCTGGCTGGGGACGGCCTAGTCTTTCAGGAGTCAGACGTTGAGCTTTCAGATTTCTGCCCCAGAAGGGCTGCTCTGATTCCATGCCAGCCGTGCCCATACTATCAGGGTGCAGGCAGTGAGAAGCAGTTGGAAATCTAGCCCTGCGCAGGGAGCGGTGTTAAAGCCGACAGCGCTCACTCCCCTGCACCCACTCCTGTTCTCCACCTTCTCCATCCTCTGTGCATGGATGGGCACATTCTTTAGTCCCAAGTTCCCCAGTAAAGCAAGGCTTGCCCTTGCTTCTGTACAGTGCTAGAGTCAAGAGGTGACAAGAGAAGGAAAAGAGGAAGAAGAACAAAAGGGAAAGAAAGGAAGTGAGGGTGTACTGCCCTGAGGAGGTAAGCAAAGGAGATAGGGGGACAAGGCAATGGGCTCTCAGAGGGGGTAGAGGGTCACCAGCAACCACCCTCTCTCTGCTCTGCCTCCCTGCAGGCCTCAGAACCCCAAAAGTCCTTTGCAGCTTTGAAACACTTTGCAACACCATGCACCAGTTTTAAACTGAAACCTGAAAATGCCCCCACCACTGGTTGTCAGAACCTGTTTTCAGGGTGACTTATCTGCTGAGGCCAGAGATAGGGGAAGCTGCTCTAGGGTGTCTGCAGAGACAGTTTGACTCAGTCACAAATCTTCAGAATCAGAAAGGAAACACCTGGGAGGCAGAGGCCAGGGGCATGGCAGCAGCTTCAGGTCTGATGGCTGACTTGGTTCTGGAGAGAAAACTCCAGTGCTGCCTGCCCGGGCACATACTTCTCAGCTCCAGTCTCTCATTTCGGGCTATGGAAAGAATACCCCAGAAGAAATCATAACTTTAAAAATGAACATCTTGAGAAAGATGGGGCTATCTTTGCTGCTGATTCTTTTCCTTTAGTAATATCTTAGTGCAATTTCCTGCTGAGATAATTTAAAGAAATAGCATATGCATGGTTCCATTTTTCTCATTTCCAAGTACTAGTTACTAGTTCCTCCAAGAAAGCAGGCAGTCAAGGTGCTTTCTCCCCCTGCCAAAGGTAATTATGATTGGATAGTTCCTGCACTGCCTGCTGTAGGCTATTACTTGTTTTAAACTTTGAAAAATAACACTTGGTGTTTATGGGGGTAGGGGCACGGAAGGAGAGGTTCACATGTAATGGGGGTCAATATGAGAGTGTTTTCTCTTTCATTCTCCCTGTTTTCCTTGCCCTTGGTTAAGTCCCACAAGGGGTTAATCACCTGCAGGCCACACAGTGCCTCAACACCTAGCACATGGGAGATGCTCAATAGTTGTTGGATGATCACAGGAAAGGACAAGAGATCAGTGAGTGCCCTGCCCAGCTCTCTCCCCCACCCAACCCTGCTACCCTTAAACAAGGTCCTGAACAGACATTTCTCAAGAAGACACACAAATGCCAACAGGTAGAACCATGAATTCTTATAACTCAAAATCCTGGGATTACTAAACTGTACCTAGGTGCTATTTGAGAAAGACCGAAGGAAGCTCTGGCAATGGCTCTGTGACTGGTTGGTGAGAGACTGTTGACAAAGGGAATGGTTAACAGAGCAAAAGAATTACAAGGAGAACCATCATTCCATACCTGAAACAATGAAGGGACACACAATGTATCTAGGAGATACTGACAATTTTCTTTTTTCTATATTACACAGATTACAAGAGAAGTTTTACTCAAAACACATACTTTGCTCAGCAGAAACAAAAACTGTAAGAAATGTATAGTCCACCTCAGAGTACCCTACTGGGTAGACGTGTTGTTGCTGCAACATGACTGGTGTTTATGGAGGTTTGGTAACTGGACTAAATTTGGCACAAAATGGGATTAAAGGAAAACCTAATATATGGCCAACATGCCCCTTAACAACAATATACCAGTTGTCTTTCTGCGATACCAGATGATGGCCAAATTCAGACATTCCTGGCTTCAGAGCCTTCAACGCATGCACAGGTAAGGTGCTTTTCCTAAAGAAATAGGTAAAGGACATTTTGATCTTAAACAGAAAAAAATTGGAGAGTATCATATTCTATTTTGGTTGGCAGAAGGAACCAGAAAGTATTCCCATGGAATGCTTTGGAAATGATCCCAGAGTTTAGAAAGTCTCCACCACAACCTAATCTTCTCACCGGAACCTTATCAATGGCATCTTTGCACTCTGCCTTCTGTCACTACATTTCTCTTCCCACCTCCCCACTGATCTCTTAAGATATCCTGAAAAACAGCTAAGCAGTTTTTGGTGTAAACATTAACTCTGGTTTGGTGAGATTCATAAATTTGCCAACTTAGGTAAAAATCACTAAAAAACTCTGTTTCTGAAAGCCTAGGTTTATTATTTAAGGCCATGCTTCAAGTAAATAGTGAAATGAACAGGAGAGCGGTAGGATGCAGCTTTTGTGATAGTACTGTGATCAGAGAGTCTTCTATCTGGCAGGGCGGCCCCTTGCCTGGACAGGTGATGACTGTCAAACGGGAATTGAGCAGCGATAATGTTCAGACCCTGAGACGCTGGCAGCACAATCAACATGGGAACTGTGTTTCTGGCCTGTTCCAGGGTGGCTTCCCAAGCCACTTCCTGAGAGCTTTTTATGCTTGCCTATTTCCTAATTTTCCATTTCGTAAACTAAACCTATTCAGTGCTTGTAAAGATGGGTTTAGCATCACAAGAAGGCAGATGGTTAAGATGAAGCAATTTTCATGACAATCCTCTAGAATCTCGGAGAGCAAACTAGTCCCAATCCTTTGCTCTATACACTACGAAACTGAGAACCAGGGATGTTCAGTGACTTCTGTTCTCCCGAAGAGGCCAGACCTGGGTCTCAGTGCTGCTTAGTGGTGAAGCTTGGGCCAGGACTCATCTATCTTGTCTCTCAGGTGCCTGCGCTGAGTACGACATGATTCAGGCTGCAGGAGGGAATGTGAGTTGGGTGCCTTAAGACCCAATACCGGGGCGGTAATGTGATACATACAGAATTTATAATTTGGAACAGCTGTGTTCGCTTTTTTTTTTTTTTTTTTTTCCTACTGAGAAGATTCAACGGTAACAGGACTTGGGAGCATTCTGCACCGATTCCAAAGATCTACGGGGAAATTTTAGTTAGAAAAGGAGTTAGATTTATAGGATCAAATAGGACTGTTTCCTAGGCTTTCATTTTTGTACAAACTTTCACTTTCCTTCTACTGTAGATGAAATGAGATGTTAGTTGCATGCTCAGGGGCCAGTGGCCTGCTGCACTGATACAACTGGGAGTTTCTGTCTAATTTACCAGCTGTATCTTAATCTCCAGCTAAATCCAGAACAAGCCAGACAGGCCACACCATACACTTTGGAAACAACTTAAGCGCGCTCTCTCAGAAAATCAAGGCGACGAACGATGTGAGGGAGGCAGAGAAAAGTGCACAAAAGGTGGAAAAGGTGGTGACCAAGAAGGTTTGTGACCGCACACTGTCCAGGAGATTAGAATAGATCCTTCTTGGGCCACCGGGGAGGGTGGATCAGGTGACAAGAAGGCCAAGAATGGTCCTTCTAAAGGGGACACATGGTGTCAGTCTCATGAATGGGGTTCTGCTGGTTCATCCTGTGCTGACCCAGCACAGAGCTCAAATTCTGAATCACTGCACTCTGCAGCTTGGGAGATATTTTACGCATGTAGAACTCACACCAGACATTCGAGACATTTTTAAAGGTAAAGATAGTCCAGTTAGCAAAGTTAACTATCACAGAAGACTAGAGACAGTGACATCCACGCACATTTCTATCTTTCTTCTGAATGGGTTGAGGGAGAGACAAATCTTACTTTTTTTTTTTTTTTTTGAGACAGAGTCTCGTTCTGTCACCCCCAAGTAGAGTGCAATGGTGTGATCATAGCTCACTGCAGCCTCAAACCCCTGGGCTCAAGCCATTCTCCTGCCTCAGCCTCCCAAGTAGCTGGGACTGCAGGTGTGCACCACCGCACCCAGCTAAGTTTTTCTACTTTTAGTAGAGACGGGGTCTTGCTCTTCTTCAAGCTGGTCTCAAACACCTGAGCTTAGGTGATCCTCCCGCCTTGGCCTCCCAGAGTGCTAGGATTACAGGCGTGAGCCACCGCACCCGGCCCACATCTTACTTTTACAGTTATTTCTGCATATGCTACATTCAACCAAAAGACCTGCTCAGGTCCCCAAATGTTTCTTTTTAAGAAGACAAGTCAAAGTATAGATAGGGGGGAAATGAGTACATCTGGAAGAATAACATACAGGCTACTTTCTTGGGTTGTTTGACTGCTGTCTTTGTTCTACAATATGACAGGAGGCAGAAATGAGAGGAAGTTCTGTTTCTTTCCCTGCTTTGTTGGTATGTTTCAAATATATCTTGTCTAGCCTGTATCGATTTTCCTTCTTCCTGCCACCTTTGCAGTTTTGGGTTTGAGTTTTCCTGATGTTCTGGCCCTGAGCACACACCCCAGGGAACCCACCCTCTTCCTGCCACCCCCTCCCCCAACACCAGGCCGCCCCCTCTACAGACCTGGATTACTTCGAGGGGGAGTCGATTAATGGCTTAGGTTAATGAAAGAAGCTTTTCACGTAGTCTGAGCTCTAGGAGGGATCATTAGGAAGGGGAGGGGGAGGCAGAGGGGGGCTCCGGGGAGTTAGGCCATCTCTGAATGTAATGAGTAGTAGAAACAAAAGCTTTCCCTTCCTGGAGGCTCCAGGGCTGTGGCCCTGCTGGAAATGCCCAGAATAAGTCACAAGGATAGCCCTCTAACAAGACAGCAAGAGTTAAAAAAGGAATATTGTTTAAATATGGGATTTATTCCTGGCTGCTGGTCACTGGCTGTGAGTCTACAAGGAGGCTTCAGATTTCAAAGAAGATGTGTAAAAGGACGAGCTTGGGGGAGGGGGCGCCCAAGAGGCGAGAAGGTCGTGTAGCTGACAGCTGGCCCGTGGGAACGTCCTGCTGACCTCTTTCTTCCAAGCCCAGGCAGATTCCAGAGGTAAAATAAGCAACCACCAGGAGACGCTGCCCCTGTCTGCGAGAGGCCCCAGGATGCAGGCGGGCTGGGTTTTCACACAGAGGCAGAGCCTGGGATGCACTGACAGTGCTTCTGGGGAAGCTGGAGGGACAGGACCCGCTTTGGTGATGCCAGCTGGGAAGCTGAATGTCAACTGTGGGGCGGGCACAGTCGGGGCCAGGATGGGAAAGTCCCACAGGAAAGAGGTACCAGAAAGACGTACCATGTTGCGTTTCCCAATGGCTTATAGGTGTGAATTTCTGCCTAATTTGCAATTTACAACAACTTAGATATTCCCTGGCAATCTCTAGACTTGAGACAGTTCGGATGAATGGCAGGATCAGGTAGGCAGACACAGTTTTTAAGAAGCGGCTTTCTTTCCCTGAATCTGCTATCTGGCAAGATCAAGGGCAGCTGCGGGGGTCGGGGTGGTAAGTGGAGGCAGACACTCTCTCTCTGATCTCTGATTTTCAAACACTCTGAACCACATGCTACAATCACAGACACCGTTATGGTCCTTTTCCCTCATATTCTTCAGAAGTTTAACTGGGCTTTCTGACGGAAATCTTGCTTTTGTGCAGCTCATTCAGACTTTTACTAATTGCAGAGCCTTTATTTTTCTTGTCAGCCAAGTCACCTTAATTGTCTTGCCGGAAGGAGCCCCACCCAGCCCTGTTTGGTACCACATGGTTTTCTTTGAAAGGCCCTGCTGTAACAGCAAGAATTGCTGGGTGTCCTTTTCTAAGTAAACAGGAAATATCACTCTGAAAAAAAAAAAAAGAGAGAGAGAGAATCCCTCTCCTCAGCACAAACGCAATAATATGCCAACTTATATTTCCTGTTAATACTGAATTAGGAGCAGGATCTATTTCTTACACCAGCCCAGCCCTCTGAGCTTCTAAACCTTCAATGAACAGAGCCCTAGGGAAGCCTGGTTGACCAGGACATTTTCGACATGCTTCCACTGATTGGGGGGAGGCAGTAGCATCACAGTTAGAAAAGAGAACAATGCATGAAAATAAAACTTGTGTAATATCACATTCAAGGGGCAAGATGGTATGCATCTAAATTTTTAAGTCACAGCAAGAGTCTGTGTTCTGATACTGGATCATCTTTCTATATAGGAAAACTCTGAAGCCTTGAGTCAGTCAGGAGAACTGACCCAGGGCAGGAGGAGGAGACACAGGAAGGATGGCTTTTTTCCCATTACATCAGAACCTGGGTTCGTGTGTCAGGCAGGCGCAGCCCCACGAGTCCTCCGCACACGAGCACAGTAGAAGCCAGCAGGATGGGGATTGCTTTGGTGATGCCGACCAGGGAGCCAAATATTAAGTTGCCCAGGACGGCTGCTGCTTTGCATAGAGCATTCAAGAAGCCGAAGCCTGTTGCCCTGCAAAGGAAAGAGAAGGAAAAGGAAAGGAAAGGAATGGTTGAGAAAATGACTTCGATGATTTCAGCTTTAGACAAAAATGTCCTTTAGAGTTAATTGTCAATGATCTTCAAGTAGCTTATGTTATATATCATTGGAGCAAATAATTCAATGCTTGTTTGCAAATCTGTGTCTACCCATAGATGTTGGCATTGTTCCTTCACCTGTCTGTTGACTTTCTTACCACTTCTGTTGGCTCTTATTCTGCCTATAAATTCCAATTTATTGTGAACAGAAAGCGAAAGAAAATCTCAGGGAGTAAGAAAAATCTCTTCTCTCTTGGCCCAATGGTATTGGAAGAAAGGGTCTCTTAAATCAAAACTATAATCTTATCCTATCCAAACCCATCTCTTCACAAAGAAACAGACATGAAGCACAGGTCATTAGAGAGACATAGGACACCTCTGCTCAGCATGGAAGAAGCTGGGCCACCTACCCACGTGTCACTCTAGGCAAGGTGTGGAAAGGGTGGGATAGAGAAATTGAGCAGCTTCTCATCCCTCTCTTTCTCTCTTTTTTTTTTTTGAGACAGAGTCTCGCTCTGTTGCCCAGGCTAGAGTGAGTGCCGTGGCATCAGCCTAGCTCACAGCAACCTCAAACTCCTGGGCTCAAGTGATCCTTCTGCCTCAGCCTCTTGAGTAGCTGGGACTACAGGAACATGCCACTATGCCCGGTTAATCTTTTATATTTTTAGTTGCCTGGCAATTTTTTTTCTATCTTTAGTAGAGACAGGGTCTCACTCTTGCTCAGACTGGTCTCGAACTCCTGAGCTCAAGCAATCCTCCCACCTCGGACTCTCAGAGTGCTAAGATGACAGGCATGAACCACTGCACCCAGCCAGCTTCTCATCTCTTTACAAGAGTGATTTGTTGGCCAGGCACGGTGGCTCACGCCTGTAATACTCCATTTCTTAAGACATTCTTTGAAAAAGAAAAATTTTACTGTCTTTAATATACAAGTATCAAGTGGTTTTACTGTGGCCTTCTAGGCAGAAACTTCTAGACAGGAAACTACATATACCACTGACATCATGAGAGAATATGAAATTCCTTCTGACTTTATGCGAGTTCACCATTTTTTGGTTGTCAGTTGGCATCTGTGCATATTAAAGGCACATTGAATGCAGGTCTATTTTTGGATGCCTTTTTTTTTTTTAAACCCCCAGTCTGTGAGTTAGTGCACAGCCAATGTTTTCACTGATTAGAGCACACCTAATAAAGGACAGAAAGCACAGATTTTCTTTTTGGCTAAGACACCTATCAAGTAAAGTAAGTAGGCTCTGAAGCGTGGCAAAGTTGCTAAACTGGAATGTGGAAGGAGTATAATGAAATCTCTGAAAGA
>CM052439.1:130920182-130940149 GCA_028533085.1 Varecia variegata
AGTAGCTGGGACTACAGGCATGCGCCACCATGCCCGGCTAAATTTTTCTATATATATTTTTAGTTGGCCAGATCATTTCTTTCTATTTTTAGTAGAGACAGGGTTTCGCTCTTGCTCAGGCTGGTCTCGAACTCCTGAGCTCAAACAATCCGCCCGCCTCGGCCTCCCAAGTGCTAGGATTACAGGCGTGAGCCACCGCGCCCGGCCAGGTGAGCTTCTTAAAAACAGATTTCCAGACCTACTGGGAAGGAAGGTAGGTATATCTGTGCTGGGAGCGGCACCACCAAGTCAGATATCTGGGTTTGAGACTAAGAGATCCAGAGCGAGTTACTTCCTCTCTCTGTGCCCATAAATGGGGTAAGAACACCTACTCTTGCAGGGTTGGAGTGAGAACTAAATAAGGTTAAATAAGATCATCTAAAATACCCAGTGCAGTGCCTTTCACAGATGAGAAAACCAAGGCCCAGAAAGGTGAGGGGCTTTTCCAAGCTACCCAGCTATCTTCTGGCAGTGCCTGCATGTGAACTGCAGTCCCCCCACTCCTGTATCAGTGCTCTTTCCTCCACTCTGTTGATGGAGTAGAGGGAGAAGAGGAGGTGGGTCTCTAACAGGCAATGAGTATGAGGAAGGGGGAGCTGACAGCTGCAGGATCGGGAGGTCGGGCTGTGATGGCAGACGTGGAGAGGACACAGAAGGGCAGCAGAGAGAGGACTGCAGGCCCGTGCTCCCCTCACACTGCCCAGATGCTACTCCCAGGAGAACACACACAGGGAGGAAAACTATAGTCCATAGCCAACTGAATTTTATTTTTTAATTTAATTTAATTTTTAGTTTATTTTTATTCCTTTTTGAGGCAGGGTCTTTCTGTGTCACCTGGGCTAGAGTACAGTGGCATCATCAAGCTCACTGCAACCTCAAACTCCTGGGCTTAAGCAATCCTCCTGGCTCAGCCTTCTGTGTAGCTACGACTACAGGCGTGTACCACCATGCCCAGCTAATGTTTAAATTTTTTGTAGAGACGTGGCCTATGTTGCCCAGGGTGTTTTCAAGCTCCTGGCCTCAAGCAATCCTCCCACCTCGGCCTCCCAAAGTGCTGGGATTGCAAGTTTGAGCCATCATAGCCAGCCTGAATTTTAAAAAGCATATTTCATTCATTCATTCATTTACCTGGAGTTACAGCAGTAAATAAGGAAGACAAAATCCTGCCCTCAAGGAGCTCCCATTCAACTGGGTGACAGAGAGTAAACAAACCTACAACCTAATGTCCTATCATCATAGGGTCTGGGTGGTAACTTGTTACAAAAGTACTTCAGTATAAGCAATATGACAAAGAAATTGTCTCTAATGTATACCCATAGCATTTAAAGCACCTTAATCAGGATCTAAATCTGGCCTTAACAGGCCAGAGAGGGTTATTTAGCATTTTAAATAGCATTTTAGAAATCTGCATAAGAAGGTTGGTTAATGACCATTGAAATGATTTTTTATTGGTGCCATGGAGTGCTGTTGAGGATATGCACTTGATTGGAAAAAATGCTCTGCCCTTCTTAGCACAATGGACATATAAGCATCCTCCAAGCCCAGCAACCTCAAATTGGTGAAATGGTACTCTTGGTCTAGACTCCAGATTCTAGACCCACTTGTCCTGCACCCTGCACTTAAAGAAGAACTCTGTTGCCCAACTGGCCCACAAATCTGGTGGTCCTGCTGTCAATACATGATCACATCCACCTATAATAGATAGGTTTATATTTTATGTATGTATGTTTATGTTATATATGTTTCTATATGCATATATTGATATATGCATGTATCTTTCATGCAAGGACTTATTCAGTATCCAAGGGCAGAGAGAGGGACTTCCCTGGAGCTCAAGAACAGACTTTATGACTGCTTTTGTGTCTGTTTTCACATGTGGCAGGATTTGCTGCCATTGTAATATACCACCTGCTGGGTTGTGGGGGAAGGAAGTATATGTTCCCCACCC
Organism: Varecia variegata; assembly: GCA_028533085.1. Lineage (NCBI taxonomy): Eukaryota > Metazoa > Chordata > Mammalia > Primates > Lemuridae > Varecia > Varecia variegata. Next base: position 130,922,170 of record CM052439.1, read on the forward strand.
CTTCACCCTCCACTTCTGCCAGAGACAAAAGGAATCTGACATTTGCTGAATGGCCAAAGTATAACGTACATAATAATAATGCATATAAATAAAATAATATTATATATAATAAAAACATATATACATAAAATAGAAACCTATATAATATAATAAGGCATATAAAAAATAAAGCAGAGTAAAGGGTCATGGATGGAGTGTATTACATGGGTTGTTTACACAGGATAGTTAAAAGATTCCTTCACATCAACATCTTCAAAAATAAGGGAGATCTTTATGACCACAGATGCAGAATGTATTAAAAAAAAATGCTATACCATTATGGAATAGCAGATGATGATGGTATGGTGAAGAGAATTCTAAAGTTAGGAAGTCCCTGAGATACCATTTATTTCAATCTTCTCATTTTATATCTGAAACTACTGAGGCCCAGTTCTGCTGAGTGGTCTCCCTGAGGTCACGCAGCTGGTCACTAAGAGACCAGGATTACAGACTTTCAGGATTGAGCATGGGGAGGAAATGAGAGAACTCTGTCCAAACAAGAACAGCCCTGAGGGGAGGGGCTTAGGTTGGTTAATTCCGGGCAGATGTTTTGATTTTAGCTCATCAAGGGAGAGACCAATCCCACCGTGCTGGGTGACAGCAGCAGCTGCCCAGGACTCAGGCAATAGCAGGTGTGAACAATCAGGGTTTTACTCTCAAATCCTTTCTGCGGTCATGTCTCAAACTGTGCATGCGTAAGGGGGAAGGAAGACAGAGGCCAGAGGGCAGAACGTGCTGCCAAAGAACCCCCGTGAGGCGGGCCTGCGGGGCTGCGGGAGTCCGTGCGGAGATGGAGCCAGGCTTGCATCCCTCCCCAGGTGTGGGGCTCCTTACCCCGAGCTCCACGGACGGGGAGTGAAAACGGCCACTGGCCCGTAAGCACGCAGGAAGTGTGAGCGGCGGGACTCCGCCACCGCCACACGGTGGCAGCAGAACGTCACCGCCTGGACGCGGAAGAACACGCAGGACGAAACCTAGAACCGGAGGAGCCGGGCTGAGCAGGGATGAGCTGGGCTGAACCGAGATGAGCCACCCTACGTGGGCAGCGCTTATCACTCTCGGGAGGTTTACAAGTCTGACAAGGAGGGGGAGAAAAACAGGGGAGGTGAAGGATGGGAAAGTCCAGTTCAACCGATCATTATTTATCATTTTCTCTTTGAAGATTTAAAGAGATGAGGGAAAATTGCTTTATTTTTCCCGGTTAGGGCATGGGGGGGTGCGGTGGGACCCTCAACAAAGGGAACGTATCTTCTGTTGGTGTGTCCCAGTCCTGCTCACGAGGAGGGTTAACAGCAGTTTTGCTAGTGGCAGGGCCTGGGGGTGGAAAAATGAGGGAAAAGGAAGCTCCCCTGGACCAAGGTGTTGGACGGGTAGGGTTCCCTTTCGGAAAACTCTAGCAAGCTTGACAATCCCTTCTATCTCTGGCTCATGCCGCATCCATGTTTCCCATCTAGTAGAAGAATCTCGTGATATGTCAGTTGCCCATGATCTACATTCCATATAACAGGCTCCCTGCTTGTTTTTGACACGGGAGGGGGCTGATACAGACATTGTCAAAATACCATCCATTGAGTTGTATATTCAATACTGCCCCAGACTTCAAACGTCTATCATTTTGCCCCGTTCTCCAGTTCTTCCCTCATATGTAACCCTGTCTTCCCAGCTGCACAATCAAGGACAAATACTCGACTGCAACCACTTATTTTTTCCATCTTCCCACTTTACCCCACAGATCCCTGCAGAACTACAAGTATTCCTTGCTCCTTCGGGGCCATGCCTAAGAATTAAGAGTCCGTACTGCATGGACCCCTGCGTCGCAGTCAGTGTGGCAGATGCTGTGGGCATTGGGAAGTGGGCCGTGGTAAGACTCCCAAGCTGTTCCTACAGAGTTGGGAAGGTTTAGGATCAAGATGGAGGTGATTAGCTGGGGTTGAGTGCATGAACAGAGAGGCACCTTCCTCTTCCACCTCTTCCATAACTTCCACTGTATTTAGTTCTGACATCTTGCCTCTCTGTTTGAGGCCAGTTCCGGCCCTGGGCAAGAGTTAGTCCAGTGAAGGCTGAAGACCAACTGCAAGCCATTACTGCCCTACTGTCCCAGGCATAGATTCTTCAGGTCTCAGCTTAGATGTTACTTCTTCCAAGAAACTTTGATGCTCTGAGGGCCTCAGAGCAATATGTGCTTCTCACATAATGATCTTGACCATACTATATTGTAACTGATGTTTACTTGTCCTTATGAGAATAAAGACCACAAATGTCTTACTCATGGTTGTATCACAGGCATTAAAAAAAAAAACCCTGTTGAATAAGTAAATGAACAATAAAAATTCACATTGAGATGGAGTAGACCTACTTTTCTTATTCTTCCTGCTAAGTACAACTAAAAATCCTGGACATTATATATGAAATAAACATAAAAAGACTTGGAAAGATAGAGAAAAAAGGCAGAGCTGCTAGAGAGCTTGGGGATGGTGAGTGCCCTGTGTTTGCTTTTTTGCCTCATAGATCTCAGACCTGGAGTTGAAGAAGCTGGCGACCCGGAAATGCCAACAGCCACAGACAAAGAAAAACCCCTGCCAAAGCCTGCTCTTTCTAGCCAGAGGACCAGGAAAAGGGCAGTGTAGCAAGACGGAAAACTTCTAGACAATAAACTCTCTTTTCCAACCAAACACCAGAAAAAATTGTAGCCCAACCACCAGCTACACCAGCAAAGATCTAGCGGGGAGCCTAGACTTCCACCCTCATGAAACTCTAATGGGGTGCCCCCACACCACCATTGGCATGGTGTCAGAGAAGGCTAAGTAGGGAGCTGAGACCCTCACCCCTCCTCCCCACTCCATAGTATCCATGATCATGAGGACTCCAACCCCCGCCCAGCAGTAACAAGGACGTTCCCTATCGGATGGCAATGGATGGTGAGTAGGGAACCTGTACTTCTATCCTCACCTGGTAATGATGAGGCAATACCTCCCCTTCCCTTGCCAGAGGGGAGTCAGAGAAAGCCAACCAAAACAAAGGCTTAAATAGGATCCAAGTACTCATAACGTAATATGAAAATGACTGCTTTCAATCCAAAAATCACTCATCATACAAATAACCAGGAAGATTTCAAACAGAATGAAAAAAAGAGAATCAACAGACAGCAACACTGACATGACAGAGATGTCAGAATTATTTGACAAATATTTTAAAGTAGCCATAATGATGCTTCAGTGAGCAATTATGACCACTCTTGAAACATGAAATTTAGAAAGCTTCATGAAAAACTAGAAAGCCTCAGCAAGGAAGCAGAAGAAATAAAGAAGAACAAAATGGAAATCTTAGAACAAAATATGATAACAGACACAAAAGGCTTAGTGATGGGGTTGAACAGCAGAACGGATGAGACAGAGGACAGAATCAGTGAACTGGAAGCTGGAACGATAGAAACTATCCAATGTGAACGACAGAGAAAACAGACTAAGACAAAAAATTAACAGGAAATCAGGGACCAGTGCGAGCATACCAAAAGATCGAATATTTATGTCATTGGAGTTCAGGCAGGAGAAGAGGAAAAGAGTGGGGCTGAAAAAGGTATTCACATTGTTAAATAAGGTTTATGGGAGGCTGTTGTTGACTAGCCTGGTGTGAGGCCACAGCACTGTCCCTTCCTCCCTCCTTCACTTGGGTTTGACATCTGCTTCTCAGAGGACTTGAGCTAACACAAACAGCAACTTGTTTTTATTTCAGTTGATGTTTAACCTTTCCAACAACAGAAACATAGTAGGTCCATGCTTCTATTTGCCCCATTTGTGTGTGCTTTTCTTAAAGCCAGATTTTTGTCACAGGACAACACTCAGCCTTCCATTCCTTACGGCAGCTGACTCATCTAACATAGCAGCAAACCCTTACAGTGTAAAACAAAAAGGAAGGAGGCTATGACCTCGCCTTGCTTTAACATTGAGGAGTTTATATTAAATGTATGGTGTAATCTGCACCTGGGTCCTGTTTGCAGAATGAGAGGTTGATGAAAGAAAGCTCAGTGAAAGCTGCAGGGTCTTAATCTTGCTTTTGGCAGCACCCCCACCCCACAGCCCAAGGCATCCACCTCAGGACCTTGCCCACAAAAGAATATTAACATTTGTTGAATGAAGGAAGAAGATGCTGTATGTAGATTGCACAGTTCCTTTCAGAGACTATGTATTTAACAGGAGGTTTGCTGAGGGTCTGAATTAAAATATTAGATAAGCAGATACCCAGAGTTCTTGAGGGTCAGATGTTCTGCAGGGAGATGGATAGATGAGTACCTACAGGGTTTCTTCTAGCTCAGTAATACATGTGTTCTAGAAGAAGAAATGTAAGTTAGAGCCTGGACACACAGAGAATGTACCCCATTAGGGCCAATAAACAAAGGAATGAACCCTGGGGAGGGACTCAGGATCAGTTGCAAATTGATATCCCAAATGTTTCAGCATAGTTCTAGAAAAAATCCTCCATTTCTAAGTCCAAATAATACTGACTCCATCCTCTAGCTCAGAGGGCTTCCATGGCAACAAAACAGAGGAGCTGTATGTGAAATTAAAGAAGGCAAAGGTCATTTGTCTTAGCTCATGGCAAATGGCAAAACAGAGTTTCTATTTTTTAATTATTCGGCTGCTGTAGCTCTACCCCAAAGCCCTACCTTCTAGTCTTTTCTCTGATATGAGGCACACAGTCTCTGGGTCTCCATTTTGAAAGCAATTGTTTTTTTTTTTTTTTGTAACTAGAAACATGTTGGGCTTTCTTCCAACAAACCAAGAAGTTCAAGAGATATGTTCTAGAGACCTCGTCATGGTTGCTTAATGCACAGCTCATGCAGACACCTGCAAATGTAAGATAACGACCCTCTCAGGACTGATTAGTCTCTTAAAATGTGGGCCAAGATAGGCTATTAAATCCTAAGCCTCACCGCCTCATTACAGCTTCCTCATATTGTTAGCCAACAAACTAAGTCATGAACACAATTAAATTCCTTCACTGGTTTTGTTGCCCTATTAATTCCTGCTAGGAACTTTATTCCTCTTTCTTTCTTTCTTTCTTTTTTTTTTTTTTGAGACAGGGTCTTACAGATCTAGGCTGGAGTGCAGTTTATAGTAGTGTCATTATAGCTCATTGCAGCCTCAAACTCCTGGGCTCTAGTGATCCTCCTGCCTCAGCCTCCCAAAGTGCTGGGATTACAGCCATGAGCCACTGCACCTGGCCTACATTTTCTTTTTAAAAGATACAAATAGAACCTACATTTCATAAGCCAGATTTTTTTTGAATTTCACTTTCTTGGGGAAGTGATAGTTTGGCTTGTTTTTTAATGACTTTTCAGTGGTCCCATGGGACTTGAAGTGCCTCTTCCCAGAGGCCCATATCAACATACCTCCGGTCTGTGGGGTACAGTTCCACAGTGACCACATCAAGAGAGTTCCAGGCCGAGATGGTCAATCCGTTGTACAGACACAGCATGCCTATCATCATGGATTCGCTGGTGCCAAACCAAAGGAAGAAACAGCTGATCCCCGAAAGCACCATAGAGCCACCTGCCAACAATGCAGACAAAAGGTTGGAATATTTCCCATCATCTTAATAGAGCAAGGACCCTTGGGTCTTTGAGATCTCTCAGGAAAATTCTACATGGAAGCTGCAGACTGGGCTCCACAAAGCTCAAATACATACAGGTGCATTCACCTGTATGAAAGGTTCGTCCCTCTAACCGCCTTCTGAACACAGCAGGTAAGAAATGCACATCATCCATTACTCAGCTACTTAAGTGGAAAAATATACATTAGTTACACATAATTAGTTTTTCAGTCTGTTAACTCATGGAAACTGCTCAAATGAAATGTAATTAGACATAATTTTCACTACAATTTAGTCCTAATGAAAGGTCCAAGGGATTGCTCCTCATGGGATGCAAATTTCTAAGGGATGGGGCGGCAGGGGGCGGGTACAGTGGGAAACAGGGTCCCTCTAGACTGCAGGGGCAGCTCTCTCATTTGACATGAAAGCGAGCACATACCTAGCATTGTTAAGCGCCCGATTCTGTCCATCAGGAGAGCAGACACGATGTTCCCTGGCAACACCGCCAATGTCCCCAGGAAGTTGACAAAATAAATCCAGTAGGCACTATAATCATCATCAAAGGTAATCTGACATCCCGTCTTGTTGTGAGAAAATGAGCAGTTTTTAAATTCACTGTCAATGAATTTATATGGTTCAAAATCTGTAGAAATAACAATAATAGCAAAGACAATTCATCAAGCTCTTAATGGGTGTGCACTAGTACAAGAAAGCCTATTCACAAAAGAATCACGGTCTTGTAAATTCCTTGAGGGCTTTTGTGCCTGGACGGGCTTTGCTTTTTGTGCCTTCTTCTGGCCAAAGCACAGGGTCTAGGCCAGGACCTCACATTACAAAGTAGCTGAATGATGAGATACCTTTGTTCAGTAAAGGAATAAATTAAGTAAAAGAGGCCAGTTATCTTCTGATTTCCTATGTTTGGCCATTGCTAATTATATTACTTGCCTACTCCTTTACAATATTACTTTGTTCTAATTATTATGTTACATAAAGACTATCATTATAGTACTAATAGCTTACATACTACAATTATAAAAACAATTTGTTTCAGAATGTGCATGAATCAGCCTTATTATTGCCATTTTATGGGACTCTGTGGCACAGAGAAGGAACAGGCCTTTCCTTGGGTCCTTGAGACTGAATTTATAATTTGAGGTCTTTGTGGAGGAATACACTGAGGAACAGCCTCAGCAGAAGGTTGCTAACATTCACTTCTGGAACCTGGGACTATCCATATTGCAGATGGTGGTGGGTTCTGCTAAAAGGCTGTGAGACTGAAAACTGTTATCTTCCTTGCTGATCAAGATCTGCCAAAAAAGCTGATCTTCTTAGGTTGAATGGATTAGAAGACAGTGATAGGTAGTGCTGCTTAAAAAAACCAAAAAACGGAGACAGCTGATCCCATTCTCATTTGGAGCTGGGCAGAGCTGGCTCCTGTCTGAGCACCAGGAAGGCAGGGCTGGCAACAGGGTACACACCGATACTCCTGCCAGTGCCAGGCTGTTATGCTGGACTCATTTTATAGGACAGACAGACCAGTGGGTGGGGGTGGGAAAGCATGGGCTCTGAAATCAGATAAACTTGGGTTCAAACACCAGCTGTTACTAGGTCTATGATTATGGTCAAATTACTTAATTTTTCTAAGCCTCGGCTATTGTGCAAACTTAGATAATGAATGTCTAGTGACCTACAGTAGGAAATGGCATATAGTAGGTGCTCAATAAATGTTTGCTTCCCCTCTTAGCCCCCACCCCCCCGCAGGAGATTTTCAAACTCCATTATATGGATTGGGCTAAAAAATTATATCTGATTGAGCATAGTCACATGTTGTCCATCTCTGTTGACTGTAGAGTTAAAGCATGCTCACCTAAGCAAACACCAGATTTTGAAACCAGGATTATTAAATAAGCTACAGGTTAATTCTTTGCTATAAAAATTATTCTCCAAAGGACTTTTTCTTTTTGCCAGCTTTGAACTTCGGCAAGCCCCCTTTACATTAAATCTGACACAGACAAACAATGTAAGTTTACATTTGACCCAAGCTGATTTAGGGAACTTGTTCATTTACTCTTTAATATCCATTTCCCACATAAGCTGCTGCCCATCCTATCACATGGTTATCACATTTCTGCCGAGAGCTGGGACCTAAGTAGCATACCTACCTGTGTTGTCAAAAACAGTATCAATAAATGTGCAGTTCTTGAAGTAGGTGTTGACTGAAGTCACATCCTCAAAGGTGCAGGACTTAAAAACTGAATCTTTGAAAGTTACGGATTTGAACTTGACCCCTAGGAATCTGTCCAACACACACACAAAAATTTACATCAATGACTTATATCCATCAGAGTTCAAAGCTAAGTCAAACAGGTTTAGAGATGTGACGCCCCACTGTGGACTTTCTTAATTATAAAGGACATAGGTTCATGGATGTTCTAAGCTCTTTGCTTTTTCCTCATCCAGCCTGTCCTTTGGCTCTTCCATTGCTCACCAATATTATTTTCCACCAGGAGAAGAGATGACACTCACAATAACTTCCTTAACTCTTTGAGATGTTGGTAAATGGTTTCATGAGGTATGCAATTGAAAGTAGAGAGTTGGGGGTTATCTGTGGCTATTAATTCTTTATTTTTCAATCTTATCCTTTTGTTTCTTCATGCATGCTTTTATTTGAAAATTCTCTATTTGGGTTAATGGCTTTAACTTGAGGACATTCTCCTATGCAATTTTTAAATAAGATTCTATTTCCTAATCTGAAAACCCAAGGCTTCTGCATTCTACTGTAGGAACTTCCAGTTACCTTGAAGAAGGGCATGAGAATTCTGTTTCATTTATGAGAAAAATGACTGACTTAGGGGTCAAGAAACTCATAGGTCACACTCATTTCCAGGAGTATTCTTCTTCTCACAGCCAACAGATACTCCTTGGAACAAATAGAATTCTGAGAGCTCTGCTTATTTTCAGAAATATGTAGAAAATCAAATCTGTTCAGCTAGATTTTTGACTATTATTTCTTAACTTTTTTTAATGGCTTTCATGTTTGACATCAACATTTTTGGGTATTAAAAGGGGGAATTCTAGGTGGTGAAGATGATAATAGTCTTAATGATCATAACATCTTATAAGAGTCTGCGACTCAGGCCTTATCAGCACTCATAAAGACTCCCAGCGCACAGATAAATATTCATAATGTACTTTGGTACTTTACTAAGAGACTATGAATGTTTCTACTTAGCCAGTCACTGACAGGAAAATGCTTGTTCACCAGAGGACGGAGTTATTCTATCAATATCTCTTTTATAAGGGGCAGAAAGGAACTGATCCTTATAGACAAGTGAGCTGACTTAAAAGCAATTCACTAACTATTGAGTACTTTCAAATTTATTCTCACCCTAATTCCTGATTGCATTTGTTGGTTCAAAATGTACTGTGGCCTCACAGACCAATGAGCTTAAAAAAATAATCTTGTTTCAACCTCCACTCCAGGGACCCAGAGTAAAACCATCTATTAATAAATACACTAAAGGAGGGTAAATAATGGCACATTTTAAGACAATTACCAATTTTCTGAAATGGAACTGAATTTGCAAAGGGGAATTAATTGTAGTTTTTGAATGGATAATATACACACAGAATACCCATGGTACAAAATTTAAAAGATTGAAAATGGAAAAACCAAGTCTTTTTCTGCCCATCCCCAAGCCAACCAGGTCCTCTGCCCCGGGATGACCACTGCTGTCAGTTTCTCCTGCGCTGTCCCAGGAGTGCTCTGTATACAAAGTGCTCGCTACACCTTGCTCTGTCTCCCTATAGTCTACCTTGGAGGTTATTCCGTATCAGCACAGGAAGAATTGCCATTTTATGCTGTTGAATAGGGAAAGCTATTTTTTAAAAAATGAGTCACTTAGTGATATTTCAAAATTTTATGAAGGACAAAACATTCTTTTCTATCATCTTTTAAAATAAATGTATAATGTATATGTTTTACAAGGATTTTAATACTATTAAAATGATTAATCATTATAATGCTAATGTAAAAAAATTCTAAGTGACGATTGAATATCCAGCTTGAACTGTAACAAATAGGACTGTCAGAGACATGAATATATATTAGAAATTTCTACTGGAGTAACAATACTTTCTTAGCTAAACAAACGTTCACCTTAGAATTACAGAGCATTTGACCCTAAGGTTTCTATGAAATACAAGTGCAGTATTGCATGTGGGAGAGTGAAGCTGATCCCATATGGCTTGGATTATGATGAGGTCCCTCCCTGAATTACTAATTCAAACAATTACCTCCCAGTTAGTAACTCTCCTTTCCATTACACAGGTCATAAGCATCCCACAGAATTCTTTTTCATCTTTCCAGACTGGTTTTTGCCCTGGGCAACTTTGATTATTTTATATTTTTACTTTTCTCACTTTTGAAATTGGGACAATTTCCTAAGAATGATGGAAGGGTGATCATGAGCTCACACCAGCAATTATTTGTTCAGACAACAAGTACCTGGATATAAACAGGTATTAATACCTTGTCTGTTCTTTTCCCTCTCTGAAAGAATGACCCAGAACCACCTGCCTGAGCCAGTTCTCCCTTGTCAGCAAGAAGCATTTCAGATCCTGTACTCAAGAGTCCCTTGTTCATGCCTTCCATCTTTTCAAAGCCCTGAACTTTAGAGAATCATTCCTGTTCTTTAATCGAAACTCTTCCTGATATACCCCAATTGTGGATTCAGCATAGTGGAGAAGAGAGGAATTCCGAATAGTGTCCCCTTTCTAGGAACAGAAGACTCATCCAATTACAGTTCAGATTTCTTCTGTGAATTAAATAATCCTATAGCCCATCTTATTTCCTCATACTCCTCACTCTTCTCTACCCTATTTTCATTGCTCTTCAAAAGTCTCTCTAAATTTTCTTTTCACATCGGTCAATTCCACTGCTTAATAAATATGAAGCAACTCACTTGTTTAAATAAATATCAACAACTAGAGTTTCAAAAATAGTTTTAGGTGAAGTAACTGATAAATGTGTACCTTTTCTTTAAAACCCATTTGGAAGTATTCAAATTCATCATGAAAGTGACTACATGTAAAAACTAAAACAAAAAAAAAATTATGCATGTTTCAGTGCAGTGACAGCTAACAAGAAATAAATTTTTGTGGCTGGGTAGCACATTAAATTATTTCAAAGTTTCTAGACCTGCCGTTGTCGTATTCCATTCCAGTATGAATCTGATTTTCCATTGTAAAGTTAATACTGAAATTTGCATATTTATCTCTCTCCACATTTCTGGTTAGCAATGCATATTCATCAGACTGCAGATGTTTAATGACATCAGGGAACCAAACAGATAATCCATAGTACCTGCAAAGACAAAGAAATATGAGTTTGTAAATACATTAGCACACCAGAGTCAATGAACACCTCCCTAACGTTTTCAGAGCTTTCCAGAGAAGCCCTGGCTCCGTATAACATTATAAATAAATCATATAGTAATCCAGGTTACCCCCCAACCAATAATCTGCAAAAATCAAGCTAGAGAGATGGCCTGGGGTCAGCTGGAGAACCACAGGTATGTAATTCCTGGACCCCTCCTTTGGGAAGAGATCTGCTGAAAGAATCCCATCCTACACCACACATGGTGCTATGATCTGAATGTGTCCTCTCAAAATTCATGTGTTGGAACTTAAACCCCAATGTGATAATATTAGAGGTGGGGCCTTTAGGAGGTGATTAGGTCTCGAGGGCAGAGCCCTCATGAATGGGATTAGTGTCCTCATAAAAGAGGTGTGAGGGAGCTGCCTCCCTCCCTTTTGACTCTTCCATTCCTTCTGCCACATGAAGACACAGTGTTTGTCTCTTCTGGAGGACTCAGCAACAAGGTACCATCTTGGAAGAAGAGACCGGATCATTATCAGACCCTGAACCTGCCAGTGGCTTGATCTTGGACTTCCAGCCTCCAGCACTGTGAGAAATAAATTTCTATTATTGGCTGGGCATGGTGGCTCACGCCTGTAATCCCAGCACTTTGGGAGGCTGAGGCCAGGAGTTCCAGACCAGCCTGGGCAATATAGAGAGAGCCTGTCTCTATAAAAAAAATTCAAAAAAAAATTCTGTTACTTATAAATTACCTAGTCTGTGGTATTGTGTTATGGCAGCACAAATGGATGAAGACATCTGGCATCCTGGCCCCAATGTCTTTCTCATCATCCCAGCTTGTGCTGAGAAAACCTATCTCCTAGTCTGGTGGTACAAACTCCTGGGATCCAAGAACTGTGAGAGCGCTTAAAGAATAACCTCTTTCATGAATGGAGAATCTTTCTTGGTTCCTACACTACTGTGATACTGCTAACTTGGGGGCAGGGCCCCATTTCCCAGGATGGTTCAAGGTTGTGAAAAGGACATTCAGGTTGTTATCTGAAAATACAAGTGATTTCTCCTTTCTGTCTCTTGGCCTCTAAAGTGTTATTGTAACAGCTGTGTTGTGCGGCTGTGCTGTTCAGTACAGTAGCCACTCACCACATGTGGCTACCAAGCAGCTGGGATGTGACTAGTTCAAACTGAGACATGCTAGAAATACAAAATACCACAGGATTTTGAAGACTTATGAGAAAAAAATGTGTAGTCATTAATAACTTTTATATTGATTATATGTTGAAATGATACTATTTTGGGCATAATGAATCGAATGAGTATAGAATTAAGATTAATTTCACCTGCTTCCTTTTTTTTCCACATGGCTACTACTAGAAAATTTCAGATGACATCTGCAGTTCACATTTCTATTGGACAGAGCTGCTCTAAAGCAGTAATTCCCAAAGTGGGGTCCCTGGACCAGGAGCATCAGCATCACCCACAAACTTGTTTGAAATGCAAACTCAGGCTCCACTGAGAGCTGATGAATCAAAAGCTCTGGTGGTGGAGTCTTTGAGGTGATTTTTCTGATGTGCACTCAAGTTCAAAAACCACCACTCTGGTTTATCCGAAGCGACACTTACCTACACAAAGAAAAGAAGTGGTCTGCCTTTGCAGGCAGACAGGCTGGGTTTGAATACCGGGTCACAGCTCTTACCAGCTGCATGAACTCAGGCCAGTGATCTAAACCTCAGTTGCCCATCTCTAATATCAGAATGATGGTCATATCCACCTTGTCGGGTGGTTGCTCAGACTAAATGGCATGCAAAGCACCCAGCACAAAGAGAGTGCTCCAAGGACATATGAGTCGTTTTTAATCATCATCATTGTCATCAGGATTCCTGAAACATCTCTGCCTCAGGATTCAGATCACAAATTAATTACTGTGGGGTATGAGGGTGGTCACTGAATAAGAAACGACTCAGGATGCAATATCTATGGCATTGCTCCCTCATCAGATACGTGGGGCAGAAAAACTTTAGGATGGCCATAACGAGGGAAGCACATTGCCCTGGAATGTCCATCATCAATGATGTGGAGGGGTTTCAGCTACTTTTTCATTCATTCAGCAAACATTTACCAAACAATCACTAAATGTTAGGCACTGCTTAGGTTCCAGGGATATAGCAGTAAAGAAATCATAAGGCTTAAAATCTGGTCAATAGGCCGGGCGCGGTGGCTCAGGCCTGTAATCCTAGCACTCTGGGAGGCCGAGGCGGGAGGATTGTTTGAGCTCAGGCGTTCAAGACCAGCCTGAGCAAGAGCGAGACCCTGTCTCTACTAAAAATAGAAACAAATTATATGGACAGCTAAAAATATATATAGAAAAAATTAGCTGGGCATGGTGGCGTATGCCTGTAGTCCCAGCTACTCAGGAGGCTGAGGCAGGAGGATCGCTTGAGCCCAGGAGTTTGAGGTTGCTGTGAGCTAGGCTGATGCCACGGCACTCTAGCCCAGGCAACAGAGTGAAACTCTGCCTCAAAAACAATAACAAAAAAAAATCTGGTCAATAATGAATACGTAAACAAAATAAACCAGATAATGATTACCACTCTTGACCCCTTGACAGTAGGACTTCTGTCTACTTCATACCTTGCCTAGCACTTAGGAACACAGTAGGCACTTACTATATGTTAATTCCCAGCCTTCCCTTCCTTCAGGGATTAATGGATTTTCTAGAATTTGGGTGGGAATGACTTTACATATTCTAAGTCAACTCTCTTAATTTAGAAATGAGGAGCTGAAATGAAGTAATGTCCCCAAGTCACACAGCTAACCGAGTCACCCAGAGAATGAGCTGCTGGGTCTCCCGACCCCAGCTTCCTTCTTTCCCCCTGTCCCACCTCACTCAGCACTGGGAAAGAACAGTCATCTTTGATCACTTGCCTGTTTTAATTTAGGGTTGTTAAGAGATGGAACTTGCAGCTTAAATGTTAGGCTCTACCAGGCACCAAGATCCTACTGACCTGAAAGTGTAGGGTATTATCTGGTTGCCTTTTTCTAACCAGTAAAATTAGGCAACAACAGAGTTGTACATTCTAAGCTGTCTGCATCAATGATTAGCACATCAAATCCTGACATTTTCTCCCTACCTCCTCTTTTCCTAGAACACATATAGCAGTTTTATTCCCTTGGCAACAACTGTTTATTGAGCTCCTACTATGTGCCTGGGACACGTACCAGTGAATGAGACAGTTTAAACCCCTGTCCTCATGGGGTTTCCAGACAGGGAAGCCAGACTATTCTCTATACAGAATAAAGAAGGCTTTTGCATATTCAGAGGTGGAAAGTGCTGTGGGGAACAACAGAGCTGAGAGGGGGAGAGGGGAATTTATAAAAAGGTGTGTAGGAGGGTGAGAAGGTGACATCTGAGGGAAGACTTGAAGAGGTGAGGAAATGAGCGGGGCAGGTATCTGGGGAAGTGTTCAGCACAAAGCCCTGAGATGGGGACAGTTCTGGGATGTTCAAGAAGAGCAGAGAGGCTGGCGTGGCTGGGGCTGGGAGAGGATGGTGGAGAAGTCACAGGGCAAATCATCCAGGGCCTTAACGGGTTTTCCAAACACTCTTGGTTTTGCCACCCAGGCCTTATGACAAGATAAATAAAATAACTGGTTTATAAAATCACAACTGTCAGAAAATCTAAGCTGAAAAGAAAATTCTTCACTAGCAGGTTAACAGCATCCAGCGGTACAAGAAGAGAAGGCAGCATGGCTGGGAGTTGCAGTGTGAAAATTCAACAATTTTGCTTGCCAAGAATTTAAATATCACTTACCCAAAGGACAGCGTGAACCAAACAATTGTAAGCTTTATCGTATTTTCCCTGACTGGGTAGTTGAAACATCTCATAAAAGTCAGCCAAATCTGTGAAATATTAGAGAGTTAGTTTTCTTATGCAGTAACTTAGTCAACCCCACCCCCGCTTCTACCAAATTATAAACAAGCCGAGTTTTCACTGGGTTGAATTCATTTCAACTTAAAATGTAAAAGCTAAAGGCCATAGGAAACCAAATACTGGGATTTTCATTTTTCAGCTTCCTGGAGGCCAATGGACAAAGTAACTCAAGACTTCAAGGCACCCCATCCCTACACCAAGACCCCTGGCCTAATGCCTTCCCTTTCCCACAGACAGAATGTATTGGTAACTTCAGATCCAAAGCAGTTCCAAGTGCCTGGTCCCAGTCCAGGAGTCAGGTGTAGGTGTCCTGGGCAGCAGGGAAGAGCCTCTCTCCTGGGACAAGCGCAGTCAACCCCTCTTCTGACTCCCCTCACATGCAATAAGTTGACATGCAGTGCAGGACTTGTTACTTACTCCATACAGTTCCGTGCGGATCCGAACAAAACACCTCCTGTACCATGTTCCCGTGTCACTCTCAATTTCAATCAGCTCATCTATTTGTTTAGGGGTTTTGATTTTGTTTACCTGTAGAGAACAACAAAGTGCAAAGTGCCGAGTTCTCTTCTCTGAAGTTGCTGAGCTTAGGCTTATAATTTGTTTTTACAGGAGCAAAAATGGCTCCAATAAAAAGTAAGCAGTATTGATAATCACTCCGTAAGTGTACAGGTCCAAATAGCACTTAAAAGAACCAAATAAAGAATGAGTGAGAGGGAATACCACAGAGAAATGGGAGAAGAGTAAGTAGCAATGGAATAGTATGAAACCAAAATGCCCTTCTCTGATCATTACTGCAAGGACACACATTAGTATTAATAGATAAAACATCCAGATTGAATAGCTTCTGGATTAAGAATTATTTTGCTTGAACTAAAGTGAGTGTATATACTTTTCCTTGAAGCCTTATTTGATGAATTTGACCTCTAACGCTAGCTCTTAAAGCTTTTGTTCTTAGAGGACCACCTTGGCCCTTTCTTCCTTCCCCACAGCCGTACCCGCAGTGGCTGGTCAGCACAGACCCACAGGTGGCCCCGATGCAAGGTTAAATGGATGAGTTTCGATTGCAAACATCAACACCAATTTTTCAGCCACATAAGGGAAATAAAAGATGGAGGGTCAGTATAAAAAAGCTACATCTATGACTTGTTAGCTTCCTTTCACTAAGGAAAAGATCCACAAGACAGGGGAAGCAATGGTTTCAACACAGAGAGTGAATCCTGAAAATACAAAAAAAGGAAGAATTATTCCTTTGTGGACCTGGCTTACCTTCCTCTGTTAATCAAGATTTACCTGTTTTTGTTTAATCTGAGAGGACAGGGAAATGTGCATACATTACCCCTGCCAGGGATTTGAACAGATTTTTCTGGAGATCCTGGCAACATCCAAAGAGACAATTCTATTGTGGGAAGCCAGGTACCAAGGCTAGCTTTTGACAGAGGTGACTTGGGGACCCTTGGCATCTTCCATATTATACCAGGTAGGCAGTAGCTTCCTTCTGGCCAAGTAGACAAAGATGTCTTAAGAGAAGCAATTTCTGAGTTAAATATTGGGATTCCAAACGTAGTGGGCTCAAAATAATCCATGTACGGATTATTTTTTAATACTCTAGATTTAAAAAAAATTTTTTTAACATTAAAGGAACGTTCTTAATTCAACATACTACTTTTGGGAGGCTTCCTCTTCTCCACTCATCAATGTTTGTTTTTTGCTCATTCATTCATTGGTACCCAGGGGCGTGCAAACGTAAAACATCATACCCTCCAAGCAATTACCATACAAAGTGAAAGTACTCTAACGGAGGTCTACGTAAGGTGGGAGAGAAATACTGTTCAGAATATCCTATTTGATCTGGGAGTGCGAGAGAAGGCTTCATGAACTGCAGAATTTAAGCTGAGGCTTATAGAGAAGTATGTTATCTGCCATGCATGTAAAGTGCTTGGAGGACATTCCCAGTGGGAGGAATACCATGTGCAAATGTCCAGAGAGGTACGGCAGAAAATAGTGTTTCTCTCGTATTTCTCTCGGCAGGGTAACTACAAAGAGTTTGGGATTCCTGAAGAATGGTACAAGGACAGAGGGCAGTGAGTGATGAGGGTTGAACCAAATCAGTGGCAGTAAAAATCAAAAGTAAGAGGCAATAGTGAGTGTTGTTTAGGAGGTAGGATAGCAGGACATAGTGATTTTTTTTGGATGTAATGAGGCAAAAGGAAAGAAATAAATAGATGGTTTCCCATTTTAGGTGGTGCAAGTGGTACTTGCTGATAGAATTTAGGACAAGGATGAGGCTTGGGGACTCTAAGGTGATAAGTTCAGATTTAGAGATACAGTTTTTGAAGGGTCTATAGGATCTATAAGGATGTCCACAAAGCCCTTCAACGTGGGCATGTCTGGAGCTCAGGAGATTTGTGCATTAGGAGACAGAAATGCAGGAAGCAGCTGAGATCAGCTAAGAAAAGTATACACAGTTAAAAGAGAAGTTAGCTGAAAATAGAGTCCTGAAAAACAATATTTAAGGTAAGGGCATACTAAGATGAGCTTCTAAAGGAGACCATAGGAGAATGCATGCAACTTCATTGTATTGTAGCCATAACAAGGAAAAAGGTAAATTTGTCGTGGTAGAATCATGTGATAACTTTGAAAGTCACATATAAATAACTTTGAGATTATCCATTCTTTTGGAGTGTTCCAAACTTATTCTCCTCTAATGTTAGTACAATAACATTAACACAGACAACCATGAGTGGACCTGGTAACTCAACCCTTCTAGAAGAAAAGGCAGGTAAGCAGGGCAAAAAGGCCCTACAGAGACACCTTCTCAGAAGGTCTTTGGTAGATAAAAGGTTTTATCATCATCTGGCTGAGAGGGGTTAAGTGATGAGTATTCAGATGACGTCTCAAGATTTCTCCAGCTTTATGACCCTTTATCTTAAAAATATTCTTCCTCTATTGTACATATACTCAAAATAAAAGGCTACTCAAGGTTTTCAGGCCCTTAATTGAGGACATCCATTACTTATCTTCATTTCTCCATTACACTGCAGAGA
>CM052439.1:130940649-130966470 GCA_028533085.1 Varecia variegata
AAACAGTCCTGTGACCATAAGCTCTTTAAGTGATAAAAATTGTATCAATTGAGTCATTATTGCAATTATTGTTATATCATTTATCAATGTAACATGTATTATACAGTTTGTGATAATTTTTTATCAGAAGCTTATCTTTTAATAACATGAAATGATGGTGTTTTTTCCCCCAATTGGTTCATGTATCCATGGGTGAATACTGCTTATTGATAGAATGAGACAGAGTTCATCATTAATTCTTATTCACATTAATAAATAAATATGAATGGAAGGAATTTTACTTATAGCTGCATCACTAAATTCTGTGAACCGAGTTCATTTAATTATCTTTCATCAAAATTATTAATGATCTACCAACTTACTTGATTAGATCCTTCTTCAATTTTGTTAAAAGCAAAGAATTAGAAACCACCTTACTGCAAAAGGACTTATTACTTGCTCATTAGTCATTCACTTTCTCATCACCTATGATGATATTTTGAATTGCCACTTTGTTCAGAGAGCCTAGAGGTTACTAGCCTGACACTAGTGAGAATTATAATTTTCCCTTGTAGCATAGGAGAAGGGTGTGTTCTCAGGTAGATCAATTTAAGGAAAGTGTGCTTATGGAAGTAGAGCTTCTTAAAACTGACTTTCTTAAACGTATCATTGCATGTGTATTCCTCAGACAATGAATCTGCATGCCCTTGTTTGAAGAACAAAAGGCTCTGAAATTAGCCTGGTTAATGCTCCTAATTCTACTACCTCACTGACCTTAAGCAAGGCACTCACTCTTCCTGAACCTCAGTTTTCTCATTTGCAAAATAGAAATGACAGCCATAACCCTTAGGGTTGTCTGAAGGCTTGAATGAGGTAATGGGAGTAAAAATGTTTTGTAAACTAAAATTCTATGTCAACCTTATGTACTGTTGTTTTCATTACTACTTTTTGACACCAACGATCCTAGTTTAACAACTAAATTAAGACCAAGAGTCATGTATACAGGTAATGCCAGTCCCTGGAACAAAGAGAACTTGTTAGCAAGCTCAAAACCCTGGTCTCCTCAACTTCTCACAATGAAATAACGACTAGATGTGTGGCCAGCTCTGACACTGGATTGCACTGGTTCTCAGAGTGTGGCCCCTGAACCAGCAGTGTGAGCATCACCTGGGATCCCGGTAGAGATGCAAATTCTCCAGCTCCCTCCAGATCTAGGGAATCGGAAACTCTAGGTATGGGACCCAGCAACCTGTGTTGTAATAAGCCCTCCACTTGACTCTGTTGCATTCTAAAGTCTGAGAACACTGCTGTTTGGCATGCTTTGTTTCGTGTTGGGAGGACCCTACTAAGTTTCCAAGAACAGTGGGAGACATGAGAACACAAGAGAAAGCATTTGAAGTGAATTAGTTCTGAATCAACATGCCACTAGATTTCCCCAGAGGTGGAAAGTGCTCCTCCTCTCATCGGTGCAGGTGATGTATACGCTACTGGTATCTGTAATGTGTCAGGTAAACAACAGGACCTCGGGGAAGCAGGCACGGGTCTACCCTGTAGTTTTCAGAGCACCGCTTAAGAGCTTTCACAATACTCAGGCTAATGGCTGCTCTTCTTGCGGGCAAGGGCAAGAAGCCCTTCTTGTCTTCCACTTTATAAAAAAAGAAACAGAATCAGAAGAAAGAAAAATGTCCACAGAGATTTCAAGGGAGATTAAGCCGTGCTCACCCAGCTACAAAGAAGTGGATTTTGCTCTTGATTATATAGTTTTCTGCTTCAATGCTATGGCAGTGTAGCCTGTCCCTCCCTCACTCCAGGCTTCTAACAGTCACCCAGGAAGTCAAGTTAGCGTCCAGACCTCTTTCAGACAACCTCAATCAAATGCAGAATAGGGGGCAGCAGTGAACCCCTCTCCCTTATGGCTCATATAGGAAGAATGTTTAGTTGTTTTTCCAAGTGGACGTTCAACTCCTTTCTTTCAATATAACCTATTTAATACATCTAGAAAACCAGTGGAAAGGGGTGGTTCAGAAAGACTGGATGCTAATGGGGTCTGGATGCTGTTTCCACAGGATGCTTATTTGGTATAAACAAAATAACAACAACATGAAATGTCAGCAACAACAGTAAACCACAGTGCACTCAAAGCACAGAAGCAAGCTTTCCATCAGTACATTTCTGATAACCTTTTTAAAAAAATGTAGTTTCTTTTTGTTGAACACATATGTAAGAAACAAAAATGAAGTTAAATAATAGCATGTTAGGTATTTAATTTACTAGTTAGATTTGGACTTTTCTTGAATGTATTTTGAAAAAGCAGGACCTGCAACAAAAGAACAGCCAAAATAAGGAGTGGAGAGAGAAGGCGGCAAAGATTGAGTACCTGTCAACCTTTCTCGACTAAAAAGGTAACCCTTGAAACGTGGGTACACAAGAAGAATTAAAATCATACACCATTTGAATTTCACACCTGATTTCTACATTTTGGAGGAAGTGACTTTGAAAGAGAACTGAAAGATCACAAACCAAGTGTTCAGAATAAAATGTTCCCATTTTGTAGCAAATGTCACAGTAACCCACTGAGGGTTAATATTAAGCCAATACCATTGAAAAATCTCATTACCAGGATTGTGGCACAAAATTGAGCTGCTGTATGGTTGACTGAGTCGGAGACTCTGAAGATTTATATACCTCACGGCTCTGCAGAGTCTGTGATTGGGTCTAGCTCAGCGCAGCCAGAGCTGCTACTGACACTGCACAAAAACAAGCCACGCACGTCAGCAACACGCCTACCTGCCATGGTTTTCATTAGAGCAGAGCGAGGTAGTGATAGCCTCACACTATCTTATCACATTCAAGAGAAATCTGCACAAATGGACATCTTAATAACAACATGAATATATGTTCAGTATATTTTTGTTAAAGATATTAATTATAAGTCATCTTACTAACCAAATACAAGCAGCTGCTGGCATGATTATTCAAAAGCCCCAAATCTTATTAAAAGGCTACCCAAATTGCCTTTACATTACAGTGGTATGATATTTTTCAAAGCCAACGTTTAATGGATAATGGGACTGCATCAAACATCTTTCCAATTTCCCATGGTCTTTTTTCTTTTCTAACTTTGTGAATGTAGGGGGATGTAAAACGGATAAACGTTTTACACCTGGCATGAGGCATTTCTTGTTTGTGTGAGTTCATTAAAACTGACAATGGACTCTAGAGTCAACAAAATCTACTACAGGAGCATCCACCTAACATTTTCATAAACTCAGAACGGCTGTTAATTGCTTGCAATCAGCTTTGACTCATAATCTATAATAGAAACAGTCTTGGAGAACTACGTGCATACTTTCATCTGTGTCCCTCAAAGATTATCCAAGTCCCTTCTCCTTGTCCTTTTATAGCTGATCTAGAATTTTACTTTTCTTCCAGGTTTATTAATGATATAA
Organism: Varecia variegata; assembly: GCA_028533085.1. Classification (NCBI taxonomy): domain Eukaryota; kingdom Metazoa; phylum Chordata; class Mammalia; order Primates; family Lemuridae; genus Varecia; species Varecia variegata. The sequence goes on from CM052439.1 coordinate 130,944,078, forward strand.
CTATTTTTCAAAACCGGATTGCTATTTTCTCCAAGTGGCCCAGTTGCAGCCACAGTATCGCCACACTCCTTCCCCTAATACCTGCTCTTTTCTCTTAGCACAGGGACTTCTGGCTAATTCTTCTTTATTCAGTCATTCAACAACTATTTATTGAACACCTACTATGTGCAGGGCACTGGGCTAGTGTTATGGGCTGAATGTGTCCCTTCCAAATTGATATATTAAAGCCCTAACTGTCAGTACCTCAGAACAGTATTTGGATATAGGGCCTTTAAAGAGGTATTAAGTTAAAATGAGTTTGTAAGGGTGGGCCCTAATCCCATACGGCTGGTGTCCTTATAAGAAGAGGAGATTAATTAGGACATAGAAAACACAGAGGAACAACCCTAGGAGGACGTGGCGTGAAGGCGGCCATCTGCAAGCCAAGGAGAGAGGCCTCAGAAAAAACCAAACCTGCCAACCTCTGGATCTCAGATTTCCAGCTTCCATAATTGTGAGAAAATAAACTGTTGTTTAAGCCGCCTAGTTTGTAGTAATCTGTTACGGCAGCCCTGGAAAATGAACATGTATGCTATGCATCTGAATGGCCGTGGATGATCACTTGATAAAATGTGAGTATGGAAGGCCGCAGGACATAATGATGTGTTCTTCCCTTAAGAGTATTTCCAGTTCTGCAGCATTTTAAAGGCAAATAGGAGATGTATATAACTTGACCATCAGTATATCTGAATCAAAAACTCTGTGGGTTTTGGGCAATTAATTTTCTCCCTTTGGTATGGCCTTGCTTCTCTTCTTTTGGGCACCTAATAATCACTGTCATCAAATACCTCACCAGGTGGGGAAGGACTAGCTGAGAGTTGCCTTGAATTTCATGCCTTATTATCTACTTATTTGTAAAATACCAGCATGCATGGAGTCTTAAATTTTCAAATTGAATCTTAGAAGCTAATGATAATGGCATTGTGAGGGCTATGGGTGGTTGAATTGGTTTTTGTTTTAACACAAAAAGAAAGACTATTTTTGGTTTTCAGTTTAAAAAAATTTCTGACTTAAATTCAAAATTCCAATGTACAGATTGATGACTTTCTTCCCCATAGGTTGTTAGAATTTCCCTGGTTCCCAGATGCTGTGTTGCCCTCCCCCCTCAGCATCTGATGTCCGTTTCTGTGTGCCAGTGTGCAGCACTTGGAAGAAGGAATAGACATTACCAGCAGTAATAACTCGTAATCTGAAATGAGCACACAGATAATAAATAATCACCTCCCAGGAGAAAATGAGCTATACTCAGTAAACATAATTTTCTCCTCTTTCTCATTCACACTTCACTGTATCCGCCTCTATCCCTAGATGTGGAAAGGAAAAGTTGCTTTTCAGTGAGTGACAATCGCAGATAAACAAAGAGTTAACAGGAAGCACACAAATCATTGTAGCATAAGTCCATGGGAAAACATTATTCGATTAAAAATACCTGCAAAATTTTAGGGTCCCATCTGTTGCACACAGCAGGTCATCAGACACCATCATTGTTCTGGCTCAGTTATTTCCTGTCCTCTTTAGCATTTGCTCGGGTCCCCACAGCACTCTGATTATTAGTTAATCCTTCTTCAAAGCATCATTGGCGCCTGTCTTACCAACAAGGAAACTGGGACACTCTGGGGCTAAAAGATTCTGAGATTTTCAATCTCTGGTTCTTTACTTCCCATTCTGTAAAGATCATGCAAATCATTCCTCATCATTTCCTCAATAGACAGTTTCTAAGGAAAAGCGAAGATGCCACTTGACCCTCCTTTGTAGCCTCCACCTGTACCGTCCACCCATCCACGGCTCCTACTTTCTGTTTTACTAACTCAGGCCCCAGATTTCTTTTTTCTTCTTGAGGTTTATTTTGGATGTAATAAAGAAAGATTACAGTAAGACAGATACAAAAACACTAGAAAATGATTTAATAGAGAATTTAAAGCACAGGGTTGACACACTCGTAAACCTGTTCCCTCCCAAGCCTGCAGGGCAGGGATGGTAGCCTTCAGTCTAGGCCCCAGTTTTTTTTAACCACAGAGCTGACACAGGAAGTGGTGTTAGTGTGGAAAATGCAAGGATGAGTGCGTGTGTGTGTTCACGTGTGCGTGTGTATATGTGGGGGTGGGGAAGGCTGACAGAGGCAGGGCCACTGAGTCTTCGTGTCTATGAGGAGGAGACCTGTATCACTATGTCTGGTTATTTTGGGTGTAATTTGGGTCCATACAAAGTTCTCCAAAGCACTCCCTTCTCTCCCCTCTGCTTCTACCCTGATTTTCCAAGAAGAGCGTCTCTTCTTGCTCTCTGTGTGTGTGTGTGTGTGTTGCTGCTTAGGATTTGTGGTGCTCACACCCAGAAGATACCATTTACACAGTCAGACAGATTTTCCTCCTGAAAGAACATAACTGACCAATTGTTTTGATGGTCTGTAGTTATTGAAAAAATGTGTAGGTACCTGTCAGAGTAAGGTATTCAACAATAAATAAGATAGTGCACTGGGCAGGAGGAACATAAGACTAGCTTAACTCTGATGGCACAAATCAACAATTATTCAAGACAATTCTTTTTATGTTACTGATGGTCATTTTTCTATTTCAATAAACACTAGGAAATTTTGACTTGCGTCCTGGTTTCTCAGTGCCAATCATTTTGGCACCGCAGGCACACAGGCTTTGCAGTGTGATGAAAGTGAAAGCATACTCAGGAAAATGGAAAGACTAAAGCTCACCCTGGGCCTTAGGAATGTGGATAAAAGACATTGTCTTTCATGCTTCCCAGTGATTCCCCTGAAACCCAGGAGTGCTCAGGATGCAATCATTGAGTTAGGAACTTGGTGTTTCCTGATGGTGACGAGTACAGTGCAAGCAGACTTTGCCCTTGAGAATCCCATAACCACAATCTCACATCTTGGAAAACATCATTTTATGTCCTATGTACACCCTTCATCTTAAGCACACACACATACACACACACAGCCATGCCTCAATGGGTGGAACCAGAGTCCCTGTTTTAGTTTATACTGCAGTGTTTTCGTGGGCCATTTAGTAAATTGTCTTCTTTGATTAATCACATCTCTCTTCCTGGCTCCAATAATTCCATCCTTTAAATATCTTTAGATCAGATGCCCATAAATCACACACCGCCCCAAGCCAGCAACAAATCGCTCACAGTTTCAATTAGCATACAGATTTAACAGCTGTCATTAGTGCAGACTGTAGGCACTGGAAGAATCACAGCTGACCAAACACTAAAATTGGGCTACGGCCTTAGAAGCCAATCTATTCACAACATTTAAAATATCCAAAACTCTTAAACCAGGAATGTCAATGAACTCATGAAATTATGAAAATAAGTGTTGAGCTTAGCTTTGTCTGAATGTCTCTGTAGACTCCGAGAAAAGTGGCTTCCTGGCCAGGGGCAGTGGCTCACGCCTGTAATCCTAGCACTCTGGGAGGCCAAGGCAGGAGGATCCTTTGAGCTCAGGAGTTCAAGACCAGCCTGAGCAAGGGGAAGACCCAGTCTCTAGTAAAAATAGAAAAATTAGCTGGGCATGGTGGCACACACCTGCAGTCCCAGCTACTTGGGAGGCTGAGGCAGAAGGATCGCTTAAGCCCAGGAGTTTGAGGTTGCTGTGAACTAGGCTGATGCCACGGCACTCTAGCTCAGGTGACAGAGCAAGACTCCATCTCAAAAAAAAAAAAAAAAAAATTTGGCTTCCTGTTTAATAAATCTTATAGTTTTTTCTTAGTGCTCATCCTCCTGGACTCCTTAGAAACACCTGATACCAGTGACTCTCGCTTGAACCAGGCTTCTCTCTTTGCCCCCTGTCCTTGTGCCATCCTGGGTCCCCTTCCACACCCTGGCATTGTCATTCTAACATGGTTAGTCCTTCTTTTTCTTCTCTCAAGGCTTGGCCATTCAATCCATTCATTCATTCATAATTAATTCATTAATTCCACAAATATTTATCGACAGCCTGTCACTGGGGAATCAACAATGACAGCTACCTGGCCACATGTTTACAAGCTAGAGGGAAATACAAATATAAATAGACAGCAATTAGAACATAGCACAACAAAGTGAAGATGGAAAACGTACAGAATATTCTGGTATCTTACAGTTGAGGGGAGCCAATTCAATGTGGGGATCCTAGGGAGGGCTTCCCGGAAAAACTGACATATAAGATGAGTCGTCAACAAAGAGACAAATTCCTGCCTGGACAAGGATGTGTGCAAAGGCAGTGCCAGACCTTGAGTCTCTTCTTTCTATCGTCTCTTCTCGACTGTGCTCACTTCCCCGCACTGGTCGCTCTCAGCTCTGCAAGACCTGTGCTGTGCAACCTGGTGGCCGCTGGCCGCTGGCTGTGGAGCCCTCGAAGTGTGGCTGGTGTGAGACTGAGGAACTGAATTAGGAGTTTTAGTTGATTTTAATAAATTTAAATTTAAAAGCTGACATTTGATTCAGTTATTTAAAAACTGTTAAGTACGTTTGGATCAACTTGGTTATGAATTGACATTTTCAACTGTCAACTACATGAAATCTAAATACAGAGCATTTCCAATGAAAACTTGCATCCAAATTGAGATGCACTGTAAATGTAAATACTAGATTTGAATAATAGTAACCAAAGAAAGAATGCAAAATAGCTCATTTTTGTGCATTATGTGTTGAAATGATAATATTTTGGATGTTGGGTTAAATAAAATATATTATTAGAATTATTAAAATTATACATGCTTTTTTTTTACTGCTTTAATGTGGTTTCTAGAAAATTTTAAATTACATTTATGGCTCACATTGTACTTCTATTGGACAGCACTGGGCTAGACCAAGACTCTTTGCCTTGGCACTATGTTTTGTGTGTAACAGAGGCTCCATAAATATCTGTCAAATAAGTAAGACATCCTACATGTGGGCAAGTCCCAATCTACAAAGACTTCATTCGACATTCATTCCACAAATATTTTTTGAGAGCCTACCATGCCATGCCATGCCCTGTTCTAGGTTCAGGTGGACATATCAGGAAATGAGGCAAAATTCCTGTCCTCGTGGAGTTTCGTTCTAACTGGAGACACCCCAAGGAGTGTGTATTACAAATGAGTATGGGGGATGAGGCATGGGCTTTTCTACTTTGGGAATTTTAGGTAGGGTGGTCAGGGATGGCCTCTCCAAGCAGCAGAGACCTGAATGTGGTGACAAGGCAGTTCCCGTGGATGTCCGAGGGAAGAACGTTCCACACAGAGGGGGCAGCACCTAGCGGGAAGGTGCCTGGCGTGTCCACAGCAGAGCAAGCAGGGCCACATGTGAGGGACTAGCAGGATGCGAGGTGAGCCAGGGACCAGATCAGGCAGGGCCAAGGATGGCAAGGCAAGGGCTTGAGGTTTTCTTCCAAGTGTGATGAAAAGACCCTAGAGGTTGAGAGTAGGGAATAGCAGGACAGACCCATATTTTTGAAGGATGGCTCTGCTTGCCTTGCTGAGAAGAGACTAGGGCACAAACATGGAATTGGAGTGACCAGTTTGGAGGCTTTGGCTCTGGTCAACAGTAACTTACTGAGCATCCAAGGGTGTGTGCAGCAGGAAGAGAAGATGGGGTAAGTTTGGAATCCTGCTGTGTATTTTAGTACAAATTGAAAAAGATCCCTGGAAAGCCATCCTTTTAAAAATCACTCTTCCCCAGCAAAAGCATTACAGCGAGTTCACAAGCCACTGGCCCAGGACTGTCTCTATGCTCCCGGCCTCGTCCTGGGCTCAGCCGAGGACGCGTCACAGGAAGTCTTTGAGCTACACCAGAAAACAAAATCCCTTCAGTAAGTGTCTGTCGACTGTAGAACTGACTTGAGAGAGCCCTCGTGGAATCCTTTACTGCAAGTTTGCAGGTCCCTGGCAGACTAATTCTGTTTTTAGAAAACACGAGTTTTCCCTATTCCAGGTATTTCTGTAGTGCAAGTGTATTATGCCCACACGCATGTCTAGCTACCACTTCCGGGGCACTTGCCTTGCTGCCTCGCCCTGCACCAACCACGTCACGTGGCTCCTCTCATTTCCTCCTAGTGCTGACCCAACGAGTAGATGCCACATCTTCATTCTCTTGAGGAAGAAACAAAATGCTCCAGGTTATGCAGATGGTCAGTGTAGACTGTAGCTTCAAGTCAGACACACCTGGGTTTGAACTCTAGCTCTGTACCCTGTCTCTGTGAGACTTTGGAGCATTTTGTTTCTTCACCAATAAAATGCAGCATGTCTGACTCGAAGCTAGGAATGTTTTTAAAGTGTGGCCCACGGACCACCTACGTCAGAATCACCAGGGTTCCATATTAAAAGTGCAAACAGCCGGGCGTGGTGGCTCACACCTGTAATCTCAGCCACCTAGGAGGCTGAGGTGGGAGAATTGCTTGAGCCTGGGAGTTTGAGACCAACCTGGGCAACATAGCAAGACCCCATCTCAAAAAAAAAAGTGCAAACTGGGGTGGCATCTGGGAGCCTGCACATTTAATAACAGTGGGGCTATTGAATGATAAACATACTATTTATTTGGCATCTACGTGTAGTGTCTTAACTATGATTAATATACTTTTATATATTACTTTCCTGAGGTATTTGGAGCTTCACAAAATCCTACGCACAGAGGTAGTGTCTTAGTTTGGTTTCCCCCAAATGGAGCCCTAGGCAAGGAGTTATGTGCAGGTAGTTTACTTGGGAGGTGAGCCCAGAACACAGGTGTGAAGAAGCAGTGAGAGTGAGAGAGGAGAGGAGGAAAAACATATGAAGAAGACAGAACTGAACTGCCTACTGCTGGGGCAACAGAAGCTCAATCTCACTCCTGAAACTCTAAGGAACCATCTAGAATGTGTCACAGAAAGGTCTCCCCAGAGGACCATTATCCACACCTCCTCTTGTCTGTTAGTGAAGAGCTGACCCCTAGGCAGTTACTTCCCCTGCACTTTGGGGCCGAGTCTGTGTGGGGCCGAGAGGGCTTCAGAGAGAGCCCCGAGGCAGATGGTCAGAGAGACCCTCCACAGGTGCTTGGGGAAAGAAGCTGGCAGTGTATATACCTTACTGTTTACATGGCTGCCCTGATATCAGGGTGATGTGACCTGGGGGGGAAAGCAGCTGCTTCAGGCAGAATGCATCACACAACGGCTGCTTCATTATTACTTGCTGGGTTTGGGGTGGGAGTGGGGGAATGCGCCTCCCTTGGCTGGCACTGAACCGATAGCACGCTCTCACTCACACATGCCACGATTTCATGCTGTGGTGAAGCCACCAAAACAGGTAGTAGGTATTACATTTCTCTCCTTTGCTTTCACATTCTTCATCTTCCCAGACATTGAAGAAAAAGGGCACAATATTTCATCAACAGTACAGGGAAAAAACATAAGGAAAAGGAAGAAAACCCCCAACATTTTGGCATAAGGTAAAGAGGAAAAAATTTTCTAATTTCCTTCCAACACAGTTATGTCGCAATGAAGGGAAGCAGGATAACCCTCCCAGGAGCATTTGTGACAGCAGTCTCCAAGATGCCCACAACCATCTCCATCTCCTGGGATTCAGCAGTGTGAATCACGGCCTGTGTGGGTGACTAACAGAATGCTGTGGGAGTGACAGTGTGTGACTTCCCAGGCTAGGTCTGAACAGGCATTGCAGCACGTGCCTTGGCCACTGTTTGATCCGAGCTAGTGAGCTCTGGGGGAACCCAACCTCCGATTGTGAGGACGCTCATGCAGGGTGGAAAGGCCCATGTGGAGATGAGCCACCTTGCCAGGACTAACTTGGTAGCCACATAAGCGAGCCACCTTGGAAGCAGATCCTTCAGCCTCAGATAAGTTTTCAGATGATAACACGCCTCCCAGCCTTCAAGTCTGCCAGCCGGGACCCCAGGCATCAGAGAGCAGAGATAAGCCATCTCCTCTATGCCCTGCCTAAATTCCTGACCCCCAAAACCATGACATAATAAATGGTTATTATTTTAAGCCACAAAGTTTTGGGGTGATTTGTTATGCAGCAATAGATAACCAATACAGCATTTATTTCCTCTGGTGTCTCTTTTGATTCTACATGGACAATTTATTCTGGACTTCTCAGTGGACATGGTAGAGTGAATAACATTCTGCCTTTCCAGATAACAATGAATAAAAGAATAAAGGACAGGAACAAAGACAACTGGAGAGGAGATAATGAGGGCTGAGATCTTTACACGGTTTTGAAAGACACCAAGCAGACAGAGTAAAACCGAGGAAGCTGTAGCCCAAGGGCCTGCAAAAGGGGAAGCAAGATTACTCATTCCCTGGAGGACGGGAGTGAGACCCGGGCTAAAGAAAGTGTAATCCATGAATATGTACAATTATTATGTATCAATAAAAAAAATTAAAAAAAAAGGAAAGTGCAGCAGGTGGACCTTCAGACCTCTCCCCCCAAGCAGTTAGGGGGCCTACCCTCCCTCATGCTTGCAATGGTTTAGACCTGTGTAAATCAATCATAGAGAAAAAGGGTTAAGTGTGAAGCTAAACACAGAGGATTTAAGTCAAAGTTTTCAACAGTGTGAACAGTTGGCATTTCCCTCATCTTCCTCCCCAGAACTTCAGAATTTAGGCTTATTCCCCCAATCAGGACAATGAATTTTTCAACTAAGCGGAAAATAAAGAGTCTTAAAAAAAAAAAAGACAGACTCTGACATTTAGAGAATCTTTTGATGAAAGAGGCTGCCTGTCTGTCACCAGAATACCTGACTCTGAGCCACCCCCAACCTCCACCTGTAGTCAACAAGCTCCTCTTATCTGGAGTCTCCAGTCAGATTTCTGGTGCTTCACCCTTAAATACGAATAGACAACTGAAAATCTACAGATTCCTAATTAAGCATCCACCATGAACGAGAGACCAAAGCAACAGGAAAAAAACGCAGAAGAACAGATAATACAGGGAACAAAACACTGATCACCCCCCAATAATCTCATAGTCAACATCCCCAGCCATGTAAGAGAACATACATACAGCCACGAAAGGATTAAAGCTTGCATGACAAAGGGCAAAGAACATATACATAGATCTCTCAGAAATTAAAAAAAATAGTAATAGCAGAAATGAAAACAATAGAATGGTTAAAAGGTAGAGTTAAAGCTCCTTGAAAGTAGAACAAAAAGACTAAGAGATGATAGTAGGAAAGACAAGATCAAAATATTAGAGAATCCATCCAAGTGGTTCAACACATAGACATTCCAGAAAGCAAGAACAGAGACAAATGGTGGGGGATATATATAGAGAGAGCTGAAAGTAGTTACCCTTGAGCAGATATTGAGGATGGGAAAGGGTAGGTCAGGGGATTGCTATTTTTTGTTATAATCTTTTAGTGGTGTTTGATTTTTAGGACTATGGACATATGTTACTTTGATTTAAAAAATTAACTAAGATAAAATATATTCTGAAGCTGCAAAGTAATTTTTATGTGCCATCCATTGTGCCACAGAGCCAGTTTTGTCTGATAATTAAGGAGCTGTATTAAAGTCTTCGGTCATGCTGCTGACATGGTGCGTGCAGCATCCGTGCCCAAGAAGTCATCTCATTTCATCTTAGAGAAAAAATGGCTCAGCCAAGGCAAGGGATTTGTTTTTCTATAAGAAAATACGTATCCCCCAACTGAACTCAGCGGCATACGGTTTCTAGATTACTATCACTCGGTCTTCTGAAATACAGAAATTCTTAAATTTCACAGAGGATTGGTGAGGGGGAAGACAGCTCAAATCACCAACTGTTTCTTCTCCACTTTAATCAATTTAGATGCAAAAGCAGTCATGCTCAGCTGCAGGAGACACAATTAATGAAATGTACTAAATGTATCTGTGAGCTAAATGGAAAAGAAAAAAATGTGGATTTGTAAAATCATGATGTTTTTCTCTGGATCCAAAAATGGGCCAACAGACGTTTTATTGCTTATTTTTAACCTTCAGTTTTTGCACTAAGCAAATGCCATGTGAAATTGATAGCCTGAGATTTTCAATATAAGCATTTATATAATACACTTTAATGACAAGACTCTGTATCCTGAGTTTTGGCCACACTACAAACATTAGTTGCAATATAGTATTCTTTGTATTTCAATTTTTACATCAATTTGATTTTTTATTATTTTTCTTTGTAATTTCAATTGCTCTCCATAAATATTTAACATCATACTACAAATGTCCCAGCTTTAGAAGTATTTTCTCTCTGCATTGATACAGAAAGCTTTGCTGTGTTTCCCTTCACCAACCAATGTATATCACGCCCTAGAAAAATCCATAACCTAACAGGAAAGAAAATCTAATGAAGCCTTGTTTACCCTGTTGCCAAGACATTTCATGGCATCTCTGCATTCTACTAAGGATATTCATTTATTCCTTGACACTGTGTCTTTTAAGATATCATTAAATATCTCATTACCACTTTCTTATTTACTTTTTTTTCCTCCATAGGTAAATCTCCCTTTGTATTGTATTATCTTCTGATGCTTTTGTGGAAAAATATTGAGTGGTATTTTAAAAACCTCGATTTCTCCACTATGCAATTCACGCAGGTAACAAAAAACCACTTGTACCCCCTAAACCTACCTGAATAAAAAATGGAAAAAAAAAAACAGTAACAACAAAAAGCCAAATTAATAACACAAGAAAATTTGAATGTTAGCTGGCTTTAAAAGCAACATGAAACACAAATGCATTGCCTTTAACCGTGTTAGTTCTTCCATACCAACTGTCCCTATCTTAGGACATGCAGTAAATAACTCTGATGAAGGCTGGCCAGCAGGTGTAGTTGCTCTGGCTTTTATCTCTTGATTACACTCACTGCAGGATGAGCAGTGTGAACCCACTCACCCGTATCACCTTTCATTATAAATCAGGTAAGCACAGGCCACCCTTTTGATTGGCTATAATATACTGCATAAAGGAAGCTTCAATTTCCCACTAAAGTCTGCACCAGAGGGAGAAGAGCCAAAAATGAACAAATCAATAAACTTTTCCCTAAAATGAACTATGATTTATAATGCCCGTGCAGGGTGCCAGGAGGCTCGCTTTTTTCAGGACGGTGGCAGTGATGTTACAGGCGACCAGTAAAAACAGAAGCCTGAAATCAGGTTGTTATTTGCTGCTCAAACCTCTGCTCCATTGAGGAAGCAGAACAATATATCAGAATAAAACTTTATCTCTTTGGATCCTTCCAATTTGGAAGTCACAGTACCAAAGACACAAAGCATTTGATTCTTATTGAGTTAAAAACTCCAAAAAACTTTTCCTCTGAGAATTTGTCATATCTTTTGTATAAGACCACTGCAGGCAAATTTTGAATATGTTATGCTGAGTTTGATAAAATAGGTGTGTTATTTAGAATTGTGCTTTAGAATTAGACATAATTTTCTTCAGAAACATACATATGTGAAATAATGGTGACTGTATTGCTCAGTGTGACTTTTTGATACATACACTTTATTTTGTTGGATCAAAAATAGTAAAATATTAAATTGCTGTGGTTAGGCAGTTCTAGAAATGTATCATAGATGCTTCTAAATTACCAATTCCATTAAATTTAAATATTTATTGAATAACACAATATAGTCATATACTGTAAATCAAACTGATATGTCCATACATCCTGGCTTATGTCAATGCATGACACTTTAAAGAAACAAAATAGCATTTGTTTAGAAGAATTATACTACAGAAATCTCCCTGAAAGAGCTTGTCCCTCCATGTGGTGAATTAATGCAGTTTCCCTGTTGTGACAAAAAAAAATATTTCAGTAACAAACTTCCCAAGGCCAGATGAAATAAAACCAGCCATGAGCTACAGCAGCATCAATACATTAAAACCTGCCTATTTTTCAATTGACAAATAATACTTGTTGTATGCATTATATATTTATGGGATACAGTGTTTTGATATATTAATATGTTTACACTGTGGAATGATTAAATCAAGCTAATTAACAAATCCATCACCTCACATACTTATCAAAGGGTACAAAATTTCAGTTAGGAGGAATAAGATTTAGTGATCTATTACACAGAATGGTGACTACAACACCTGCATCTTTGGAGCCTGAAGAAAATTGATGGGGAGCATTTTGCAACCTTGGAAATGACTGTGGCTATGCTGTATTCACAGGTGCTAACTAACGCTGCGGATTTCCGCACGGGGCAGAGAAATTTCATTCAGACAGCTCCAAATCCACCCCTCGGCCTTTACAAATTACTTAGCATAGGACGTCAGGCTGTTACGTTACAAGTAAGGGTAGTAAACATTTTCTGGTAGATGTGTGTCAGGACTGAGGCTTGGAGAACCCAAGGGTGCAGGAGTGTGAGAAAATACAGACTAAGAAAGAAACAATATTGTGTAAATGAATAATTAAAATGAATTTCAATGAACGCTTCACATTTTATTTTCTTTTTCAACCTTAGGACCTTAAGAGCAGAGACTGAATTATTTACCCTCCCCACTACCACACTACCTACACAACACTGTGCAAACAACATCACTTGTGAACATCCTTCCATGTGGCCCTTTATGCATCTACATAAGAATTTCTCTGGGTATATACTAGCGATGGAGTATGCTTTGGCCAGTGTGTATATATTCACATATTTTAACAGCATCACCAGACTGTTCTACAGAACAACTGCACCGGCAAACACGCCCCCAGGCACTTTAGAAAAATCTCAGTTTGAGCCGCTCTCCCCAGCCTCCTTATCCTCTCCATTGCTTTTAGTTTTCAGTCACTGAGGCCCAGCCTCAGCATGGCTTCGAGGAGGAGGGAGGGCTCTGGCTCCAGCCAGTTGGCCCCCTGGAATAAGGGCACTATCCACACACATCCTCTGTCTCCTGTGCTGGGTGCCGCCTAGCCCTCTCTAAACAGGAAGGGCAGGGGCCAAACTACACATTAGCTTTGGAACTTGGAGGCTCAGAACTGACAAAGAAGGGACTTACATGCAGAGAAGCATGAAGGTGGGAAAGAGTCCTAAAGGAGCGAGGGTCAGTGGAGGTGGCTCCTAGTAGCTGACCCCACCAAAGGACTTGCCCCAAGTCCAGATGGAAATAAGAGGGCCAAAGGCTTGGGCTGACCGCCCGGAAGGAGCAGTTGGTCTTTGTCCATTTCACTACCTTCCTGCCCATTTCTTATCATCCAGCCTGAAGGAAGGAACTTGAAAGTTGGGAGCAAAGCTTGTCCGTCCAGAGATCCTCAGGCTCTGAAGCAACAAAGGGCACTGCAAAGCCAGATGGGGCTGCGGAGGGCTCTGAATGGCTGCATTGCTGTCTCTTACCAGCCTGGGGTCCTCAGCCTGGCAGACGTAGGGGGCAGAGGTGGGGACAGTGGGTGTCAGTGGGGTTTCCACTTTCAGTCACAGTTTGTGCAAATGTCAGTTCTAGAAATTTCTCTGCTCTCCTGGCTGGGCCATTTGGAAGACCCATCCTGGGGGAGGTGGAGAAGGGCATTGCCCCTGAACTTGAGGAGTCTTTGACAGAAAGCTGGGCATGGGCCACACAAAGTACAAGTGGCTTCCTGGGTGTCAGCCCAGCAGAATGGGAAACAATACAGTGAAGCCACCAAGAGTGTGGTGTCTGGAGACATGCTGCATGGGTCTGAATTCCAGCTCCGCCGTTCTACTAGCTGGGTGACCTGGGGCAAGGCACTGAACTTCTCTGGGCCTCAGTTTCCTCACCTGTCAATGTAGATATTAGTACCTACTTCCTGGGACAGTTGTAAAAATTAAAGAATATATTCACTTCTTAGAACATATGGCACATAACAAACATTCAATAAATGTTAGTAAAGAAAGCTACTGACACCAGATCTTTTACACAAGGGGTGAGTGGGGGACATTTCTCCCCTACTCTCACGTCTCAGTTCCTCTCATTCTCCCTGGGAGAGTGACCTCAGTCTCAAACATAAAACCATGAAGTCTGAAGGGCAGACTTACAGTTTCCTTGTCTTAATTTTCTAGTTTCTCAGTTCTGGATTTTTCCATCCTCCCCACTCTCCTGCCAAGCGCTCCCAGAGTGTAGCATCAGACAGCCCTCCTACCATGCACGACAGTCAAATTTCTGATTTTCCAAAGCCTCTCTGCTGTGTAGTTCTTCTGCAGTGAGCGACAGACCAACAACTCTCAGGTCACAGCAGCCCATCTTCTGCCCTGTCATTCTTCAGTCACGAGTCTCAGCCCCCGCTCAAACCATTACCATGTTGACAGGCTTTCCTTTAAGAAACGCCCAAGTGAATCTGATTTGGCTGGAGTTGAGTCTTAATAGCAGGGAAATTCTCCCTGATGGTGCAGTACCTAATGAATGCCTGACACGTTAAATAAATGCAACAGTCTGGATCTCTCCAGCAGCCCGCAAAGGCCACTGATACAATGCTTTAGAATTGAAATGTGAGCCACCGGCTAGAAAAAAAGGAGAGAGAAAGAGAGAGAAAGAAAACCCCAGAAGAATGAGAACCATTTTCAATTACAATAATCTAGCAGTAGCTTAGCGATGACAAAACCCGGGGCAGTGGGAGAGCTACTTGTAATTCTGCTAGTCCACGTGACAGCCCCGACAGAGGTCTGAGCTGAGTGAGACGCCAAGGAACAAAAGGAGCGCCCATCCCTTCAAGCCCAACAGCCAGAGCCACCACCAGGGTGGGAACCCATTCCTAAAAATGCTAATTCACAAAGGCAAAAAACGACCTTACAGCACAAGATTATTTAATAAAAATTGATCAGAACTGGAAGCGATCGTCTCAACCAGCTGCGTGGCAGGGACTGACACCCCGGAGCAGGTCATTTATTATTGGGCTCTGTGACTCAATCCAGCAAACACTCGCTGTGGGCCTGTCAGTGCCATGGAGGTTATAAAGAGGACTAAGACTCCATCTCTGGCCTCGAAGGGTCCAGAAATTGCTTAGAGTACTAAAGCAACTTATAATTGTTTTTTCCTGCAGTTATGAAGAAAATCCTCTAAGGCAGAGGTGTGCACCTGGCACGGGGAGGGGTGGGAGGACACCCCGGCAAGGCCCTGGGTTAATGGTTCCTCCTGCTTGGTTTCTCTGGTACCATCTTAGAGTGAGAAAGGGGGACATGCCCCATCCACTGCCTTTACTTTCTTTCTCTCCTCTCACGGTGCCCCACCCTCCGTCCGCTACACGACAGAGCCTGTACCACTGGCGTGGAGCATCCTCAAGCACAAACCATCCATGATGGGGGAAGACGATCCCGAGAGGAGCTGACCCTGCTGCTTGTTTACTGCAGCTGTCTTCTGCCTGGCCAGCCTCTCTGCAGAACAGGTTGTCCCGTCATTTGATTTTATAATACCTGTTACAGGAGATGATGCTTCTGAAAATCTTCATAAACCACCAAATGTAATTCTCATGTCAGGCGTCATCACCTGCCAGTCAGATGTCTGGCATCCTGCCATCCCCTCTGGAAGGCCCCTGAGGTCCTCCCTTCCCCTTCATCAGGCTGCTGCCCAGGCTCTGCCCCTTTGGGCACCTCTGGCTCACCTCCAACTTCTGATCAAACCCAAGCTCTTGCTCCCTCTCGCTCCTATTTCCTCCCAGGGCCCAGCCCAACTCCCTTTGATTTAAGGCACAACTGCGTCCCAGGTGAGCTATGGCCAGTGCCCATGGAAGTCCCACCTGCTTTTCTCCTAATTCTGAGGATCTTCCCCCAACTCAGGCTCCCAGAAAGACACTCTCTCTTCTCCATAACCCTCCTCCTGCCCTCCAGGCCGGTGTTTGTCCTAAATCTGGCAGCTCCCTGGCCAAATCAGGCACCCAGCTACAGAGGCATCTGTTTGGCCAACAAAGCATTTTGAAAACTTTTTGAATTAGTGGCCAACACTTAAACATTGGAGGATCATGGCAGAGCCCCTTCAGAAACAGTTTGTTTCTTATCAAGCTAAACACATACCAAATGACCCAGCAATCCCATTTCTAGGTATTTACCCAAGAGAAATAAAAACTTTGTTCATACAAAGATTTGTACTCAAATGTTCATAGCAACATTATTCATAATAGCCTCAAACTGTAGACAACCAAAAAGGTCCATCCACTGGTGAATGGCTCAGCAAACTGCAGCCCACCCAGACCGTGGACTACTGCTCAGCAGTAAGAAGGGACAGATTACCAAAATACCAACAGCACGGGCGAATCGAAAAAGCATTATGCCAAATCAAAGAGGCCAGACACAAACATCACACACGGTACCATCCCACTTATATGAGATTTTAGAAAAGATAGGAAGCAGATCTTTGCTTACCGGGAGCCAGGGCTGGTGTGAGGGAATTGATGGCAAAGAAGCTCGAGGGAATTTTTGGGTGATGGAGCTGCTCCATATCTTGATTGGTGTGGCAGGTACACAATTGTACACATTTGTCAAAGCTTGTCACTTAAAATTGGTGAATTTTATTGCATGTGGTATTAATTTCCTACTGCTCTACAAGGTACTGCACACTTGGTGGCTTGAAACAACACAAATTATCTTACTGTTCTGGAGGTCAGAAGTCCAAAATGGATCTCACTGCGCTAAAGCAAGGTGTTGGCAGAGCCGTGTTCCTTATGTGGACTCTAGGGAAGAACGTTTCTTTGCCTTTTCCAGCTTCTCACAGGTGCCCACATTCCTTGGCTCGAGGCCCCGTCCTCCATCTTTGAAGCCAGCAACATCAAGCTGAGCCTGTCCCGTGCTGCCCTTTCTCTGGTTCTCTCCTCCCTTTCCCTCTTTCAGTCTTAAGGACCCTTGTGATTAGATTGGGCACACCGGCTAATTCACCAGAACCTCCCTGTTTTAACATCAACTGATTAGCAACCTTAATTTCACCTGCAACCTTAATTCCCTTTTGCTGTATAACTTAACACAATCACAGATTCCAGGGATTAGGACATGGACATCGATGGAAAGCCATTATTCTACCTACCACATGTGCAAATTATGCCCCTATGAGGATAAATAAAAAAAACTGAGACACTTCATATGAATATTCAGAATCCTGCCTTCTCCTGGGAAATCAGATCTGGCCACACTGGCTTCAATATCTGTGTGGCTAGAATCTGCTGTGTGCAGCTCATAGCTGTGCACCCCGTAGAGAGGGTATGAGCTCTCTCATTTGTTTTTGTTCCCTCTTCTGCCTGCTTAATTTATTTATGTCACCTGCTTCATCCCTAAGATATTTAAGTTGGCCATCTCAGTCAAACTGTCAAGCCAGATGAAAACAAGACTCCTTGGACTTTTCCCGACTCATCCATCCTTCCTTCTGCCCCGCTCCTCCCCAGCCCTCCACCCAGCCCATAAGGCTGATGTATACCCACCCTCTAACTAGTAACACCAGTTGTATATTAAAGAACAGAGTAGAATTCCAATTGGCCCCAGCAAGGCTGAACTCCCAAATCCAGCACAGCATCTGAGGAAAGGGCACTTTGAACCTACAAGCTGGAACAGGGAGGCTGAGTAGAAAGGCTTTTATTCAGGGCTCTTGGCTGTTACCCAGAGCAGATGTTTCTCCATTCTCCCCCCTCAGCATGGAGCCAGGCACTCAGTCATTGTCCAATAAATGTTTGCCAAATCTAAAATGCAACATTACATCCTCACCAGGTAATTTAAATGAAGGCTCAATCCCAGTTTGTTTAGCGGTAATGGAGGCAAAATCTTAGAATCCACTTCTTCATCGGATCATTTAGGCAGAGAAATATATTTGTTCCATGGCCAATTTCCCAACCCATGCCAGCCATCGAATTAGCATATGCTGCTGCTAATCATTGAGAAGATTAGGGCAAGGGGCATACAATGAGGGCAAGGGATATACAAATGGCTTAAAAAGCTCACCTCTTCTACTACGGCTAGAATACAGAAGAGCACTTTCTTGTTTAAGATATATAGTGACCATCCCACTCTGCTCTAACCCACACACTGTTTTCTTTTGTCATACTTTGCCTCCTTTGATTTTGCTGGATTTCAAGGCTGACCACTGCCATCTCCCCACTACTCAGTTCTTAGGCTCACTGTTTTCCAACCCCTTTGCAAGTGTCCTGTCCAAGCCCCAAGTGACTCCTTTTCATCTTGTACGTTCCGCAATGTGATGGGCAGCACATCTGAAGGGCTCCTTGAAGATCAAGCATGGGAATGAGGAATCAGAGCATCATGCAATTTGATCTGTCCTCAAGTGGAAATACACTCCAATGTTACATAAAAGATCAGGCATTTCCTAAAGAAGCAGCACCTTGAAACTTGAGGAGCGCTTTAGAATCACTTCATTGCATAATTAGATTCCCCATCATGCTCTCAACCTCAAACTCTGTCCTAACAATCTATTCTTCCAAGGCTCCATTCTAGGCAGTTAATTGTGCTTTTCAGGGATTATGTAGGTATCCTCGGTATTGTCCAGTGGTGCTGAATGACTGCATTGGCTAAGATGCCACACCCAGGGTCTCCTTGTATTCCCGCAAGACCCTCTAAAAGCAACTCAGGGCAAATCTACACTTGATTTCGACAGAGAGACAGCTGCATCAAATATAAACACTAAGTCAGCCCATAAGAGAATAGGGACCTGCTAGGTCATTCAGCACCCATGCCTCTGCTGGTAGCTTATATAAAAATAAAATTTGGCTTAATCCTTACAAATGAGAGAATATTTGTTTATAAAAAACAGGTGGGTAGTTCCACAATTTTTCACCTTGACAATCTGGGCAAATTAAGGGAGTATTCCTTCTGGGGACCCCACTATGTGTATGGAAGAAAAATGATACCCAGGTTGTTCAACGTGCACCCTAAGATATGAGGGAAGTATTCTCAACCTTTCCACAAAACAGTAAGTCTCTCTTGCGCTCTAAGCCAGATCAATATTATTCATGGAAATCTGGGGAATGATCATGACACTCAAACAAGGAACATTTTAGAAAGCAATGACTATTTTTATGTCCCTCCAGGTGAAAGTTAATTTAGAAGCACAGCAGTTAGTTACCAAGACTTGGTAATGATAGTGTTAATCATAAGCCTTGGATAAAGGATCTAATCAGGTTAATGATAAATTCAGCCCAGCAGAGGTATTTTCAGAACCGTTCTTTTCAAAGAAATGCACATGTACACACACACACACACACACACACACACATGCATTTTGTCTGGTTCAGGATATAGAATATTCAGAGAAATGAGATGAGGAATTCTTACGGAATCATAAGCATATTGCAAGACCTTATTTTAGAGAGGAAAGAGATCAGTGTTTTAAGTTAGGTGTGCAGTAGGTATCTAACAATAAAAACATTAGAAAAAATGTAAAACCCCCATTGCCTTCAAAGGGTGGGGGGTAATTCTAGTAACTGGAGGGCCCTTTGCTAAGATCACAATGGGTAGTTTTATGGACTGAATTGTGTCTCTCAAATTCATGTGTTGAAGCCCTAACCTCCAATGTGTCTGAAAGTGGAGATAGGGTCTTTAGCAGGTAATTAAAGTTATGAGGTCATTATGAGTGGGGCCCTGATGTAACAGGGCCTTTATAAGAAGAGAAAAAGAGAGAGATGCCCTCTTCCCTCCCCTTCGTTCTCTGACTGCTCCCCGCCCATTTCCCACTCCCCATCCATGAACACTGCAAGAAGGTGTCCAGAAACCAGCTCAGTTGGCATCTTGATCTTAGGCTTCCAGCCTCCAGAACTGTGAGAAATAGATTGCTGTTGTTTAAGCCACTCAGTTATGGTATTTTGTTGCCCAGGGTGGTCAGCCCAAGCAGACTGACACAGGTGGGGGATGCAAGTTTGGAGCCAGAAGCCAGGCAGAACTTGACTTCTCTGCATAATCAGGAGAGTGGGGTGGGTAGTGCAGTCAGACTCCCGGAGGAAGGAGAGAGGAGCCAGTTAACTCACACGCTATGTGGGGAGGAAGAGAGAAGATGTGATGCTACCCTCGAGGGAAACACAAGTGTCAAATGAGGATTGACCAGATGTGGGTTATAGAGTGTGTGATGTCAAAACCTCTTCTGTCTCTTATGAAATCTTCAGCAAGATAATTTTTTAAATGACAAAGAATTTTGCATGTGACTGGTTTTTCTTATGGCAAACGATGGAGGCTTAGGGCTCAGAATGCTTGGAAAGGGGCAGTGGGAGCATCACCCGGACAGATAAGGGGCGTTGCCATCTGGGCCACATATGCACGCTGCAGAGATGGTTAAAATGGTTCCAGACAACATTCCAAGTCTGTGTTGCTCTTTGGGAAAGTTTCTTAGCTTTGTCATATCTAGAGAACATTTTGAAAAAATGAGGGTCGAAAGATTGCTTCTAATGTCTAATCTTCCATTTTCTATGTCACTTTGGGAAATGACTAACTTTTGATGCAACAGGTTCTCCATTCAAAAAACGGGAATAACACTGTTGAGTTTTCTTCCACAATTATTAGAATAAATAAGATGATGTATGTAAAAATTACTTTTTAGGCCAGGCACAGTGGCTCATGCTTGTAATCCCAGCCCTCTGGGAGGCCAAGGCAGGAGGATTGCTTGAGCCTACCCTGGGCAACATAGGGAGACCTCATCTCTACAAAATAAATAAATAAAAATTCCTTTTTAAAAGGTATTACTCATTTGTTTTCTACTTTTTATTTTGAATTAATTGTAGACTTACATAAAATTGCAAAGACGGTGCAGATAGCTTTCATGTACCCTTCACCCAGTTTCTCTCAAGAGTTAAACTTAGGCTGGGTGCGGTGGCTTATATCTGCAATCCCAGCACTTTGGGAGGCTGAGGCAGCAGGACTGCTTGAGGCCAGGGGTTTGAAACCAGCCTGAGCCACATAGTGAGACCTCATCTCTACAAAAAATAAAAAAAAAATTAGCCGGGCATGGTGGTGCATGCCTGTAGTCCTAGCTACTAAGGAAGCTGAGGTGGGAGGCTCGCTTGAGCCCAGGAGTTTGAGGTTACAGTGAACTGTGGTCGTGCCCACTGCACTCTAACCTTGGTGACAGAGTGAGACCCTGTCTCAAAAAGAAAAAATAATCTTACATAACTATAGTACAATATCAAAAGCAGGAAACTGACATTAATACAATGTGTATGTAAGTTCTATGTCATTTTCTCACATGTGTAGATTCATATAAGCCACTTTGGAAATCAAGACGCTGAACTATTCCATTAACCCAAGTTCTCCCTGATGTGACTCCTGCCGAGTCACACCCACTCTCTCCCCCCACCCCTCCCAGCCCCTGCTAACAACTGATTTGTTCTCCATCTCTGTATCTGTCATTTCTAGAATGTTGTATAAAAATGCATTTTGAGATTGGCTTTTTCACCCAGCAAAATGCCCTTGAGGTCCATACAAGCTGTTGTATCCATCGTTTGTTTCTTTTTATTGCTGAGTAGCATTCTATGGTATTATTCCATAGGATATTTTGGTTGTTTCCAGTTTGGAGCTGTTACAAATAAAGTTGTATGGACAATCAGGTACAAGTTTTCATGTAAATGTAAGTTTTCATTTCTCTGGGATAAATACCCAGGAGTGCAATTACTGGCTTATATGTCAGGTATATATTTAGCTTTTTAAGAAACTGCCAAACCACTTTCCAGGGTGGTTCTACTATTTTTTGTTTCCACCAGCAATGCATGAGAGATGCATTTTCTTTGCAACCTCACCAGCATTTGGTATTGCTATTAATTTTTTTAAACTAATTTTCTTTTTTCTTTTTTTTTTAAGATACGGTCTTGCTCACGATGGCTGGAGCCATGACTATGATGACAGAAGAGACAGTAGTAGAGATGCAAAGTGGCATTCATCTCAGCACTAACAAGTGTTAAAAAGACACCTTTTAGGGCCATTTCAGGCCCTTTGACTCACTCAGTTGATCTGGAAATAATTTTGTTGAAAAACTGTACAGAACAGCTTTAGAAGTTGCCACATTTCTTTATAAATTTTTTTAAAACCTAGTTAAAATTTAATACAGAAATGAGCAGAATTGTGGTTCCAGTTTTATTATGTTAATAACCTTTCACCTCAGGGTTTTATGAAGAGGAAAGGGTTTTATGCAAAAGAAAGTGCCACAATTCTGCATGATTTTAGATATTTTAAGAAGGGGTGAATTATAGAGATTGGTTATATGATAAAGCAAAGATTTTAATTATTTGTTATCTTTTTGTATTGAAGAAATTTCTTATTAGTGAGTCAGATTTTGGTGCATGTAATAGAAAACATCCAAGTTGACAGTCTGAAATGGCTATTGGTATTTTGTTAATAAGAAAATAGAACTCTTCAGTGATTCATTTTACTGACATTTGAGAAAACTTATTGGTAAAGTTTGGGGATAAATCATATTGCTTAACTTCTTAGAGAATTTAAGTATAAATTCTGTGACGTTCTCTTGAGTTTTACCTTAGTTGAAAGTAAAAGTATAAATCTACACATA
>CM052439.1:130966970-130982285 GCA_028533085.1 Varecia variegata
GGGCATTTGCACAAACTTGGCAATATATGCATTTTTCAGCCCAGACATCTCATCGTGGCTGGCGGGGTGGGGATGGAGTGGGCTTTATGGGTGCTCCCAGCTTGGCCCTGTGCTGTCTGCAGGGGGCCAGACAGAGGCCTTGGGGCTGTTCTAGGTGCTGGGTACAGCCTAGTGCTCTGTGGGCTTTCAGAGATGAGGCATTTCACGCTAAAAGGAGAACCCTAGCACTTAGCTAATTGAATGTCCTTGCTACACACTGTAATGCACGCAGCAAGAGAGAACACCTCATCTGGTGTGCACTCAAATCTAAAAGAGAACATGATGACAGAGGGTTTAATGGAGCGGACAGTGTCGCAGTCTGGCAGCAACTCCAAAGCCTGGGCCTAAATGAAAGCTCTTAGCTAAGAAGGAAAGTGCCTCTGATTCAGCTCCGGTTCCTATTTTCCCCAAGGCAATGGGGCTTCCATTACATGCTGATGTGTCCTGATTATGAGAGAGCTTCCGGAGAGGGAGGAAGGAGAGGAAGGCTGAAAGAGAACCTTTACAGCTGAACTTGATGTTCTTGAAAATACTGCTTGTTCTTTTGTGAACCGGTGGCCAATTCCCTCTGTGGGTCTGAAGGCCTAGACTGGAGAAGGGGTGTGGGAATGGGTCGGGAAGAGCCACATCGTCTAAATACCCTGTTTCTGCAGGTGCAGCCACCTGATTGTTGAGGCAAGGGCATTTCCTTCTGGGTTTGCTGTTCTTCCTCCTCCCTTGCTCTAGCCGACTGCTCTTTGCCACAGGGGGAGAAACAGGCTGCCCAGAAGTCCTGATTGGAGGTAGCAGGCAGGTCAGGTGCGGGTGTAACCACAGCCTCCTAAGGCTTTGTCAGGGGTGGGAGAGGAGCATTTATGTTGGGAACCTTCAGATGTTGGCAACAATCTGTCCCTTGGGAAATCTTCAACTCCAAGAGCAGTGATGGGAAGGGACGCACCAGCACCATCCGAGGCGCGTACAAAACTTAGATCTCAGCAGGCCGGGTTGACCCCACTGCCGATCAGCAGCTCTTGGCCACAACCCATGTCTTAACCCATGTCCGGCCCTTGGAGCAATCAAACGCCCTTCCCAGTGTCACGGCTGACTTCACAAGAATCCCTCTAGATTTCCTTCCAGAATCCTTAGCAACCCACTCAAGGTCGACTTTGCATCAAAGCCCTGTCTGGAGCCAGAATTCAAGTCTCATGGCGTCAGGCTCAGGCTTGGAGCACTGACGGCTCTGCCACAAATACAGAAAAGGGACACCCAGAAACAAGGAAGAGCCCCTTCCATCCGTGAGCCTGAAGACTCCACAAAAAACCTGATAGAACTGATAAATGAATTCAGTACAGTTACAGGATACAAAATCAATAAACAAAAATCAGTTGCATTTCTATACACTAATGAGCTATTTGAAAAAGAAATTATTAAAATAATCCCATTTACAAAAGCATCAAAAAGGATAAAATACTTAGGAATAAATTTAACCAAGGAAGTAAAAGATCTGTACACTGAGAACTGTGAAACACCGATAAAAGAAACGAAGATGACACAAACAAATGGAAAGATATTCTGTTTTCAGAGATTGGAAGAATTAATATCACTGATACAACCCAAAGTGATCTATAGATTTAATGCAATCCCTACTGAAATTCCAATGTCATTTTACAGAAGTAGAAAAAACAATCCTAAAATCCATGTGGAACCATGAGAGACCCCAAATAGCTAAAGCAATCTTGAGCAAGAAAAATAAAGCTGGACACAGCACACTGATCTTAAATTATATTACAAAGCTATAGTAATTGACATAGTATGGTACTGACATAAACACAGATACATAGACCAGTGGAACAGAATAGAGAGCCGAGAAATAAACCCACGCGTATATGATCTTTGATGAAGGCACCAAGAACACACAATGGGGAAAGAACAGTCTCTTCAATAAATAGTGCTTGCTGGGAAAAAAAAACTAGATATCTATATGCGAAAGAATGAAATTGGAACCTTCTCTTGTATCATACACAAAAATCAACTCACAATGGATTAAAGACTTAAATGTAAGACCTGAATCTGTAACAGCTATAAAACTCTAAAATTGTGTGTATATATACACACACACAATGGAATATTATTCAGCCTTAACAAAGGAAATCTTGCCGTTTGCGACAACATGGAGTAACCTGGAGGACATCATGCTATGTGAGAAAAGCTGAAGACAAATACTGTATGATCTCACTTACATGTAGAATCTAAAAAAGTCAAACTCATAGAAACAGAGCGTAGAAAAGTGGCTATCAGGGGCCGGGGGATGGGAAAATGGGGAGCTGATGGTCAAAGGGTACAAACTTTTAGTTACAAGGTGATAAGTTCTGGAGATCTAATACATAGCATGGTGACTACAGTTAATAATACTGTACTGTTTTGTACACTTGAAATTTGCTAAGAGAGTAGATCTTAGGTGTTTTCACTCTTCAAACACACACAAAAAATAACAATGCGAGGTGATGGATGGATATGTTAATTAGCCTGATTGTGGTCATTTCACAATGTATACCTACATCAAAATATCAAGTTGTACTCATTAAGTATACACAATTTTTATTTATCCATCATATCTCAATGATGGATAAATCTCAATGAAGCTGGAAAAAAACAAAAAACTCCTGATGCTGAGTCCCCAGCTCAGAGAATCTGATTTGATTGATCTGGGGTAGCACCAAAGCATAGGTATTTTCAGGGTGTAGGGAAAGTGGTAAATTTATTAAAAAGTGTTTATGAAAAAGTATAACATCCATATAGTAACATGCACAAATCTTAAGCACCAGCTTAATGATTTTTATTAATAGAAGTGAATACCCCAGAAGAACCGCCCCCTCAGATCAAGATATACAGAGAGAGCATCATCATTATTCCAGAAGCCTCAGCACAGGATTTTTAAAGTTAAACTTTAAAAAAAAAATTAAAACTCTTCAAGTTGTAAGAGTATAACAGCAAGGGCTTTTTGACAGACCTCCTCTGTTCATTCTAATCTGCAGACAGGATTGATTGAAATAATTTGTTGTTTTTGCCACACTTTCAGCCATGGAAAGCCTTCAACGAAGCAAGGGCATAAGGTTTTAATATTTTATGTTACCGATTTCCTAACTGGGTCATTATTTCTCAAAGTACTGTCAACATAAAAGTTGATGTCAGCTTCAGACATTTAATTCTGTTGTGTTGTGATTGTTTTTGTAACTTTTCATGCATTGTTTACGATTCTCAACTTTCCCTCATTCCAGTTATACAAGAATTAGTTACCCCTTCTTGCTACAAACAAGAATTATCTCATTTGTACTCTGGAAAAATAAAGGTGGAGATCGTGCTTATTCCTTATGGGTGAGCATTGACTGACTGCTGGCAAGACAAGAGAAAAAAATGTGGAGCCAACCACAGTTCAAGGGCAGGGATGTGTGAAGGGCAGAGTCTGAGGAACCAAATCCCCAGTGAGAAAAAAACAAAAAATAAAAACAATCACGCCCAGGCTTGGTGGACACACGCAGACTGCAGAAGCCAGTCTGAGTTATGAGCTTAAGAAGCCCAGCAGGCAAAGTTCTGAGCACTGTGATGGGAAGAGAGGACCAGGAAAGGTGCGGCAACGAACCCAGGGAGCCACAAAGCTAGGTTGTCATCAGAGGCTGAACAGAGAACAAGACTGGCCTGCAGGCGGGCCAAGAAATAATCCAAAAATCAAGAAAGAAAGAAAAAAGAGAGAGAGAGAAAATAAGTACTCCAGCTGTCGTGTAGAGTTGCCAAGTGCTGCACGAGTACCTGGCAGAGAGGGCCAGTGCAAAACCTGGACGGGGCCCTTTGTTTTATTAATAAATTGCACAGAGACTGCCTGTGGATGGACCAGGACCAGCGGTGGCTCTGGGAGTAAAGATGGCCCAAGCTGGACTTTGCCTAAGCTCTGTACTTCCTTTTCACCTCCTTAAACATAGTTCAAAGCAATCCCTGAGTGGCTTTTCCACGGGAACCACAACCTGAGTGGAGCATAAGTTAGACGCTGTTGTACAGAGGAAGGTTCTGAGGGTGGCTGGGGTCCTCAGGTCCCAGACAAAGGAGAAAAGTCTCCTTTAATTCCTCAGATGGTGACAGAAGACGAGCCTCATGGTGGGTATGTGGACCTGCCTGTACGAGGGTATCTCTGGCCCAGAAGCGACCAAAGAGTCTAAAGATAGAAACCCACCACTTGAGCTTGGCACCCCAAACTCAACTCAAATGTTCAGCAAAGAAAACTTCTCGTCAGGCCAAGTAACCAATTCCTTATGTCTTGTTCTTGTTCTTCTTGTTAAACGCAATTTTGGTTTTCATGTAACTTTTTAGGTTTTTCAAAAGAAAGAGTATGTCATCACCAATCTGTATGGTAAAACAAATTATGATGCATCTGAATACTAAAGTCTCTGTCTGATTTTAGCAATGAATCAAATTCATCAGGTTGTTTCCTAACAGAACTATGCTTTATAATGAAAAATTGCTCTGTTCTAAAACAAAAACACAAAAATCAAAAAATGAGCAAAAGTGAGTTTTTGAAATCTAACTTTTTAGATTTATGAGATTTTAGATAGAGCAGAGAGTTTTTGAGGTCATATGTGGTTTTAATTCATATAGTATTCCTATTTTGCAAACTTTAGCCTGCTTGCATACACACACACACACACACACACACACACACGCACGCACGCACACACAAATGTAACCAGAACACTTCCCTCTCCTTTCCTTGCATATTGAATTGGATTCCTGGATTCTATTGACCTTTCCCTGCATTTCACTCTTTGTGGGCGAAGCCACATGGAGCTTCTGGCTTCTGAGGAGGAGGATATTACCCAGAAACATGAAACCTGTAATAACTCTGGGGTGGCAGAAACAGTAAGTGCTTAGGAGAAACGGAAGGGAATCTGGGAAGTGTGGACAGGTAGAGTAACCTCTGAAATTCTGCATGTCCACGGTCCACGAGAAGACAGGATTTTTTCTGCTTCCATCCCAGTTCTGAGCACCGGAAGAGGTGGGGCTGATGCCAGGCTGAGCTTTGACTGGAGCCAGAGGGGATGAATAAAGGCACTTGTCTGACAAGTATGACAGTCCCAAGAACAACTATAAGCCATGCTGATGGTGATCTGTGTGTCCTCTCACCTCCACTTAGACTGCAGGGTTGGGGGAGGCCCCAGAATTAATAGCACACAAGAAACAAACGAAAATCAAGGCTTTAAAAATGGCAAAATGCAATAGTATACTATGATATCGTGATTTATACTGAGAAACATGCATGTTGGTCTTCATCCCTGGTTTCTTATACAGAGCTCCTAATCCCTTGGGATTTCTTGGGTGATAGGAACATCTTTTGTTCTAATGAGGTGACTCTTGCTGGGTTCCTGGACGGGAGCTGGTCACCAGAAAGACCAAGCCATGATCATAAGCTTGGAGCTTCCAGCCCCACTCCCCATCCTCTGGAGATTGAGTTAATAATTGAGCATGTGGGGCTACGGGGTTTGGAGAGCTTTTGGGCTGCTGAACACATGTGGAGATGCTTGATGGGTATTGAGCCCGGGGAAGTCATGGAAGCTCCTCACCCCTCCCACGTATCTGTCCTGTGTATCTCTTCATCTGGCTGTATCCTTGGTAATGTCCTTTATAACAAACTGGTAAGTGTAAGTTAAGTGTTTCCCTGAGTTCTGTGAGCCATTCTAGCAAATGATCAAACCTGAGGAGGGGAGTCATGGGAACCCCCAATTTATAGCTGGTCTGTTAGAAGTTCTGGAGGCCTGAGCATGCAGTTGGCATCTAAAGTGGGGGGCAATCTGGTGGGACTGAGCTGTTTGTCTGGGGGATCTGACTGTAACCTCAGGTAATACAGTGTCAGAATTGAGTTAAATTGTAGGACACCCAGCTATTAGACAACTGGTTGGTGGGGAAAAACACCTCTACACATTTTGGTGACCAGAAGTGTTGTGAGAGTGCAGTAGATAAAAATAGTTTTGTTCCCCTATTATATTCATGTAAACAGTCCGACTTTATACAGATCTCTGTACGGGGTGGGGGGGGGGGAACTGGTCACCACGAAAGAGAGAACATGACGATGACAGTGTTGTTCTCAAACCAGCACTTGGAAGAGAGGAAAGGGATGGGAATGGAGGCTGAAGCAAAACCAAGTGCCCACCCGGCTGGTGCCAGGCCAGCCTCTTACCGTAGTGCGGGATGATGGCCCAGGCCATGGCAGAGGCGTAGATGCCGCCGATCATCCAGAACATGCAGAGCCAGCTCAGATGCTCCCCCCGCTTCTCCCGGGCCAGCACCTCAGCAAAGTAGGAGAACACGGTGGGGATGGCTCCTCCGATCCTGCCAAGAGGTACAGAGAAGACGTGAAATTGGGGCCTGCACAGCTAATGTGAGATGCGAAGGGCAGAACCAAAGCAAGCCCTGACAACACACGCTCTCTCCCTATCCCAGAATATCAAGGAGGGTATAGTTCCTATCATTTTATAACTTTAAAATTACAGTCTTCATGTGTAATATAGGTTTATTATCCCTCCAAAACCTTGAACCTGCAATTAAGCTACATTACCAAAAGGTGGCAGTGGTGCCCTTCTCATGTGGTTTATAGATTTTTATCGTGAGATTCAGATGGGTTTTCTGCTCAGTGTTGAATGTTCTACATGGTGTTTATCAAAAATCGCAATAATTTGGTATAATTTAGTGAAAATTTTAATTAACTCATTTTTAAAAAGAGATGCCCTACTATGTTCTGCACATGATGTAGGGATTTGGAAACGGCTTCAAACACCTCTTGTGATCTAGTCCTGCTCACTGCTACCCCACAGCAGCTGGTCTTGTGCCCAATAAGGCTGATGTGTTGACAAACACAGGACCAATGGGGTCACTTCCTAGATCAGCTCTAGTCCCAGTCCAGTAGATATTATTTCTGAATGAGTACATGTGAAAGGGACACTGGTAGAACCAAATAAGGAGCTAGTGGTTTAGATACCAACAGAACAGAGTACAATGCCTCCTTCCAGTGGGAGCTAGTTGTAAGAGCTGCTGACTGAGCTCTGGGGAGATGACACAAACAGTGACCTGTACTCAGGTTAAGGGTTCTCAAACAAGGGTCTATGGAATCAAAATTTTGTTCATTCTGGGGAGATGGGTCATAGATTTCACCAGAATTTCAAATAGGTCTTGACCCTAAAGTTTTAGGAACCACTGCCTCAAAAAGTAAAGCAGTATGAAAAAATATTACTATCACTGCAAACAATACTTGAATTCTTAAAACAATTATGTTTTAAAAAGTTGTGCAACGTAAGTAGGTTGTCGAGATGACACCTAATCTAATAGTTAAGAAGTATGTACTGATTCATTTATGTTCAGATTTCTATAAGGTAAATGACTATTGACATTTCATGCAGATTTGACGTCAAGGAAAACTGTGTTTATCCATTTGGCAAAAACTGATTTTCTTAGAGCCTTTGATATGATAAGGAAGTATTGGCAGTGACCTTAACAAATGCAATTTAGGGAAAGGCCATTTTTGCAGCAAATTGGATGTACCAAATAAACCACAGGATTTACAATGTCATTCTGCATCAACTGGTACATTAAAATATGGCACCATTTCATATGTTTGCCCCTGACTAAAGTGATGCTATAGTTATCCATCAGTGGATATGGGTAGACCACTTCGGCTAGTGTTTTTCAATCTGTGGGTTGCAAAATGAATTTAGTAGCTATAAACAGCTTTTAAAAAAATGGGATGGTGAAAATATTGAAGTACAACACAAGTAATAAGGATAAGCATAAGCATCATTTCATGACATTTTTGTTTGTGTTATAAACATATTTATAATGTGTATTATTCATATATGTAATGTACAGTGGGTCACAGTATGTTTCTTAGTGGGAGCTGCTGTTCAAGGAGTTTAAAATTCACAAACTTAAAGCATCTGTATCTGTTTCTCTGGGCTATGATAGCAGTGGTTCTACCGAAAAGTCCTAAAGCTATGATTCTACCTGTCTTCAAATGCAGCAAGTGGTGATTTAGCTCCATCACACAAGGCAACCAACCAGGTCCATGTCCATCAACCAAACCCTCAAACCAGAAACAAATGCACGTGGTGGGTGCTCAGAGCAGGCTCTGGAGCAGACCACATTAGACTCACACAGTTCTCGTACCTAGTTTCTTGAGGCGCTCATACCATGGATAGCTATTAATAGTTGAATTTAAAAAGTCAACAATATTTTGAGCAGATTTTAAATGGTTTCATATAACACACAATTTTTAGTGGGAAATAAATGTCTGTTTCATAAATCATTTAATGCTATTCCTTTTTTTCATTTAATGTGAAAAATCTGACCCTCTACACCATGAAATCCCAGTTCCCTACTTTACTTTTCAATGCATAAAAAGAGTCCTAGTTTTTACTGACTTTTCACATCCTAACTTATGTTTCATCAGGATTGAGAATATTCTGTATGTAACAGCTAAAGCTCACACTTTGTGAAGGCAAGACTGTATGTCAAGATTTGCCAGTCCCTCTGAGCCAAGATATATGTACTCTAGTGTGGCTAAAGTTTCCATGGAAGACTGTAGACTTGCCTGTTAAACAAATCGTTGTTGCATGAGAAAATGCCAACTTTTAGGGGTTTATAAGCAATCCAGCTGATTTTAATTCACTGCATCTTTTTAAGGTGCTTATTTTTGCATGGACGTCCCTCAATATCTGTTTGTATCAATAAAGCAGACTGCAAAGAGTTCTAATATTAAGGAATAAGTGAGTCTGCAGAATTGGTGAAGGATTCTATTTAAATCCTTGCAAAGTTCTTTAGACTCAGAGGTCTGTAAAACAACCTAAGCATGCACATTTCTTCTTGTGGGTTGATCATCTATTTGGGTGAAAACATTACTCCTCATCTTACTATGACATCCTTTAAGCAGAAAAAAAACTATTACTATTCCTATTACTGATATTTCACACCCCATCAGCTCCTTGAAGGTGGGGACTATATTCATATTTGAATCCCATTACCTGGTCCAGTGGACATGAACTAAGTGTTTACTCAAAAGAACTGAATTTCACAGACTCTCCAGTGTTGGAGTTGGCACATCACATCTCCTGTAGTAATCTGTTCTGATGACTTAAACATCTCTAATGAAGAGAAACATGCACCTTACTTCCTGGGTCAATATGACCATAAAAGAAGTTGAGGGTGCTGGCCTGGAAGTTTTGACAGCAGTGGAGCCCCCAAAGAGTTCCTGAGTGACTCTCTGCCTTAGTTGCTATGTTCACTCCTTGACCAGATGCCCTGATGGTCCTTGTCATGGGGAGAGTTTACTTGGAACTGGTCAGAGGACACTGGGCAATCCCACTGGGCACTCCAGGAGGGTCTATGACACCTGTGTGCCTTTCAGAAAAATGTTGCAGATGAGCTTTCATGTCTCTCACAATTTGGTTCCTATGATAACTCTTGAAGATAAGAAAAAGCTGCCACTCCCCAGCCCTCAAATCTTATAAATTAAAAAAAGAAGTTTCCCATTACTATTCTCAATATTTGTTGTTTTGTTTGTTTATTTCACTAAGATATCGTTTCTGAGAATACATGAAGAGATAAAAAAATATTTAAATGGCAGCCCTCAAATCCCATGTATCAGTAGATCTTAAGCAGAGCTGATTTTGTGCCCCACCCCCAGCCCCTGTACATATCTGGCAATGTCTGGAGACAGTTTTAGCTGTCGTAACTTAGGGGGTGCAACTGGCATCTGGTGGGTAGAGGCCAGGGATGCTGCTAAACATCCTACAATGGACAGGACAGCTCCTCACAAAAAAGAACTATCTAGCCCAAAATATTAGTAGTGCTAAGTTTGACAAACTCTTGCAATGGCGACTTAATGTGGAAAATATAATTGGTTTCATACAAAAATCCGTAACATAAGGCATAACATTATTTTTTACATTACCTCATGGGTAACACAGCCTTAAATCCAGATAATGTGGACAGCTTATTGTTCATTATATAATGATCAGTTACTGTCGAAATCTGATCAAGTTCATTTTTTTAAGTTCATTTTTGATGGAATGTTTACATAAATGAAGCAATGAGATCCGAGTGGTTTATAAATAACTTTTCCCAGTATTAGATATTAAGCCTATTTCATTAGCTATTAAAAAAAGTCAAATCTTAATTCTCCTTAGTAATAGGAGGTACAGAAGGAATAATAATTGAAATCCACACTCTATATTGGTAGATTAGTCAGATTCAAAATAATTGAATTTACATAAATGAAATAGAATGTTAATATTTGGAATTTCAATGTTGGGGTTATTCTCTAAGTTAATATTAACTTTAGGTTTTTGCAACTTTCATTATAGAACTATAAAGAAACTAAAATATTCTGTATTAAACACATTCCTAGAATTAAATTAGGACACCCCTCCCCCCACAAGTGTACATATGCACGTGATGCACATATATAATACCTCATAAGTCTGCATGTGACTCAGTCCTAGCCATCTCGAAAATATCATGAACCATATTTATTTCCCTCAATAATCTAAGGCAAACTAGATTGATCTGTAAGGCAAAGAATGTGTTACCTTTATAGACAAAATCTACCCTCTGTCGGGAAGAGGCACATAAGTTGTACCAGTTTAGCTCAGCAGTATGATTAGGGGCCAAGTACTGCAGTCTGCACAAACCTCGCTGAGAAACTGGGAAGCCTCACTGCCCTAACTCCCACAAATCTCCCAGCCATGCCTCGTATTGCTCCAGTTCAGATGGCAACACGGTTGTGGATGATTTGTCCCTGTACCTCATTGATACGGTGTGGATGTTTGGCCCTCCCAAATGGCATGTGGAAATTTGATCCCCAGTGAATGTGGGGCCTGGTGGGAGGTGTTTGGGTCACGGTGGGGCAGGGGCCCATCCCTCATGGATGGCTTAGTGCCCTTCCCATGATAATGGGTGAGTTCTCCCTTTAATTAGTTTGCTGGAGAGTTAGTTGTTTAAAGGAGCCTGGTACCTCCTCCGCTCTTTGTTCCTTCTCCCACCGTGTGACACACCTGCTCCTCCCTCGCCTTCCACCTTGACTGGAATCTCCCTGAAACCCTCCCCAGAAGCAGATGCTGGTGCCATGCCTCTTGTACAGCTTGCAGAACAGTGAGCCAAATAAACCACTTTTCTTTATAAATTACCCAGCCTCAGACATTTCTTTTATAGCAGAGCAAGTGGACTAATACACTCATCATACTGATTTATGCTGGCCGTTCAAAGACGGAGAGGGGTTCAGGTTTCTGCAATGAAAGAAGGAGGTTATAGATAAAAGGAGTAATTATACTTAAAATGACTCAGAGAATGACATTTTAGGGGAGAAATTATGGAATGTCTGACGACTTCTTGTCCTGAGGAGGGATTCCACTGTGTAATTCTGTTCTGCTTTAATTCTCCAGTGAGCACGTAACAAAGAATTATTTCATTCTAACTTACTTCACCATGTGATTGTCAAGCGGTCCTTTACCTCAATCTGCCATTTCCCATTTCCACTGGAAAATGGGGCATTATGCAAGAACATGAGTAAGGAGAAAGTTGAATAAGCATTGCAAAGTCACGTGTTCAATACAGATAATAAGCAGAGAGGGCTGAGTCCACCAAGAGCTGACTCCGGCAGCTTTTAGTAAGACAAGTATTACAAGCTTATAAAAAGAATAGTGAATGGTCTAGTCTATGCTGGCAATCACAATTACAAATAACTTGCATGAAAAATATCCTTTTAATCCTTACTCAGAATCAACAAAAAGGCAGACACTGAATTGCCAGGCAAATTGCATGGCACTTCAGAACCAATCCATTCCATTTTAAATGGGATCCAGAAATGAGGAATTAAAGGAGCAGCCCCAAAGATGGACCTTTCAGTGTCTTCTGCTTTATGAAAGTAAATAGAATCACAGGCCCTGGGGAGGTTGTTCAGAGGCTTAAATGAAAGAGCACAGACCTAACAGTCTCTGAATAGGCTGGATTGGCACAGAAAATAAGGTTGCTGTATTGATTGGAAAGCATGTGTTTGTTATCAGTAATCAAAATGGAAATAGTTAGGAGAAGTGGTAAGTGAGCCCATCGTCAAATCAAGAATGGGAAACTCCTATGCCTAATGGCGGTGCTAAAGGATGGATGCTTTAGGTAGCTTTAGTCCTCCAATCTCCAATGCCA
This sequence comes from Varecia variegata, assembly GCA_028533085.1. Taxonomy (NCBI): domain Eukaryota; kingdom Metazoa; phylum Chordata; class Mammalia; order Primates; family Lemuridae; genus Varecia; species Varecia variegata. Next base: position 130,979,220 of record CM052439.1, read on the forward strand.
CCATTTAAATATTAATATGGGAAGTTGTTATTTTCTCAATATTATGTAAACTATTAATAGAATAATTGGTAGAAAACTTGGTTATGTAAAAAATATTGATCTGTAAATATATGATTTGGGTAAAAACAGTGCATTGCTAAGAAAACAGCTTCAGTTCAACTCCCCCAGCCCTTGTTTGCAACCTGATCGGTGCCCTAAGTCCCCAAACCTGTGGCAGTCTACACATCCATGGCAGCATATCTGGTGCCACTGAGGGAAATGGTGTACTCCTAGACCAGGATTCTAATGTTGTTTGAAAAAAATTATCTAGCCATCAAGAGATTTGGAAGAATGCATTCTCACAGCACCTAAAAGGTGCCATAAATAAAGATGGCAATGATCATTATGAGGATCTCAAGAAAAACTACTTTGAAGGGAAAACTTTATAGTTCAGAATCAGACTAAAAATCAGAAGACCTAGAGGTCTACTGAACATCTGAAAGTAATTTATCTGTGTCTCAATTTCCTAATTTAAAAAAAGAGGCACAATATTTTTGCATACCTAATTATTCAAAACAATTATGAAAATAAATGAGATGCTACATACAAAGCACTTTGAAGAATTCAGTTAATGGTGATCATTTTTACAGAGCCAAAGGTATTCTTACTATAACTTAATATAGTCAGTGAATGAATACTGCAAATAGCTGTGAAACATGCATTTGTTAGGCTCCATTCACAGAAGGAGAAATGACTATTCTTTCATTTACAACATACAGACACATTGAAATTTCATTTTAATTTCTTCGGTGGATATATTTTTCTTCTGACCTTCATGCTTAGCAGTGCCAGGCCCTCAATGAGAAGCTCCCAACTCTGATATTGCCTGGCAGCCAAAGAATTATAATTCCCATAATTAACAGTGACTGGATACAAATAATTTAATTCTGGGACAAATGAAAATAAATCAATGATGCCAACTCCATTTCCCATCTTTCTAATTTTCTGTAACAAAAGAGGGGAGGAAAGTGTCTGTTTCTTGGTGTGAGATTCATTTAGGAAAGTGAGAGACAGATGACTAATTGGTGATGTTCTATTCCTCATTCCTACAAAACACTGTTGACCCTGGGCAGAAAAATCATTCTTTGTACTGAATAAATATTTAAAGTCCACACAATACGACAGCTAGACATATTTATGTTTCTAAGAAGATTATTCATGACTTGGTGTGGTGAATTAAGAGGAAAGCACATTTAGAGACAACGAAATCATTAACCCAGCCTAAAACAAGATCTCTGTCCAGTCCCCTTTATATGCAGAAACAGTACTGCTAATGATGCTTCAGCAATGAAATAAGATAGAGCAACTGGAAACCTGTGGCATTTGCAATAAAACCAACTTGAAGACATCTAAACCTTGCATTCAGAATGTACAGTTTACTTATTTACAGAGTTGCAAGTTAAAAGGGACTTCATTCCAACTTGAGTCATAGCTGAGTCAATACGGGCTCCACCACTAATCTTCCATCTGCAAAAAGAAGGGTTTGGACTTCCTGACCTAGAACTTCTCCTTCTCTTTGTGTTCTAAAATTCCTAATAAATGGAACGGGTGGCTAGGTGCTGTACCAATGTGGGATTCTGCCAGCTGCTGAGTATGTCTATTCCAGTAATGCATTCCAAAACTGGGGATGGAAACACAGGATGGATTCAGTGAATCACTGGGTCCATTGTGAGACAGACCTGAGCTAAAACTCCACTGAGCACCTGACCTCCATAAGCCCTGACACTCACTGCTGGACACAGTGATGCTTTGAGTCTACTGGAATTAGTGTCAGTTCAGACCCAGTGTCCATAAATTCTGAGAAATCTGATTATTCCTCTCCCCCCATGCACACTCATCCTGCTAAAAGGCCACAGATCCTTTTGGGGAGAGCCAGAAGAGACACTAACAGTATAAATTTTTGACAGTATACAGGGGTCCTTCCTCAAGGGGACCCAGCCTTATTCCACTGGTCTAGGTCTGTAAACTGGTTCCAGTCTGGGAATTGATTGAAAAGCCATGACTCACTGTTTTTATGAGCCAAGTTAGATTTTTGCTCACTTGCATAGAACTTCTTTGCTTGTATAGATCAAGTAATAATTTAGTAGACTTCCTATTTATTTCACTTCATGATTAACTAGACAATTGCCATAGGTACAGGCAAGTCAGTCTACTCTTTTTTAAAATTTTAATTTATTTTGTCAATTTATTTATTTATTTTTTTAAGGATGGGGTCTCACTCTGTTGCTCAGGCTGGAGTGCAGTGGTGTGATCACATCTCAATAGTTTACTGTAGCCTCAGACTCGTGGGCTCAAATGATCCTCTCCCCTCAACCTCCCAAGTAGCTAAGACTACAGGTGTAAGCCACTGTGCCTGGCTATTTTAGTTTTTTAGAGATGAGGTCTCATTATGTTGCCCAGGATAAAGTGCTGTGGCTATTCACAGGCCTGATCATAGCACATTACAGCCTTGAACTTCTGCGCTCAAGCAATCCTCCATCCTCAACCTCTTGAGTAGCTGGGAATACAGGTGTGCACCACTGTGCTGGGCTAAGTCAGGTTATTCTGAGGGTTGCTTAGACTCTGCTATTCTTTACAATACCCCACCCACCTGGCTTTGGGCAAGGAAGCAGTATGGAGCAAGACAGACAGTCCCAGCCTTTTGGAATTTATATGCTGGTAGAGGAGAGAAAGCAGCACATACAAAAATAAATATCTTCAGGCCTTGATGATAAGTGCTACCAAGAAAACAAAACGGTGAACTATGGTGAGAGTTATAGGTTGGGGTGGTCTCAAGAAACACCTTTCGGGGTCACAAGGTGGGAGGGCTCTGGGAGAAGAACCTGTGAAGTGGCAAGGATGGCAAGTACTACGCTCCTGGGAAATGCACGGAGCAGTGGAGGGTCTGAGCACCAGAGGCCCACAACAGAAACATTCCCAACATTTTCAAACCTTATTTCCTTGGTCATCTAGTTTTCCTCAATTTAAAAACTAAATCAAGGCCAGGCGTCGTGGCTCACACCTGTAATCCTAGCACTCTGGGAGGCC
>CM052439.1:130982785-131037652 GCA_028533085.1 Varecia variegata
TTTGTCTAGAGGAGTGATTCCCAAATGCACATCTACAGAACAAGCTTCATGAGAAAGTTTCCACCAGCCTACAGTGAGATGAAAAAAACCAAGGAAAATGATATTCCTTTTTCATAAAAATAAATTTATTCATATAAAGGAAGGTCCTTTATTCTAAGGATATGTCCTTCCTATTATTTTGATATGCTGTGAATATGCCGTTTGTTTTATAAAATGATAGTATAGAAAATAGTGTGTTGTTGTAATTATATTTTTAAATGTCCTTCTTTAGTAAAATAAAAAGTTGGCTTCCCTATGTCAATCCTGCTCATTCTTTTTTTTTTTTTTTTTTTTGTTAATTGGACTTTAAAATCCCAAAGACTGGGAGCCACTAGTATAAAACTGCAAATGTTGAGAACAGTATTTTGGAAATACTACACTCTGAAAAAGGAAGAAAAGAAAATGTACTCTAACATGTGACAGAAGAGAGTCTCCTGTGTGCATGTTTGATGGCCGTACAATATGGCTGCACATTCTGTGACACTCCTCCCATCAAAAGGTGGCAACTATACCACCTTGCCTTGATTCTGGGTGACTGTTTGAACAAATGGAGTACAACAGAAGTGATGCTATGTGACTTCCAAGACTAGGACATAAAAGGCTGTGCAGCCTCCACCTTGGCCACTAGAACAATAGTTCTTGGAGCCCTGAGCCACCATCTATAGGTCTGACTATCCTCAGACTGCCATGCTGAAGAGGTCACAGGTAGGTGCCACCCCTGCCAAGGTGTGAGCCATTTTGGACCCTCCAGAAGAGACCATGTATTAATACCAGCAAAACTCCACTGAGTGACCTCTTTAGATACCACAAAGAACAAAATAATCACCCAGCCAAGCTTTGTCCAAAATTCCTAACCTAAAAGAATGTGAGCTATAATAAAATGATTATTTTTAAAGCGACTAAGACTTTGGGTAGTTCGTTACACAGTAACACATCTGAAATGGCATGGTAGTCCCCACTTAGCCACTGTTTTGTTTTTTTCATGGTTTCAGTTATCTGCAGTCAACCCTTGTCCAAAAATATTAAGGTATTTTGAGAGAGATCATATTTAAGAAACTTTTACAGTATATTGTTATAATTGTTCTATTTTATTTTATTACCAGTTATTATTATTAATTTCTTACTAAGCCTAATTTATATAAAACTTTATCACAGGTATGTATGTAAAGGGAAAAACATAATATATTAAACAATAAAAACAGGTACTACCCTTGATCTTAGCCAAAAGGCTGGGAAGCCATAAAACATAATCTATTTATATAAGGTTTGGTACTATCTGTGGTTTCAGGCACCCACTATGGCGTCTTGGGATGTAACTCAAGGGTGGGACTGTTGTATTTCCTAAAACACTTTTTGTTTTTTTTGAGACAGAGTCATGCTCTGTTGTCCTGGGTAGAATGCCGTGGCATCAGCTTAGCACACAGCAACCTCAAACTCCTGGGCTCAAGCAATCCTTCTGCCTCAGCCTCCCGAGTAGCTGGGACCACAGGCATGCGCCACCACACCCAGCTAATTTTTTCTATTGTTAGTAGAGATGGGGGTCTAGCTCTTGCTCAGGCTGGTCTTGAACTCCTGGCCTCAAGTGATCCTCCCACCTCAGCCTCCCCGAATCAGAGTGCTAGGATTATAGGCATGAGCCACCGTATCTGGCCCCTAAAACGCTTCTAAAAACATTTCATTCACTGGGCTGCCCCGACTATAAGAAATACACAAAAGAAGAACATCAAAAGCAACTCCATTAAGGCATAAAATAAACTGTGAGTAGAGCTAGAACGAAGCTAGAAATTTCTCCTTCCTGTTCCTGTCAAGTCTTTTCCACATAATCCTAGGAAAGGTTTTTTGAGTTTTTGTTTTATTTTAATGAATGGGTTTTTAACGTAAGGAAAAGATAGGAGTTAAGTAAATGGGGACCAGGATTGAAGAAGAGGGTGTTTTATAGCTGGTGGTGGTGGTGGGCGACTTGGTTTTAAGGCAGGAGACTTGATCATGATGCAAGGGGAAGAAACACGTACGTAGAGAGCACTTTCTCATCAACAGAAATATATTAATTAGCTCCTAGAGGGAAGCGTACAAGGACATAAACTCCGTGTGCTCTGGAGCATGCCAATTGCAACGTGGCTGATTAATAAAACTCAGAGACAGGATGAGACAGAAGAGCAGCTCTTCTTAGGAAACTGGGTAGCAAGCAGATTCACTACCATGGTTTTCTACTTGCATAACCATCCTCCCCCAAACCGAGAACCCCCAGGCCCCTTCCGATTTTTCTCATCTTGAGATTTCACAGTGGGGTAAATCAGTAACCACCTAAATCTCAAACATTTAAATCTCAAAACACAAATCAGACTAAATGTATTCAACTTGGACTCCCTGTGTGTGTTGGGGCAGGGGACAGCATTGTGCATACAGGGTTGTCACAATAACAAATTGCTCCTTGGGGTCAGGCTGGAGCCTCACAGCTGTGTGTGCAGATAAGCCAACCAGTATCAGGGGTAGGGATCGCAGGGCTTTGTGCTGCATTTGCTTTCTCATTCAGACCTCAGGATGACGCCATCGCCACCTGCAACCTGCCCCTTCAGAGAGACAGCGACAGAGGTGCAGTGGTGCTATCAGACAAACCGGACAGGCCGGACTGGTGCCTTTATTCCTGACTGCAACCCCGCCTCTCCGGGGCCCACACACTGACTTTCCCAGAGAGACTCTGACTCACTAAATCCCTGGCTTGGATAGTTTTTATTTCCAAAGTTCTGATTTCAGCTGTTAGAAATAATAAATTTTATGTGATATTCTACATCTTATGTCTTAATGGTTTAGTGATTTAAAACACAGTTGTAGATAATTTTTCTAAGGTACAGTGCACCCAGGATTGGGGTTAAGAGTTTTCCATCAGCAAATCCAGCTGCAAATAGGAAGTTGTCTAGAACGTGGGGGAAATTCTAACACACCCTTCTGTGTTAGATCCAATTTTCTCTTTGCACTTCAACAGTGATGGCTGTCACTAATGTCTAAACATTCACTGTCAGATTCAGTGTCAACTTTTCTTCTTAGTTAAAACTATATATATATATATCCTCCTACTTTAAAGGATAAATTCCCTTTTTAATTGAATTACACCTAATCTCTGGGCCATTTGAGTAAAATCTAACCCTGGTCAGACTTCCTTTTGTTTTACAATAAAGAGCTATATGAGATTACAACTTGTGTTTCAGGTACCTACCTGCTGTTGGCAAACTCTAGCTTCCCGGGGAGGCTCATTTTACCCCAAAAGGAAGGGCTCTGATTCTGTGAAGGGCAAAATGGAAGCTTTGGAGACTTAAAAATGAGGCCAGTGTAGTTGGGGTGGGGAAATGGCCCTTCAATTGGATCATCTCTCTCCTATATAGTGTTTTTTCCCATGGCACCCACTATCCTCCCCTTCCCCCCAACCTCCTGCCCTCTCCTGCTTCTCTCAAGAACTGTGAGGGGTGTGAGATTTTTACCTGACTTGGAAGCTAGTAAGTTAGGCTACCAGTTTCATGGATGCTGTCAGATGACTTGAGACTCTTGGCTCTGAGACAAAGGACTTTAATACAGCAACAGCAGTAACCAGGGTATCAGCATTTGTGCTGACCAAGCAGGCAGCTGAAGCCTTGGCGTTACGCTAGATGAACAAGAGGATCCCAGCTCATGAGGGTAGGAGACCACATCCAAATTTGGAGACATATATTTAGCTAGTAACAAAGAGTGTACAAGTCTATAGCAAGGGCTCACAAACTATGTGCTTGTACAGCCTATGAGCTAAGAATTTTTTTTTTTTTTTACATCTTTTAAAAAGGCTATAATAAGAATTTGTGACAGAGACCACAGGTGGGCAGAAAAGCTTAAAGCATTCACTATTTGGTCCTTCATAGACAAGTTTGCTGATGCTTGGTCTATAGCATCCTCTGCGCTTAGGGCCCTAGTGGGGAGTGGCAGTCCCATGGCAATGAAGATTCCAGATCTCTCTCTTTCAAGCTCCATCAGAGCCACAAATTGCAGGCCTATTGGGAACAAGTACATTATGCGATTATCTTGCTCTTTCATTATTAACCCCCATCTCCAACATAAACACCAGAGGCAGGTAGAGTTCATAATATGGGGTTAAGGGGATGACCGGTTGTTACATCCACATATTTGTGGGCAAAGGTTTTGTTGAGCAACATCCTTTATGTACAGTTTGATTTCTAATAGCTGCCACCCAGTGCTCCAGAAGATTATCTCTGACCCTCTCTTGGGAAACCACTTCTTTCCTACCAACCACAATATTTTCCCACAGATCAACACCACTATTCCACCAGCATGGTTCTCACAGCCAGCCAAATTATCTTGCTACCTAGCAAGCTGATTCCTCTAGCACCACCTTCCTCAATCCCCTCAAATTCCATGTGCTGTTGTTGCTAGGACTGGTTTCCAAGCAGCATCAGCAGTGTCTGGTAACTTCCTTAATTGGTTCCACGTAAAGGAACCGGTTAAGAGCATTATTATGCCAACCTTCAGTTGACACAGGATTGACCCAAGCTTTTGCTAATCAGGTAATGGTTTGATGCAGTTGATGGATTCCCCTGGTGCTATGAGGAACATATCAGTTTTATTCTATCTTCTTTGATCCGGCATTTCTCTCAGCTTTAGAAACAAAATCCTAACTGACAAGCCTGAGATAAATACACCTACTTAAGCCTCTGTAATATCCTTAATTCCTGGTTTTTTACCATCCTACCCCACCCCCCACCAACTAAGAGGGTTCCTGCAAATGTTACATCGTGTCTAGATGCTAAGTGCAGTGCACTACTCACGCAGACCTGAGCCAGTCTTGTCACATCAGTAAATTGAAATGACAGCCATCATATTGTCACAGCGATTCTGGGAATCTGAGTCCTCCTAAATGGAGCCACCAGCCAGATTTCACCAGCTGCTCATCATCTTGTGTTCCTGGATGAATTCATTTCCAGCATACATTCAGGACTCTCCTCCAAAGGGTTTGAAGGGATAACTATTCATTCTTCTTCTACTTTGCCCAATAAAATGCATTTTATGCTTTCATTTTGTTATATTTTTCTTTCGTGCCCAGGTAGGACTGTCTGACTCAGGGACCCCGTTAAGTCAGCAATACTTTATATAACAGTTCATTAATTAATATTGAAAAATAGGGGAGGCCTGCTAGGGTACTTGCCCCAGCTCCATTAGCACCAAATGAGGTCTTCAAGATGAATGTTACGCCAGGAGAATTAGTTAAGCAATGGTCTCTACAGGGCAGTCTTAGCAACAGAAGAGCAGGAGAAGGGATTTTCTCTTTAGGGTTAAATCTGTTGCTGGACTTTCCCTGGAACATCATGTCAGCACTACTAAAACTCCTATAACCTACATATTCTCAGAGAAGGGAGATTCTTTTATATTTTTATGAGAAATTCTGGTGAGAACATTTGTTCTTTGAACTTTATAATGCATACTTAGCAGAATGTAATTTAGGAGAGAGAAATGAGGGCTGACAAGGAAGGGAAGATATATGCACCCCAGGGCGCAGAGAAAGCAAAGTGAGGGGGCGAGAGAGCAAGGCAGCATAAGGAGTGCAGGGAACCCTCCGCCTCTGGGGCCTCCGGTCAAAGATCACCATTACCCTTCAGGACGCCTTTTCCAAATGGAGATTAAAAATTTCATGAGAATTTTTTCTGCTTCTGTTTTGGCCAACACAGTTAAATATAGTAAAGGAGCTCCACACATTACCCTCTGACCTGTACCCAAGGCAAGGAGGGGTCTAGGGTGAGTCGTTATGGTGGGCAGGAGGGGTCCAGCAGCAATTATAGTTGGGCAAGCATGGGGTTGAGTCAGCTAGAGTGTCAGATAGGGCCAGAGGATGCAGAGTCCTGGAGATCAGAGAGGGCCAGCAAGGGCTGCACTGGCAGAAGGAAACTTCCAGCAAATGACAGTCAAGCCCTACCCATGCAGGACTGGGATTAGGCGCCCCTGGCCATAGATTTTGATTCTGCCTAGAAGAGGTCAGTGGTTTATGTTCAGGGACAAGAGGCCCAAGGGTGACTGGACATCTGTATACATTTATAAAGGAAATGCAGGGACCCTTCCACTCACATGTCCCAACCAAGATTTACAAATGATTGGCTTTTGTTGCAAGGAGAAAGCAATTAGAGGCTGTATCCAATAATGTAGATTCCATGACTTCTGCCTTAAGAATAGGAGCTGTTTTCTCTGTTCCACATACTGAACTCCTGAATTTCCTAAAACATTTCAGGACCAAAAAGTGGCACGAAAGTGCTTTCTCTAGGTCGGAATTAAAAACAAAAAACCTGGGTATAACTCAGCTGATAAAGATTGGGATTCTGCTTCCTGGGTCTGAAGTCTCTTCCCCACCAGCCACTCAGCGGAGCCAAACTGCAGGGCTTCATATCCAGCCTCTGACACTGATTAGCCCTGGGACCTTGGACAAATTAACTAACCTCTCTGGCCATCAGTTTCATCGTTTGTAAAATAGGGACAACCATAGTATCTTCCTCACAGGGTTACTATGAAAATAAAATGAGTTAAACCATATAGAGTGCTTAGAACTGCATCTGGCACATAGTAAAATTTGCCAGTACTATTATCCCAGGTTTACCCATCGTAAAGGCAAGCTGATGCTGTCCACCTCTAGCTCGTGAAAATAACATGAATGTGCACACTCATGGCAGCTTGGGGCTCTCCCCCTCCCTTCTGATCAGTCACATTCAAGGCTAGCAAGACGCACAGCCTAGGAGGATAAAGGGCTGGAAGGGACCTGAGAAACTGAGTCAAGGCATTCATTTTACAAATGAGAAAACTAAAGCTAAAACTTGCTATGTCCCAGAGTTAATCTGGCAATAGAACAAGGAGGAGATTTCAGTAAGGTAAATTTTTCAGAGTCTGAAGGTACAGGTCCACATACTAAATAAGGTGCTGCCAGGTCAGCATTGCCATTATGTATTGTCAGCCCAGTCTGTTCTTTGCAGTAGTATGATCAAATGTGAAAATGTCTTGAGCTCTGCAGAAGAGGGTTACTATATAATTGTGTTGGGGTTGGCTGAGGGTGGGGCACAAACATGATACACACCTCATTCAAATAAAATTGGCCTGGCTTGGCTTCCTTTTGCTGCTCTAATTCTGCTCCATCTGTGTCAAGGGTAGAGGGGACATTCTGTGTCATGGAACCCCACACTCAAGCATCCTCTCCTAGGAGGAGGACCCTTTACTGGCAAACTTGAACTTGAACACTGGAGTCTATCAAATGGGAAAATAGCTCTGCTGTTGAAAGCTTGGGGTAGTTGAAGTTGGAGTTGAAGAGAGTGAGCTTTGTGGATACCTAAAGAAGGGTTCTGTTGTTAAGCAATGTAGTCCAAATCATTTCAGTCCCACCTTGTGGAGGGAGCAGAAATGGTGGGCCACACGTGGCTGCATTCCCAAACTGAAAGGTGAGAGGAGAAAAATCTCAATAAAATATCTGAGGCAGCAATTAATAGATTTCAGCTGCTTACCAGTTTGATCCTAGCTCACAGATATTCATGTAACCGACTCCATGAACAAATTTCAAGAACCCCTATATGTTTTTTCTATTCCTTTCCCTTAACTAACTACTTGACCTTTTGAATGGTTTCCCATAAATGATGGATTTTCTGTAAGATAAAGGAGTTGAGATTCTGAAGGCTTCCTGATGCCAGGACTTACAACCTGCCCCAAGGCATGTGGCCCCTCCTTAGAAAGTCCATGCTCTCCATTAGTTGGAGAGATGGATTTGAGGCAGCTTCTCCCATTCTCCTGACAGGATGTCTGTCATATTAAAAATTCCTTTCTTCCTTGGCAATCCTTGTTGTCTCAATGATTGAATCTTTACGTGACGAGCAACTGGACCTAGATCAAAACCTCCTTACAGTTTTGACAACATTTGCAGGAGTTACTCACCATAACATCAAATGATGAATTCCACAAAGTTGCCTTTTATTTTAATTTGTTGCAAGTTCCATTCCTTCTATCACTTTACAATCAGATCTGGGACAAGCAAAGATGTCTGGCTGCTCGAATAGGGGTTTGTTGGTTCTAATTCTAAATTTGGAATTAAGAAGCCCAGTTTCTATTTCTCCTTCCTTCTCCACCATTAAAAGGCTTTAGAATTTGAGCCAAATCACCAGATTCCACATTGCAGGGATGTGGAATACTGCTGTATTAGGTCAATGGATAGGAATTTCCCTTACTTTGAAAAAATGCCTAAAACTCTTACCCATGAGGGTATTCCCACCCACCCAACCCTTGCCATCATTTTTATTCTGGGCATGATATTAACACAAGATACCACAGGACAGAAATAATATCAGGAGACTCAGGGAGAACAGTGACCCTGAGGCCCAGGACAAGCTGGGCAGGTGGCAGGAACTCTAGGCTTTTATCATTCACCACGTCCCTTACTGATCTTTCTTTGTGGCTACACCTAATTCTATGTTGTGTGCTGGTCCTGGGCATGTCTCTGGTGCAGTCTCACTTCCTGGTTTGGTGTGGAGCATGCCCACAGCCCTCCCTCTCAAATTCAGTTTTTGCTCTCTCCTGCAGCCTCCCAAACCTCTGCCCAGTTTGCTCCCAGTTCCTGAATATACTCAGCTACTGACTAGATCTTTCTGACTTTGGTCTTACCTAACAACAAACAAACAAATGCAGCTTGATAGATATTATTCATACTACCTAAAAAATTACAGGAACAAACAATACGTACAACTGGTAGGTGTCAAGGGCATTATGCTGAGTGAAAAAAAAGCCAATCTCAAAGGTTACATACTATATGATTCCATTTCTGTAACTTTCTCAAAGTAAAAGAATTATAGAGATGGAGAACAGATTAATGGTTGAATGGGGTTAGGGTTGGGGACAGGGTATAAGTATAAAGGGGTAAAATGAGGGAGTTTCTTTGTGGTGATGGAACAGTCTGGACCTTGATTGTATGGTAAGGTTACATAAATCTGAATATGTGATAAGATTTCTTTTTTTTTCTTTTTGTAGAGATGAGTCCTCACTATATTCCCCAGGCTGGTCTCAAACTCCTGGCCTCAAGCAATTCTCCAGCCTTGGCCTCCCAAAGTGCTGGAATTACAGGCAGGAGCCACCACACCCGGCCTGCATTTCTTAAAACTATACCCCTCCTCCAAAACAAACAAACAAACAAATAAACCAAAAAAAAAACAAAACAAAAACTAAAAACAAAACCAAAGGTGAAATCCAAATAAAGTCTGTATTTGAGTTAACAATATTACACTAATGTTAACTTCCTGGTTTGTACAATGCACTAGGGTTATGGAAGATAGTATCACTGGGGGAAGCTGCATGAAGGGTAAACAGGACTCTCTGTACTATTATTGCAACTTCTTGTGAGTCTTAAACTATTAAAAAATATATTTTATATATATATTTATATATATACACACACACACATACACACACATACATACAGTCAGTCCTCTGTATTCATGGGTATCACATCTGTGGATTTAACCAACTGTGGATAGAAAATATTTTTAAAAAATAGATGATTGTGTCTGTACTGAACATGTACAGACTTTTTTTCTTGTCATTATTCCCTAAACAATACAGTAAAATAACAATTTACATAGCGTTTGCATTGTATCAGGTATTAAAAGTAATCTAGAGATGATCTAAAGTATATAGGAGTATGTACATAGATTCTATGCAAATACTACATCACATTTTATATAAAGGACTTAAGTGTCTGTGGATTTTGTTAACTGTGGGGTCCTAGAACCAATCCCCACAGATACTGAGGGATGACTGTATATATGTGTGTAGGTACATGTGTGTGTGTATATATATCTCCTTAACAGTAAGGTCATGAGTCCCATCCCCAGCAGTAGCACATCTTAAAGGATAAAAAATGACAAGCAGAGTGCCAAAACCATAATTCATTTTCATGGCATTCTTTTTTTTTAATAGAGACAGGGTGTCTCTCTGTCACCCAGGCTAGTGTGCAGTGGCATGATCATAGCTCAATGCAGCCTCAAACTCTTGGGCTCAAGTCATCCTCCTGTCTCAGCCTCCTAGGTATCTGGGACTACAGGCATGCATCACCATGCCTGGCTAATTTTTGAAATTTTTTGTAGAGATACGGTCTTACTATGTTACCCAGGCTGGTCTTGAACTCTTGGCCTCAAGTGATCTTCCCACCTCAGCCTCCCAAAGCAGTATGATTACAGGCATGATCCACCATGCCTGGCCATGGCATTCTGAATAAAAATACTAAATGGAATTCAGTATCAAGTTGAAAAAGTCTTGCTATAAAAAAGAACAAAAAACTAGCTAAGTGAGAGGATTTCACCTGTGATGTTTTCAGCTGGCAGAACTCAAACTGTATGCACATCAAATTGAGGTGACACAAATTAAATCTGTCGCATCACTCAAATCTGGCTGGTTTTTCCTTTGGCAATTGTTTTCTACAACATGGTTTTTATTCTATTGTATAGAGTGTAAATGTCTTCCTGACATGAGCAACAGTCCCTAATGTACATGACTGTTGTGTGGAAAATGATCTTGAGACTATCTGGAAAAGGAAAAAGGCAAGTCTCTAAGAATTCATGAGTTTCTGAAAGGTATCAAAGGAGCCAGAGTGAAATAACCCTTACTACTTCTAAATAACGTTAGAGTATTTAGAAGGAAACATGGCAACTTAAAAACAAATTATTCTCACATGACTTGCATGCTTTAGGGCTTTAAGAAAAGAGGTAGTTAGAGTTTTTCACTTGACAACTGAGTTAAGGCATAAACAATCCTCATCTTTGTCTGCTGAAAGAAGGGCAGATGCAGGCGAATAAATATTTTCTCGATTCTCAGAAGACAGTAGGGTGAAAGTATTTATGGCATACCTATTGAACATGAGAACTGTAGGAGGGGTGCGTGCCAGTCGGGAAACTCCAACATCAATGTGTGCCCCATGTACCTAACCCAAGGGCTCAGGAGACATTTCTCTTTGCATTTGCAGAGATTCTTCCATATGCACTCATACAGAAACTCAAAAGGAATATAAATTAATAAAAGTTCATTCCTTCTGAGCAGAAGGAGGAAAGTATGAAGTTCAAGAATCCAGAGAAGGTGTTGACCTTACAGCAGAACATTTATAATAATGGGGCATCACAGGTCTAATTTGGTTTTCATTAAGAAAATTCTTAGTGCTTGATCTGTGTGAGCAAAAGAGCTCAAAGAGGAGAAGGGGATCTGTCTGTGAGGCTGGAAGGCAGGGCTCGGCAGGGTCAGGACAACACCACTAAATAAAGTACCTGGGACCAGTAAAGTGGGTTACAAATTAGCTGGTGTGGCAGCACCTTTCAGACCTCAAACCTGAAACTATGGTTTGTGGGAAACATCTTTCATAAGCAGAGCTAATTTGTACCATGCAAGCTTAATGCATAAATATTAATTAGCACAGAGAATAGCTGGCTATAGTCTACCATGTACACATTCATTTGTTCGTTCAAACATTATTCCACAAACACATTTTGAGTAATAACTATGTGCCAGGCCCTATAATGCCAGGAACTGTGCCAAGCACAGGTGACTCAAGGATGAACAAACACAGAGCAACCAAAAGACATTTCCTGGGGGAGGTGAATTTGACATTGGTTTGGAGGTGTCCAAAGGCAGAGAAGCCTCTAAACTGGATATCTCCGAACTCTAGTTCAGTGAGGTATTCATAAGTGTTTTATGAAATAAAGGGCTTCATCATAGGCTCTTCACTTTGAAAATGTTGTATCCATTGTCTCAATTTAGCATATTAAAGGCTCTGAGAATTCCTGCAGTAAAGAGATCTAACAAACTTTAATACCTTACAGGATCCAGTTTGGAGAATACTGCTGTCAGGACTACAGACTGCTAAAGAGGTGGAGGAAATGCATCCACAGTGAAAAGACAGGATCAAGCAAGTCAGGGCTCAACCCATCTAAGTCAGCTAAATCTCCAGAAATGTCACTGCTATCCAATTATCCGATAGGATGGCATGTGAAATGTATGTAGCACTTTTTACTAACTTTCTTCTGCTTAAAATACATAGAGATGATTCATCTTTCACCAGATCTTAGCATCACAGAGGCTGGAGCTGATAAGATTGTTAGGAAGCATCTGATACAATCCAGATGAGTCTGGACTAAGGCAACCAGTGACCTGGCTAGTAAGAAACATGATTCCCAGCCCAAAGGCCCCAGTGAATTAGTGCCTGTCTTTTATTTGCTCTCTATAGCATTCAGTGTACCGTGGGTGCTATTGTCATTACTAAGTCATTAAAATGAGTTACAATATTTCTAGCATCACAACATCAAAAAGCAGAACAATAAAATATACAGCCATTTCCTTAGAAGCATTCATTGAACATTTCAGAAAAAAACAGCCAAGTGTACTAGGGTTAAAGAGTTAACACTGCTTCAACCTCAAGAATATCATTATTACCTGACCATGTCCCCTCCCATTACCACGTCAATGAAAATTTTTTTTATACTTTGGTGTTGCTATAATTTTATTAACCTACTGGCTCATAGAACTTATTACTCTGAAAATAGCTTTTTTTCCCTTTCTAAGCCAAACATATCCAAGAGCCTCAGTCTAAAGACTATAAATAGCCAGAGTACAGTGATCAGTGACATGGAAATGTAGGCTACAGCTAATAGAACTGAGTAACAGGTTTAATTTTAAATTGGAGAACTAGGTGATAAGATCCCACTACTTTACTGCTTCTGTCCTGGATTTTATATAATTAAAATGGCACTGTTCACAGGAATATATACAGATATATTTGGCCTAACTTTACAAGGCAAGCAATTTCCCAAGCAACCTTATATGCCTACTCTTTTTTTTTCGTAAAACGCTTTATTGAGATATAGTTCACATACTATCCAATTCACCCATGTAAAGGGTAAAATCCAATTGTTTTTAGTATATTAGCAGATATGTGCAACCATCACCACATTCATATTTGGAACATTTTCATCACTTTGAAAAGAAACCTCCTACCTTTTAGTTGTCATCTCCTCCCCCCATCCTCTCATCCCCTTCATCCCTGAGCAACAAATAATCTACTTTCTGTCTCTACAGTTTTGCCTATTCTGGGCGTTTCATATAAATGGAATGATATAATATGTGGTCTTTTGTGACTGGCTTCTTTCCCTTAGCATAATATTTTCAAGGTTCGTTTAAGTTGCAGCATATATCTGTACTTCATTCTTTTCATGGCCAAGTAATATCCTATTGTATACATATACACCACATTTATTTATCCATTTATTGGTTTACGGACATTTTAACTTTTGGGCTATTATGAATAATGTTGCTATAGACATTTGTGTAGTTTTTGCATGGACTTTTGTTTTCATTTCCCTTAGGTATGTACCTAGAAGTAGAATTGCTGGGTCTTATTATAACTCTATAATTCACCGTGTGAGGAACTGCCAGCATGTTTTCCAAAGTGGCTACAACATTTTACATTCATACCAACAGTGCATGAGGGTTCCAATTTCTCCAAATCCTTGCCAACACTTATTATTATCTGACTTTTTGATTCTAGCCATCCTAGTGGGCATGCAATGGTATCTTATCTGGTTTTGATTTACATTTCTTGATAACGAATGATGCCAAGCGTCTTTATGTGTGCTTCCTTGCTTTCCAGATTTGGAAGTCTTCATTGGAAAAATATCTATTCAGGTTCCTTGCCATTTTTTAAAGTGGGTTATTTGCCTTTTTATTAAGTGGCAAGAGTTCTTTATATATTCTGGATACAGTCCCTTATCAGATATATAAGTTGCAAATATTTTCTCCCATTCTATGGCCTGTCTTTTGACTTTATTGCTTTGAAGCACAAAATGTTTAAATTTTGATAAAGCCCAATTTATTTATACTTTTCTTGAATGCATTTTGATGTTATATCTCAGAATTCTTTGCCAATCAAAAGTCATGATGATTTCATTTTCTTCTAAGAGTTCTTACATTTAAGTCTTTGATTCATTTTGAGTTAATCTTTATACGTGTTGTGAGATAAGGGTCTAACTTCATTTTTTGCATGTAGTTATCCAGTGGTCCCAATATCATTTGTTGAAAAGACTATTTTTTCCACATTGGCTGGTCTTAGCATTCCTGTCAAAAATCAAAAATCAATTAACCATAGATGTTTGTATATTTCTGGATTCTCATTTCTCCCGCTGAGGTGGGAGGATGGCTTGAGCCCAGGAGTTTGAGGTTGCAGCGAGCTATGATCGCGGCACTGCACCCTAGCCCAGGCAACAGAGCAAGACCCTGTCTTAACTAACTCACTAAATGGAATTGTTTCCTTAATATCATTTTCAGATTGTTCATAGCTAATGTAGCTACAGTTGAGCTTATATCTCCAATGAAACTGCCAAATTTGTCCCAAATTTGGGACTTTCACTATAACCTTCCCTGTTTTGGGGAGCACTCTTAGGCATGAATTTTCCCATATTTTGTTGTAAACAAAGTCAGTTCCTTTAGTAAGATACTGGGAACTCTCAGTTTTACAATCTACCTTTCCCCAGGCAAAATCTCTGAGCTAGGGCTCTGGAGCTGGGGCTGCAGACAATGGTATGCTTTTCACTGAGTGACACCCCTACTCTTGTAGCTGAATTGTCAGTGATGGGAGGGCAGTATTCTAAGGTCTTCTCATCTTGCCTCTCCCTGTGTGAAACTACAGCACTTCAAGCAAGGGCAAGGGTAACTGAGGCCCCAGTATTCTCAGCATGCCATGCCCAAGGTAGTGCCTCTGTCCTATGGTTGGAGGCTGGATGAAAGAGGGAGCCTTGTACCTTGGGCTACATTTGCTTGGAACTTGGCCTGAGCAACAGGTTGCTGAGGGCAGGATGAGAAATGCTGACATACTCTCCCTCCCAGGAAGACAGCTCTCCAATTAGGAGCTGGGGTAGAAGGAGCTCTCTGTTCTTGGCTGCACCAGCACGGAGTGAACTTTCCATCTCCCAGAGTTTGGAGTGGGGAGGAAAGGTGGAGGTCTTGCTTCAAACACCACAAACTCCCATCTTTGTTACTGATTTTTAGTAGATTTTTTTTGAATAAATATTCCTTCATTTGCCAAATATCCATATGGCCACTTCCAGAGACTTTAAGTGTTTGGTTTCTTGTTCTTTGATGATTTTCACAGTTTTGTGGTGGGAGCAGGTCCACCAAACTCATGCTATCATGGTGGAAGGGAAACATTCATATCTTCTCTTACGGGTTCCAGGTGCCCATAGAGTCTGCAGTGCAAATTCTGCTATGTGTGCTTTGGAGTGTGATGAAGGTAGAACTTACGGTGAATTTTGATTCAGATGATAGACGCCATCCAGTGATTCCATCTCCACTGAACAAATGCACAAATTTCCTGTAGGAAAATCCTGCTCCAAACAAGGATGT
Organism: Varecia variegata; assembly: GCA_028533085.1. Classification (NCBI taxonomy): domain Eukaryota; kingdom Metazoa; phylum Chordata; class Mammalia; order Primates; family Lemuridae; genus Varecia; species Varecia variegata. The sequence continues at coordinate 130,998,254 of CM052439.1, forward strand.
TCAAGATATCTTAAATCTGCAGTTCCCAATGGTCCCTGGCCACTGTCACCAACTTCCCCCACATTCAAATCAGGCCATCACTGGTTTCATGCATTAACAGAAGGAGAAGGCAAGTTAATATGAAGGGAGCAAAGGGAGAAGGCAGGAACTAAAGCTGAGTGACCCTTGAGGACAGTATTAATACTGACAGCCATGAAATAAAAGGGAGGGAACATGGCATTTTGGGCAGGTAAGTGTTTGGCTCTCTGGCAGCAGGTTGACAATGAGTTGGAGATGTATTTATTAGTACCGTTCTAGTCCTAAGTGCTTTTCATACGTCATCATTAATCCTCACAGCACCTCTCTAAGGTGACAAGTTTGTAGTCCATCCTTCCTTTACTTTGTAGTCCATGACTACCGACAGGTCACTAACGGAGCCTGAGAGCATTTACTCTGTTTACTCTTGTCTTCACGCTGACACTCCCGGTCAGGAGCTGAGGATGAGAGCCTTTAGGAAAGTGAGGATCATAGTTTTTTTTTTTTTTTTTTGAAACATACTCTTACTCTGTTGCCCTGAGTAGAGTGCTATGGTGTCAGCCTAGCTCACAGCCACCTCAAACTCCTGGGCTGAAGCGATCCTCCTGCCTCAGCCTCCCGAGTAGCTGGGACTACAGGCACACACCACAACGCCTGGCTAATTTTTCTATTTTTAGTAGAGACGGGGTCTCGCCCTTGCTCAGGCTGGTCTCAAACTCCAGAGCTCAAGGGATTCTCCCACCTCGGCCTCCCAGACTGCTAGGATTACAGGCATGAGCCACTGTGCCTGGCCTCATAGGTTTTTTTTTTTTTTTTTTAATCTGCAAGATGAAGAATACTATTTATTTTCTTTTTACAGAGTAGTAAACTGAAGCTCACAGCTCCTAAATGACAGATCTAGGATTCAATTCCAGCTCTGCCTCAAAGCCTTTGTCTCTTCTGTGCTTCTTTGCTGCACACCCTAATGGAAATATACAACAAGACATTTCAAGCCACAGGCCCTCATCAGAAAAGCCTAGGGTTGCTTCTGTTAAATCTTTCCAGTCCTTCCCTTGTCCTCTCAGAGCACCAATCATTCCTTCTTTTGAGTCTCCCTGGTATAGGTGCCCTAGTTTGTCACATGTCTGTTTCCCTCTCTGGCTTGTAAGCTCCCAAGAACAGGGATCATATCTTTACAACTTCACCACCTAGTCTGGAACCTGGAACAGAGGACACACTAAGTAAGTGTCTGCTGGATGACTGAGTAAAGAAAGGCAATCTGAGTCACGAAACACACACAGATAACAAAGCACCAGGGGCTAACTCTTGGGAAGTCCCTGTTTAGGAGGCAGAGAGAAGGATACAGGAGGAATATTAGGAGATCTGAGAGACATCGAGAAGGATGCTGAGCTACCAGGAAGATCCAACTTCAGGAAGGATGGGGTGGTCAACATTGTACTGGGCTCAGCCTCCCACCAGGTTCCCTCCAGACTCAAGTCAATCCACTAAGATGAAAGGAAGTGTAGCAAAGAGGTCATTCCTAGGAACTTCTTTCAGAGGCTGAGCTGGAGAAAGTCCTGGGGGTCTCTATCAAAAAGAAGCGCCTCAAGACACCCCAGTGGGTTTGGAGGAAGCAACTTCCCCAGGGCGGGGAGAACCTGGCAGTATCCTGGCCTTGCCTGGGTTTCCCCCGAAGCTTCAGAGTGGGCCATCCAGGATGCACTCCTATGTAATGGCTGTAATATTTATTTTTATCTGAGGGGGAAATAATGGCATCTCTAGGGGAACAATTCACCGCCTTGTGACTGTGAACATATGACCTGCGATCCCACGCATCATGTAACGTGCAGGTACCAGTCTGCAAGGGTAAACATCACACGAAAACAGCCACGTTGCTGCCTCGTCCCCACGTTACAGAGGTAGTGTGCCCGGTGCTGGGAGGCGCTGGGGGACAGGAAGCTTCTTTACTGACCCAGCAGAAAGTCATAGTGTGTGGTGTCAGAGGATCCTCTGACGTGAGCCAGCTCAAACCAAGGGAAGAGGTGATCACCTGGTGGCTGCCTTCCCCCTCCACACACCTGCCCTGGGCAACGCTGTACCACTTTATAATTGCTGTTTGACTACCGAAATGTTAACGTTTCAGCAAAGATCATTTTATTGTTGGATCCAGAGGCACCTATGACTGATACAGTTTTCAATTTGGAAAAATAAACAAAATGCAACAGAGCAGCTGACCCCATCTGTTCCTGTTTTGCCCGTTTATCTCCCATATATATATATCCTGGATGTGATTATTGGCACATAATGACACAGAAGTACTAGATAATGGCTACAAATATGCAGAATTCCCCTTGAAGAAGATGACTAATATTGTTTCAGCTGCTCTAGTCTAAGTTGTTATTATGTTATTAGAAGTATTATCCAAAAACAAATATGCCAAAGAAACTTATTAATATAAGCAATTTTTAAACACTGATTTGTTTTCTTCCCTTTAGAAACATACATCCAAATTGAGTTGAGCAGTCAATCTGACTCTGACGTCTGTCCCTTCCACCCTCTGGAACGGCTTTCTTGTGGCCCTGTCAGTGTCCTTTTCTCAGTCCCTCCTCCCTCCCAAGCACTCAGCAGCCACGCCCACCTGCTCCTTCCTGATGCCCTCTCTGCTCTTGGTCTCCAGGCATCTCAGACTTTCTCTACCTTCAAACCACTTATTTTATGACTTCTCTCCTCTCACCTGCTAAAGCATTCGCTAAAGAGCTGTCTCTAGCCCCTCTCTTTCCTGTGGGCTCTGTGGCGCCTCTATTCCGAGATCCCTCAGACTAGAGACATCTATTTCCCCATCAAGCCCCAGGAGCCACTTCCAAATGCCTTCCTGGGAAGTTTCTTCTGAGCATCCTGGTTGGCAACTCAAAATCACCAAAAATTCGCTGGGCACCGCTTGCCACCCCATCTCTGCTACATGCTAAGGGTGGTCTGCGAAGAAGACACATTCAATTCTTGCCCTTACAGTCCAGGGTAAGCAAACTTCTTTCTGACATGTGGGCTCCCCCCCCCCGCCCCACCAAACCCGCGACTCCAAACTCCAACGAAGGCACAACATCCAGAGCCAAATGACACATTCCTCCCCCTGCTCCCAGAGCTCATGGCTGTTAAGGTCCAGGAATTTGCTCACAAACACCTTGACCTTTCCATCACCCACAGCCAGCCCCGCGTCACCTAACAGCTGGACTGTTCCAGATGTGCCCCACTGGATTCCCCTGCCTCGAGCTCGTCCCTCTCCAATCCATTCCACACACAGTAGTCTTCCAGACATCTCACCATGTCACTCTTCTGCTCACATGTCAACCGCTCCCCACTGGCACTGGAGTAACTACATGTAAAGCTCTCTATGAACAGGTAGGTCCCAATGCACCTATCCAATTGCTTCCTTCTGTAATGCTCCACTTCAGCATAATTGAACCATAGTCCATTTACAATACTCAATCCAAGATTTTCATGCTTTTGTGCCTTTGCTCAGCTTGTTCTGTCTCCCAGAAACACCCTTTCCCCAGCCCATCTCTGCAAGTCCAAATTCGACCCCCAACTCAAAGCATGTCTCAAATACCACAGTCTCCTGAAGCTTTCTAAAAATCCAGGCCGGGCGCAGTGGCTCACGCCTGTAATCCTAGCACTCTGGGATGCCAAGGCAGGAGGATCCTTTGAGCTCAGGAGTTCGAGACCAGCCTGAGCAAGAATGAGACCCTGTCTCTACTAAAAATAGAAAAAATTAGCCAGGCATTGTGGTGCACGTCTATAGTCCCAGCTGCTCTGGAGGCTGAGGCAGGAGGATCCCTTGAGCCCAGGAGTTTGAGGTTGCAGTGAGCTAGGCTGATGCCATGTTACTCTAGCCTGGGCAACAGAGTGAGACTCTGTCTCAAAAAAAAAAAAAAAAAAAAAAAGACAACATTCTGTTGTTCTGAGTCATTAACATGCAGTGCATTTACAAACTCAAAATTCCCTCATTTCTCAACATTTCCTAAATATTTTAAGCTAATTAGACACACCTGATTTGCTAAAATAATAATAATAATCATGCTAATCTGACTTTGCTTAATATCCACAACTGTAACTGCTTAGGTGAATGTTTACAGTTTTATTTGCACTTTAGTTATGCTTTCCTTTTGATGGTTTCCCCTCTTCTGCATGAATATGCTGCATCTGCCACAAGCTCTTGGAGAGGGAGAAGATCATGGTTTCCTACCTCCTTTCTCCTTCTATACCACCTCAGGTTCCCATTACCTAACATTGGTCATAAAGTAACAGAGCCTCCTGGCATAGAAGGCACCTCTGTGTGAATTGGGAAAAGGTGGATTCATCTGGGTGGATGAATTACGAAAAGGAGCTCCCTCAAGGTAGAAGAATTAGCAAAAGTCACCCTGGGTGGGTAGAAACACTTCCAAACCAGGATGAATGGCTTGGTGAGTAGAGAGAGAGCTGAATTCCAGCCCCTTCCTTACCGCTGGGTGCCTTTGTGCAGGCCACAACCTGTGCAACTGTACAGGCCAGCCCCACAACGTAAGTTGGCTATGAAGAGTGCTTTCATTGGGGTTTTCATCAGTTTCTCATCTGTCAGCTTAACTGTTTCTAAGCTCTATCTTGATAGTGAAAAAAGAAATTTAATGGAAGAAGTAAACAATACTCCAATATTTTAAAAAATTTGCTTATTCCTAATATGTATAGAAAAACTCCTTTCTTTAATTTTCATAAAATACACATAACATAAAATTTATCATCTTAACCATTTTTAAACATACAATTCAGTGATGTTAAGTACGTTCACATTATTGTGCAACCATCACCACCATCTGAGACTGTGCGCTTTTTTGAAAAAGAAAACCCCAGCCTGGAAACTAGAATACCAAGTTCTTATTCCCATCTCACCGGTAATGAAATGGGCGCCCAGGCAAGTCATTTCCCCCTTACCTGCCTTCAGTTTTCCACTTCTTCAAATTGAGGGTGTTTGATTATGTGAGCACTAAATTGCTTTTTCTTTCTAAGGTCTACAGCTCTAGGAACAGCTTAGTTGTTGATCTGCTTGGTTTTCCAATACGTATTAGTTAAAGAAATATTCAAGACAGTTGGATATATTCAATACATATTGGAAATATTCAATCCAATAGAAGCTTGAGGTTAAAACCACAATCCTAGAAGATTCAGAACTGCTACCAGGAGGGCACAAAGCCAGCACAAGAAATGATTCTTCTGTTTCTCCCACCCGACTCCAGACTCCACTGCTGTTGTGGTAATGCCACCACCACAGGCCAAACCCTGGGCCTATTGCCCATTTGGGGGCATTTGGAAATTTGTGTCTGAGGGGCCTTGTCTGGCGGGCAGGGCGAGGCACATGTCTGGAAGGCACTGCGCACATTTGGTGCAGCTCACATTTGGTGAGCAGAGGCCACGGCTACTCAACATCTTGCAATGTGAGAGACAGCATCACACAGCAAGGACTTGTCCCTGTTGCAAGGGCTCCTGTTGAGAAATGCTGGCTTACAGTTGGATTTGGGGGAAGGAGCTTAGTTTTAGGTATGGGATTGGAGGATACTTCATTTTTTGGAGGGTAAATACATAAAATGGGACACCCTTTATCCTCTCTCTGTGTCTCACCATGTGGCCAATAATGTTTGCCCCTGTGTGCACATTTTCCTTTAAAAAATGTTGAAAAGGTGCCATATTTGGGGAATATGCAAAGGACTTCTTACTCAGCCTTGACTACTCCCTTGGGCCTGTTGTTTGGCATTACTGAATATTCATGTTCTTTTCTTCTTTCAGCATTACTTATGTCAATGGTTTTTGCAAAAGGAATTAAAATATTGTTTACTCACTAATAACTGTTTCAATTCCACTTTGGGAAAAACATGCCAAGTAAATATCCCAAACAAAAGAGTCATTTTAATAATGATGTTAATTGGAGCATTATTTTCATATAATAAGCAAAGAACTAGATACATTCAAATGCTCAGCAACAGGATAGCTAAGCAAGTTACTGCAATAGTGAATTATGAATGGCCATGTACTCACTAAGGTCCATAAGTAACTGTATTGATTCTCCAAAATGTTTATGTGAAATAATGTTAAGTGAGCAAAGGTCAACTAAGCCATATTACATAATAGTTGCAGCTATGATTATAAGTAATTATCTAGGATCAAAACACGATGTGAATATAATTTAAAAATAATAATCTTCTATTTTTAAGTAACTTCCTTCCATTACAAAATTTTCCTCATCATTTTCTTCGATTAGAGACCTGTTTTAAAATTGAAGGTTTAAGAACTACACCCATGAACCTCTTTTACTTTTTCCTCTCGCAATCTTAAAGGCCAAAAAGAAATTTCTAAATTTAAGGTTAAAATGTCAGTTTGAAAATTCATGTGTTATGAATATTTATTTCAGTAATTTAATTTATCAGACTAATTCCTCAAGATGAATGTAACTGAATAGTTTCCTACTCTCTGAAGCATTCGGCAGGAAGATTGGGCGCTATAAAGGATCTTACTCATTTATGTGAGAATACTGAGATGTTGGCTTTCTCATGAAAGGGTGCAACTGTATCTTGATATTTGGAAATCACACCTACGTGTCTGTGTTATTTGTATTTGGCTTGATCTACTCATTAGATGATTAACAATTCGGATTGCCTTATTTCAACCAAAGTCCACATGAACAAATTCTCCAAACTGAGAACACATCAGCAAGTTCTCCAGTGACTTTAGGTAGAGTCCCAGTCTGAATCAATACACGTAAGGGCAGTACTCCTGTGGAATTATCCAGGAGTGTTCTAGGAGGTGGGGATACAGAGAGCCAGGATGCGAGAGTGGAGGAATCAGCCTTCAGGGTCAAAGCTGTATTATGGAAAATCCCCAAAGACCCTCAAGGATGACAGGAGGACATTGTCCTTCTCTCTCTCTCACAGTCCCAGGACATTGCTTATTGGGAAGTTTCCAGAATGAGGCATGGAGTTTCCATATACTTCCTGTCCTGTGAAAATGAATCAGACTCTTTGGATGGAAGAGTCTTTTCAGGCTGCTTGGTCCAACTCCATGCAGATGTCAGAAGCCTCTTTCTTCCCAGGAGAATGCAAAAGACCAGAGGAAATAAGATCCAGGACCATAATGGCGACAAATTATTGAATCTTCTTTTCTAATTTTGTAATAATGAATCCAAATGAGATTTTGCTCGTGTTGGTGGACAGGATGTATTTGTGAGCCAATAACTTTTCATTCCAATTAGGATCCCTGTGACAGCCAAGAGGCTAAACAGAGCCAGAGGGCACATACACAACAAAGATCAAAGCTCCGTCAGAGATACCAAGGTGGATGCCAAGGACAAAGGGATTGGGCAGGGTACAGAGCTGCTGATCCTAAAATCTGCAGTGTATGCTTTTAGGCTACAAAGCTACGGGTCTTAAAATTTAGAGCATACACAGATGCCAAATGATCAAAAATTTGGAATAAAGGTAAAAGAGGAAAAACTCTGTCGTTGCTTGTTATCAGCTTGGATATGCTGGTCTACCCGTCAACACTGGGCAGGGGTTAAACACACTTTAAAAAGACTGGTTCAATGCACGCTGAGTTAGTCACTGCATTCTGCTTGTAGTCCAGTGGAAAACAACAGTCAATGGAATTAAAAAAGGGAGATCTCAAGAAACTTGAAGCTGGTTGTTTTCAGACATAGCTATCAATAAAACAGCTAGAAATCCCAACAGAATATTTCTTCTTTTGTTAATCCCTAAAGAAATAAGGGAACATATGGAAGGATGGAGAAAGAGAAATTAAGGAGTGATGGTTCAGGTCCTATCTATCCAGCTCTGCCCTCAAGGAAATTGTTCTTTCTGTAAGTGGCAAACAAATCGAAAGAGATGCATATCCCAAAGAATTCCACCACCCAGGTAAAAACTGTAGAAAGGGAGGTTAAAAGACATACTTAAGGTCTGCCAGAGATATTTTCTGTTTTATTTTTTTTTCCTATTACATTTCTAGAGTCTAAACAGTGCTTGTCACATAGTAGGAACTCAACAAATTTCTGTAGAATGAACATTCCAGCTGTCAATGGAAGATACATGAATGCCAAGTAGTCTGACTTGATACAGTTGATAGCAAAGTATTAAGGAAAATGAAAACCACTGTTCTATTAAATATGTCTATCCAAAAATATATCCTAAACTTGCAAGAATCAATATTTACTCAAGAATTATTTAGATAAAATTTTTAAACTTTCAAGAGATTCTAAAAAAAAAAAAAAAAAGTCAAGTCAAATTCCAATCATATGTGCAAATACAGTCTTCTTAATTCTTTGTTGTTCTTGGTGGACCTCTGTTTTTACTCAATGTGCCAATCAACTCTAGATAATATTGCAGATGTTTTAAAGGAAAACTAGTATGTACTGCAGATGGGATATTTCTCCAGGAAACCCAGGTGACCACCCAAGTGGGCCTCTATAGCATGTACACTATTTCCTCTCAGTCCTGGTCTGGACCTGAGCCTTACATGCTCAGAAACCAGATGTGTCAGCACACTGAGGACAGATCTATCTCTCAGAAGCAGGCTCCCAGTGGCCAACCTCACCAAGACTGATGGAAAAAAACCCAGAATGCCAATTGGTCAACTAAAATGGAAAACAAAACTTTCAAGAAGACTGACATGTTTCGGCAAGCACATTTCTGATGGGCAAACCCTAGAGAAAGCTGAACTTGATGTCCCCAAGTTGCTTTGGAGCACGGGATTAGAATGAGAGGTCTTAGCTACAGGATTCCTGTCTTCATTCATGAACTCCAAGCCAAGTGTGCCTTATGTACCTTTCCCTCCACTAGAGATTCATGTGGCCCCAAAATCAGACAGGTTAAGTCTTTAGGTCAGGGCACTCTAACCCTGAGCAGCATTTGTAAGGGCACTGGCAACATTTGCATCTGTGACCTCTCTCTCTTGTGTTCCTCACTACTGAGGAGTTCCAATTTGAAAAAACACATTCTTACTTTAGATATGTTCGTGTCTTCAAAGATGCCTCAAAGTGTTAAAGATCTTAGAGACTGTCAATCATTCATTCAACAAATATTTGCCAAGATCTTACTATGTACCACACACTCATCTGGGCAGGGAGGACATGGAAGTGAACAATACAGACAAAACTCCTGTTCCCCTGGGGCTGACATTCTCTGTCTTTATTTTCATTTCTGCTACTCTGCCTCTTTAAGATGACTTTGCACTATGGCTGATTTTATAGGTTAATTCTCCGAGGCAATAAAATTTCTCATTTGTGACCGCTGCCATTATGTACTGTCTATAAATACAAAAAACAGGCGATACCCTATTTTAGGGTTTTGGAAAGGAGAGAAAAATGTATAAGTTCAACAGGTGATTAGACTGCTGGAGAGTGAATTTCTAGGTCATGCTTGAGATACCAGAGTGGTGTATTTTTGCCAAGAATTGACAGCCTTGTATTCTTTCAGAAGTTATCCCAATCAAGAGGACTTTAAATGAAAATGTTAGGGAACTGGAAAAGAACACAGGATTAAAAGTTGGAGTATGTGTTCTAGAGTCTACCTCAGCCAACACCACAACTTTACCTGTCAGCTCCAACACTATGCCCCTGTCACACAGAGACTCACACATTCCCTGCAAAGTCCAGGCCCTTTGACAACTGCAACATCTTTCTAGAAAGCCATTCTCCTTCTTATCTACCTGGTAAACTTTTATTCATTCCTCAAAACCCTGTTTAAATGTCAATTCCTAGATGAGTTTTCACCAATTCCCAAAGGCAAACCTAGTGATTCCCTCCTCTGTGATCCTATAGCATTTTATTCAATATCTGTCATAAGAAAAAAATAGTATACTAAAATCTGTCTCTTTACAAATATATTTGTCACATTGTAAAAAAAAGTTCCTGAATGACAAAGCACACGACATACTCATCAGAATCTCCTCCCAATGTACCTTGCCAGGGACCTGGCTCATAGCTGGTGCTCAGTTAATGCTTATCTAATGAAATGTTCTTGCTATATCTGTTTTTCTTAACACCATTCACTTTTTATCCTACAGCAATCTAGCTCTGTCTCAACTATGCTGCTAAAACTCCTGTCCTGAAAATTACCAATGCATGTGGGAATTCGGTGTTGCAGTTGCTATTTGCCTTGAAAAGGATGAAAGAAACACATACAGGATGTTTAGCTATTAATTAGCTCAAGTTTAGTTATCAAGTATATTTGGGTTAGAATATGTTGTTTTCCATCTATTTTGTACAAGTCAACACCTGGCCATGATGATGTTTTAGTTCCTAAATATTACTCAGCTTTGTAACCCTCAGCAAGAAAGCAGTTGAACCAGCAGTAATGGTTAATGTCTCTGCTTCACCAGGTAGGTGTTAAGAGGAAATAAGCCAGTGAGGGGGAGGCCAGCCCCTCTGATGGTATAAGGGTCGAGCCACCAGCAAGGCGCTTGCTCTGCTCTAATGGGCTAGAGCCGGGGTATGGCCGAATCAGAAATGGTTGCACATCCTGCCTGCAGGTAATCTTAGAACCCAACCTGCCCCGCTCAACAACCCAGGGACAGGTGCTAAGTCAGTTATGGTCCGAGAGGGCTCACTTCCGCAGCATCCACTCTAAGCCACAGCAGTGGGACAGCAGAATGCCTGATGTCCTATAAAACCCTGTTCTGGGACCAGGGGCTGGGAATCCTGAGGACTTGTTTTCACTTCACTCCAGACACAGACTTAAAAGATCCCAGCCCAGCTCATTGTGTTCACTGTGCTTATTGTGTTCATCTTAAGAGCCATTTGCAGCAGACAATAACTTCTTAAAGCCAGACCGGAGAGACTGGTGTCAGCCTTTACTGCAAGACTCTGCGGCACCTGAGAGCTACACATCCCTTCCTTCTTCCAGCAACTTCCAGACCTCCCCTTTCTTCTGCTTGCTCCTCTTTCTCTGGCTTCTCCTTCTCTGCCTCCTTAATGATGTCTTCCTCCACCCCTAGCCCCATAAAAAGAGTGTTTAGCAGGAAACCATTCTCTCCCTGGTGAAAGTCATTGGCAGTGTTGTCTTAAACGAGATGACTTCCAAACCTCTGGGCATTTCGGCCCACATGGGGAGTAGCCCATTGGTATCCCTCTTTTATTGTCCCCAAAGATCTCACAATGAGAAGGTCTAAAACTAGACATTTTCATCTTTCTCCCTCCTGCTAAAACCTGTATTCTGCATTACCTAATTTAATGAACTACCTTTCTTTCATTACCCAGCGCCCTCCTCCTCCCCCTTTCAAACGAATCAATGAGCATTCCTCACTGACTCTACCTCCGGAACAGCTCTCAAATCCATTCCTTCTCTCCACCGCCTCTGTCAGGGTTTTACTCCTTACTATGTTCTCCCTGCTTGAAGTCTCTTTATTTACACTTCTCTTGTGACTACTGATACTTGCTCCCTTAGACTGGCAATCTGCAGATATTTGTGATTTCTCCATACTGGACCATAACTTCCTTGGATAGAGAAAAACTTGTGTCTGTCTGTCTGTCTGTCTGTCTCTCTCTCTGTCCTATTATCCCCTGTGGTAATACTGTGCTTTGCACACAATAAATGCCTAATAAATAGATTTTGGCAACAGAGAATGGATTATCTTAAAATGACTGCACTTGTTTCCCCAAAGAGCAGCTCGTTAGATAATTAAATATTTACTCTAACTTCTTCCAGCCCAATTAACAATGTTATATACACACACAGACCATACACACTGACTCGCACACACACGGTATGCCCTTGGCTACCTTTAAGTCAATCTTCTAGCAAACACAAAGGGAGGATCAATCTCCCAAATAATTAAAACAGAAATTGGGTCATATTTTTGTTCTTGTTCCTCCTTGAGGAAAATGACACAATGCTTAGTGGCAAATGAGATATTATTTTGCAGATCTATATCCTCAAAATGCCACCAAACATGGGTCATGCATCCTTCTTTCTTGCATTTTGATCCTATTGCTATGACTTAGTGTGTTAATTATATTACAAAGCTATTATTCGATGAAATGAAAATGGCGAAACAATTTAAATGCTTGTCTAAAAAGACTCTGTTAGAATGCAATTATGAGTGAAATTACAATGGCAAAATAATTGAAATGCAAGTCTGGAAGGCACAGTTATGAAACTATTAAAATGCTTCTGTTGGGAACTCACAACATTGAGTGAAACTATACACTCCTGGGGACACATTTTTAATCCACTAAAGCAGGCAACATTTATGGGCAGATGCAAATATCTGTGCTCCAATTGTTCTGGAGCATTATCTACACTTCTGAATGCCACCTGGGGGTGTGTAACATCATCAGGGTTTCTGAGTCTAGAGGATAGACTGATAACAGAACCATATGTAATACTGTGCTTTTATTCAGCACCAGGAAGATAAAGGCATAAGCACAAGCTTGGCTTAGATTTTTCTCTAATGTTTCCAATATAAAAGCTAGGATCATAACATGAAAAGATTTTTATTCTGAATTTAAGCCTGTAATTATTAAATATTGGTGTGGATGTATTTCTAAGGATCTTTCTTCTTTAAGCATTTGGCTGATAGACTCCTTTAGCAAAATCTTGATACATATTTTGACACCCAGGCTTATAGTGCATGTACTTGCTCACCAAAGGGAAAAAACAAAAACAAAACACAGTGCTAGATACAAAACAGATCTGCCAACATGATCAATTTGATGAATGACTAAGGACCCTCCTCTGAAGCACGGTGATGTCTGCATTTTGATAGTTGAACACACAAATGAGTCTACCAGCAAAAATATGCAAAATATGCCCCTGATCTCCACCCCTTCACCCTTCACAATCTGCTTTCATGGATCCATTTCTTTTTGCTAAGCACAAAGAAACAAATACTAGGAGTACAGCATATAAAATAAACAAGTGCTGAAGGAATAACAAGATGTAAATACTTTTCTCATTCATGATTATCTCTCCTGTGTTGTCATAGAGCAAGTTAGGAAATGGCATTTAATTTTAATCACACAGCACATCTCTCAGCATAAATGATTGTAACATTACTTAACAAAGTTACTAGGTTTCCACAAAATTGTATTTGTTTTTCAAATTTTAGTTTAAATAATTCCCTTGGAAATATAGATACTAAGTACTCTTACGTTCTTTCACAGACTTTGAAACACGTAAAGATTTAACATGCATACAAATGTGCAAAAGGAGTTTGAAAATCCTTGTGATTTTATGTACCAAGTGTTTTAAGTGGACTCTTAAACTGTTGAGGCTATTTCACTGTGTGCATGTTTCTTGCCTTCTTATTTTCCCTTGCACAAATTCAGGGAGTGTTAACTACAGCTTTGTAAGAATAGGAATCTGAGTGCATGGTAACTTTAAAACAAAAATCAAATCTGCTGTCTAGATATTTTATAGAGAGGTCATATTACTTTCAACATATAATTTAAATATTAATATGATTTGGAAACAATTTAAAATCATATGAGGAAATGATGTTTGTCCAGTTTAGGCACAAAGGTATAACCTTGAAGAAGATAAAAAGAAAAGTTAACTAGAGAAAATTCTATGAATAAGGCTAATTAAAAAAATAAACAAACATACACATAGTTTATAGGAAAAATAAAAATTATCAGGGTTCTAAAAATATTTAAACCATAGTATTATACATAAAATCTGAAATTTGAAATCACATTTGTCAGAGTTTTATAGAATTAACCTCTATATTTAGAAAGGTATCAAGTAAGTTTCAAATAATAGCTTTATTAAATTCCAAGGGTATATCCTTAGAAGTTAAAGGAGAAACCAGTGCAACCATTATAACAGTATAAGTTAAAATATACTCTAACTTATTTTGAAACACATAAAAAACAAGTTGGATTGATGGATAGATAGGTGATAAAGAAAGCATAGTAACGTTAACTACTGAATCTAGGGGTGGATATATACAGGTGTTCACTGTATAATTATTTTGATTCTTTTGTATGTTTAAAATTTTTCTTAATAAAAATTTGGTTGTAAAAAACACAGTGCTCTAGATAAGTATTGATTCTATATATTGATAACTGTGCTCAACAAATAGGCCAGTTTCAGAATCTCACTGACACAATGCACTTACCTAGCCATCCGGACCCGGAATTAGGTATGCATAGGTCTGTCTCAGCGCTGGGTAACACGAAGCCAACGACAAACACCTCCACGCCATCTGCCATCAGAGCCATGCCCAGGACAAAGAAAAGGGCCCACTGAAAGCGACCATGACCACACTCTTGGATTATCAGCTCATACTGCTGGGCTAGCTCTTCCTCGTCAGCTCTCCTCTCTGACTCCAGGTCCCGTCGGTCCTTGTACTCATTGCCCTTGGGCTGCCCCACCGACACTATGCTGTCCTTCCCTTGGTTCATACTGGGGATGCCCTGATACTCCCCTTCGTAGATTTCATCATCTTCATCATGACCCTCGGTAGCTTCACTTGAGCCTTCATCATCATTGGCTTCCCCGCCATAGGTTTCTCCGGGAGGGTAATAGTCATCGTCCTCTTCTTCTTCATCTTGGAACCGACTGTAGGACCTCTGGGTATATTCGTCCTGGGCCCGGTCCACAGCTTGATTCACCTTCTTTACTGTTTGTTTCTTCACCTCTCTGGCGATGTCCTTGGCGCCCTTCATCAGTGAAGTCCTGTCCTTGTAAGACTCTTCCATCCTATCTCAACCGACGGACAAGGCGAAGATGGGACTTTTTCACAGGCTCTGTTCAGTGGTTCAGCCCTGACAGCATCATCCACTTCGGGTTTAAAAAAGAACTGCAAAAGAAGAACCAAAGGAGGTATTTATTATTCCTTTTCCATATCTTTTCACCATCTATTTCTTGGTCTCTTTTCACTGCCCCAAAGACTAAAACACAGAATTAGCCTTTCTTTTTTTGATCTCACTGTACACAGGTCCATCTTATGCTGGTTCTCTGCTTAAGTGTGAATAGCACTTGGAATATTTAGGGTTTTTACTGTTACTGGTCTAAGGATTTCTGCCCCCAGGGTAACATGACCATGTAACGCCCCAGGGCATTTCCCTGAGAACAAAACAGAGTATCCTGCACCTTTAAAAGCACACCCAACACATTTAGAAAGTGCTATAAGGATATACTTTGATTGAGAAAAATATCATTGCTCACAGATACACACACATACATATACTGAAAGGCAAAAATGGAGTATTAGAAAAATCCTGCTGGATCTTATTGCCTCACAATAGGAAAAAAAACAAAAACCAAGCAAAAAGCCCCATATACAATTACTATCAAACCATAGTTGTATTTGTAAAATTACATTTCCCATTTCCCCCCTATTTTCATTGTGTTTCCTCCCAACAAATGGTAACAGAGACTCCCATGGCACCTCAAACTGACAATGAGTATTTTCCCCTAGTCTAGCAGTCACACCTGTGGGAAATTGGCAGAGTTCATCAGATGATTTTACGGATGTATTTGATATTGAGTTAGAACATATGCCTTGTTCAGTGGGGGTCTGCCCTTTCAGAAACCCGCCCCACCCACCCCCCGGCAAGCAGGGACAGGTAAGCCCAGCTGATGTACCTTCAACCCCACCCTATAACTGCTCCGGCTTTATTTTTATTTTCTTCATCTCTGGACACCACCTACACACACACACACACACACACACACACCCCTCCCACCTTGTCCTACTGCCACTCCAGTTAGCTGCTGTCTTGGCACCTTACATGGCCTTTCATTTGGTTTTCTTTCTCACTGTTAGCCCTCTATGTCTTGGCTCCTTAAATTCGGGCTGACCTCTTGGGAACACATATTTCTCTTGTCCACTGAGTTGTCTCTTCCAGTGGTTCATGTGAGCCAATGTCAGGCCCTTCTTATATGTAGATTATATAAAATTTAAATTAATTAATTAATCATTAATTCTCTAAGCCTAAGCTGAAGCAGCATTCCAAACATGGATTTATACAATGGTCATTTTTACTTTTTCTTTTTGTACCCATCATAAAATATTTGATAAGTGGATATTACAAACATATACTTAACTGCTCATCCAAATATTACAAACCAACCTAGCAATAAAGACAAAAAGATGTTTCTTTGTAAAAGGACTGTGCTTCATTTTCACTGAAAACCTGCACATGCCCAGTAGGCAAAACAGAAGCATGACCCGCATTTTGGAAGACGACAAAATGAAATTAAAGTAAATATGATTATAAGGCTTTTTATCAAATGTTTTAATAAATGATTTTTCTGCTTGTTCTCCCTTTTCTTTCTTTTTGGAGAACTGAGAGGAAGAGAATGGGAGGCGAGGAGAGATGGGAAAATCCAGGGGGACAGTAAGAAAAGATGGGAAGGTGGTGAGAGAAGAGGTGAGGATGGGGTGCTTAGAAACGCAGGAAGGTAGGAAAAAAAAAGAAGAGGGAGGGAGAATGAGGATAATATTGGAAATTGAGAGATGTTTCCTACTTTAAAAATTAATGGCAAAATTAAAACACTTTGCACAATAAATAAAACCAACTGCTATCTTAGCCATAAAATGGACAATCACATCAGACAGGGCACAGCAGCGGCTTCCTGCACGTAACCAACACTGGGAACACCACTGAGGGAGATGCAGACAGCGGAGTTGAAAGTAGAGCCTGAACCATCACGATGCACTACCCTGGTGCCGTTCATAATGGAAAGCTTCTGCTATAGCTTTTTCTAACAAATGGTAAATAAATTGACTGCATTTGGCTTTTCTGCTTTTGTTTTCAGCCACATATATTCTTATTACATGCTTTAAGGGGCTTTTACCCCCCAAAATGGTCCTTGGGTAGAAGCCACTTCTATAAGAGGCAACAGGCATGATGTCTTACATGTCATGTTTATGACTGAAAAAGTAGACAATTCTAATTCCCTAAAGTAATCTAATCACTTGAGCAATGAAAAGTAAAAAAGAATTTCACGATTAAATATTTCTGGTTAAAAAATGCTTTTTGCAAAAAAATCTTGGTTTTAATTCTGGAGCAAAACAAGACATGTGTGTATATTATTCTCGCTCCCTTTTTCATACATAAGTTCTCTTTTTGACTCCAGGTTCCTCATCCCCAAAACTAAAGCTCCAGCTAAATTTTCAAATCCTTGAGGGCAGAGATTTGGTTTTTTAGTTTAAAGTCTCAATAAAGCAAAAAAGATTTTTCAGTGTTCTCTCATCAACAAGGGCAAGTGTGAAGACATTTAAAAATTCTACATAAAATCAGATACTTGTGGATGTTGCCACTGGGGGAAACTGGGTGAAGGGAATAGGGGATCTCTATTATTTCTTCCCGACATGTGAATCTACAGTGATCTCCAAATATAAAGTTAAGTAACAAAATAATAATAATAAGTTTGTACCATCCTTATGAAGTAGTCCTAGAATATGTGCAGGATGCTTGGCTAGTAGGCAGATTAGTCAGGGGCAGAGTTCTGTTCTATGGCTGTTACCTCTCTCTGATTAAAAGCTTGGCTCATTCCAGAGATCGCCAGCAAAATGGTGGGTTGATATCTGTATGGGAAGGTCACACCTGAATTAAAGCAGGAGTTCTCAAGGTGGGGCCTATACACCAGGTGTGTCCTGCAAGAAGGTCCGCCAGCAGCTGCTTATAGTATTGTCAATGTTTGCAGACAATACGCTTTTCTTTCTGAAATAAACTACCGAGTTATACCACTTAATATGTGTATAACTTCAGTCCTAAAAAATAGATATTACTGTCTCTGTTTTACAAATGTGAAAATTAAGGCTTACAGAGGTTAAATAACTAGCCCAGGCTGGGCGTGGGTGGCTCGAGCTTATATCCTAGCACTTTGGGAGGCTGAGGTGGGAGGATCACTTGAGCCAGGAGTTGGAGACCAGCCTGAGCTACACAGTGAGACATCATCTCTACAAAAAATAGAAAAATTAGCCAGGCATAGTGGTGCATTCCTGTAGTCCCAGCTACTTGGGAGGCTGAGCCAGGAGGATCCCTGGAGCCCAGGAGTTTGAGGTTGCAGTGAGCTATGATGATAGCACCGCACTTTGCCCTGGGCTACAGAGTGAGACCCTGTCTCAAAAAAATAAATAAATAACTAGCCCAAGGTCACAAAACTTGTCAGGGGAGATGCTGGCCTCCAGCTCAGATGTGTCTGACGCCAAATGCTTGTCCCTCACCCACCGCACAGGACCTCGCTGAGGTCTTATGAAATGCAGCAGACTTATTCCTACTCGTTCTGGTCTCTTTCTTTTCCTATGCTGAAATTGTCTTCTAAACCTCTCCTCTAAATCATCTTGTATGTTCTGAAACAAAGAGAAGTATTGTGATAGCTTTCATCAGTGTTGCACTTTATATGGATAATAATTTCAGAATGTGACCTTGTTTGTTCAGATAAACTACCCCAAGATGGTGGCTGTACTTCAAAAGGTGACACAGCTGCGTTCAATAAGATGCTAGCGGGCCAGGAGGGCAGGGAAGCAGGCAAAGACCCGAAACGCTAATAACCTCCAGTTAAGTACGTGATGCCCCTTCTCATTTACTCAACTTGGTTTTCTTCCCCACGAAATAAGGGTAATAACTATCTTACAGTGTTGTGAAGATTAAATAACTCATTTACACTGGTTTGGAGGCAGAATTTGACATACAGTAAGTGCTTTTCATTCAGTTTCCCCGAAGCAGACAGCGCTGCCAGAGTCAGGTGCAGGGGGTGGGGAGCTGGGGAGGGGGCGATGGAAGCAGGACTGCAATTTCAGGCAGAGTCCCATGGAGGGAGCTTCAGCCTGATCTGGCAGAGAAACTCGTCATTCCCCACCCAAAGCAGAGGTGCTGGGCTTTCACAGTCCCACCCTCAGCCTGCAAGCTGTTGGGTGAGGGCCACCCAGGGGCGAGGGTGGAATGCAGGAGCTTCCCCCTCTGCAACCAAAGGCAAAGCAGTTCTAGCAGCCCTAGGACAGTCCTCTGAAGAAGAGGTAAGGCACTGGCTGCAGGAAGCAAAGGCACACTGAAGCCAGGTGGGGAGAGCACAGAGACACGAATGGGAGCCAGAGCGCTGACAGTACCTCCTACAATAAGCACATAATAAACACTTGTTTACATGCCCTGCTCATCATGCTAAGCTGTCAGGCTCATGGCCAATCAAAACCTACATGTATAGAAGCGCTGTTTAAACCAATAACATTCAAAGCAAAGTGTAGCTGATATAGTCAAGATATGACAATCATTTTGCACAAGTATGTAAAATATAAAAAATAAGTTCCACACATAAATGAGAGTTATTCTGTCAAGACACAGTTTTTTTGTTTTTTTTCTTCTTTGATGGTTCAGGACAACAACATGTAACCAATAACATTATTTACTATTTCCAAACTATCCTATGCAAGCTCCCACCCTACACAACCCACACGCATACACAGGTGTTTTTCATTAAAAAATCTTGGCTAGCTCCTTCTCATCCTCAAAACATTCTAGAATCTTCTGGAAGCTGGGAGAGTCCGTTGTTCTAATTATCTATGCAGCTTTAAAGCCACTGTGCACTCACAGAGTAATGATAGCAATAATAATAGCTAACTTATGTCAGCCATGTGCTAAGCACTTCAGACATATTACCACACAATAATCCTCACAACAATAGCATGGGGTAGGCACTTTTAAAATCCTCATTTTACAGATGGGGAAACTGCAACCTGCTCAATAAGAATTCAAACCTAGGCAATCCTACTCCAGAGCCCGAGCACTTACCCACTCCAGCTACTAGCTTTTAGTGGAATGGGAGCCTGTGCTGGAAAGAGAGTCAAAACAGAAGAGCTGTGGTGGAAAACAGCCTCCACACAGGTGAAACAGGAATCCGTACTTGCTGGTATCTAATGAGCTGGGACCAGGCAGAGAGGTTCATTACATATTAACCCCCTTCCCCTCCTAAGTTTGCATCTAACAGAGACATTCAACACAGCAGACAAATGGTGACCGAATCGCCAGTTGATCAAACAATTGCACCCACACTTTATTGCTGACACCACACCTTCCTCCTAATTCAGGTAGAGTGGGCTACACAGGACTCCTTCCTGGGGTGGGGTGGGGTGGGGTCGGGGAGGCTGTCCATGGAGCTCTCCACACTGAGCACATATTTGAGATGAAGATATAGATACTGACCCATTATCCCAGCCTGTCCAAATCTTTGACATCAGATGTTTATCAGTTAAGGATGCCTCTTGCCCTCCAACCCTCTAAACTCCCCATATGTGTGAATTTCCATTCTTCAAGGTGCAGTTCAAAAGCCACTTCTTTCATGAAATGATTTCCTTTCATTATTGCTTAACCTAATCACATCTTCTAAGCTAAGTGCAGCTGGTTTCCTCCTGGCATTCAGTCATGTCTTCCATTGTGCTTCTCGATATAGGGGATAATTTTCCCCCTTAGAGTGTAAGTTTCCTGAAAACAGGAACCTAGTAGAATAAAACTATAAAGCGATGTTACAAGCACCACAAGAGGGCCAACTCTTTGATCTCCCCCTTCTTTATGAGGGGTTGTCTGGACCAGCAGTCTCCAAAGTACAATCTGCAATAGGTAGCCTTATTAGGTGCTCTGAGGGGAAAAAGTTCCATGGTCTTAACCATTTGGGAAGTTTCTATCTTATATTTCTTAAGTCCTTCTCTAGGAGAGTCACAATGCAAAGCCTGTTATAAAGAACCTTGCTTAAATTTGTTACTCCACCTTTCTCAGACTTTCCTAATAACAGAATTCCCCACCCTCAACCTGACGCCAATGAACAATTCTCATTCCACACTATGGAAATACTGTATTAAGATGAACGCTAAAATCCTTTAAAATTCTAACATCTCTAGTATAAAATACTGTAACACTCTCTAATTAGAATTAATTGAGGGAAGCAGGATAAAAGGGAGGAAATCTACATTAAAATATTATAATATTTCTAAAATAAAACACAGTATTCTTTCAAGTCTCTCAAAAACTGAAACTAAGTTTTCCAAATGTAATCGCTTACAATTTTTAAACAGACTTGCTATAAAAATAGAATCTTTAGCATATCTGCATATTTTTAAGTAATAAGTCATTCAAAGAGCCTGGAAAGTTTGACTGTAAGTATACTGACATTAACATTCTTTTGTAAATGCAATTTTGACACAATTAATTTACTCTTTGAAGAATGGATCTACTAAGCCAGGGTAAACTTGACCTCAGCAGTTGTCCAAATTTCCACAAGCTCCAGATTAGTTAAATCGAAAGGTCTTATGCAAATAACAAACCTGTATACATAGATGAACTTTTCTGAAGGTCCCAGACCTCCTAATAGAAGGAATATTCTCAGGGGAGTCAAAGTAGGCAGTAGCCTCGTTTGAAGAAATATCTGAATTCAATTTAGCACAGCAATTTTCTTTCTGATTACAAAACTAAAACATGTTTATTTGAGAAATAATTGGACCAACTCACACCAATTAGGATGGCTACTAGCAAAAAACAAGCAAATAGAAAATAACAAGTGTTGGCAAGCATGTGGAGCCCTTGGGCCCACTGTTGGTGGGAATATAATATCCTATAGCCTCTGTGAAAACGTTATGGCAGTTCCTTAAAAAAAAAAAATAGAATTACCATATGATCCAGCAATTCCACTTCTGGGTATATACACAAAAAATTGAGAGCAGGTTCTCCAAAAGATATTTATACATCTATGTTCATAGAAGCATTATTCACAGTAGCTAAAACATGGAAGCAACCCAAGTGTCCATCAACTGATGAATGGACAAGCAAAATGTGATATACACATATTATACAATGGAATATTATTCAGTCTTTAAAAGGAGGACATTCCGACACATGCTACAACATGGATTAATCTTGAGAACATTAAGCTAGGTGAAATAAGTCAGTCACAAAAAGACAACTACTGTATGATTCTATTTATATGAAATCCTTGGAGTAGTTAAAATCATAGAGACAGAATGCAGAATGGTAGTTGCCAGGGTCTGGGAGATGAGAGGAATGAAGAGTTCTTGTTTAATGGATACAGAGTTTCAGTTTAACAAGATGAAAAGAGTTAGGGAGATGGTTGGTAATGATGGATGCACAACATTGTGAATATATTTCATACCACTGACTCTACATTTAAAAATGGTTAAGTGGTAAATTTTATGTTATACATATTTCATCACAATTTTAAAAATGGGAAAAAAGTAATAATTGGAAAACTCAGAAAGTCATAAAGAATAAAATAAAAACCATGTGTATTTCTATCACCCAAAGATGTCCACTCTTAACAATCAGCAATTTTACTTCTAATATTTGGACTACGCAGATGCATGTTGATTTAGAACACACTGTACATTTAGAGTTAAAGCCCCTCTTGGATTTCTCTATTATCTATAACTATTTGGGTGTGAATTTTCCCACGTTACATTAGTGACTGTCTTAAACAGGGCAGGGCTTTATCACGTTTAGTAATTCTTGGCTGGGAGCCTATCTTCAGTAGTAATGATTCTCAAAGTGTGGTCTCTGGATTCCCAGAAAACCACCAAGACCATTCAAGAAATCTGTGAAGTCAATGCAATTTTCATAACAATAGAAAGATGTTATTTGATGTTTTAATTCTCATTTTTTCATGAGTGTACAGTGCCATTTTCAGAGGCTACATGATAAATAGCAACATCATTGCTCTGATGATTAATGAAATGTGCACTTGCAGATTCTTTTCAAATTTTTTTAAATTTACACATTATATTAATAATTGTACATATTTATGGGGTACAAATTTGATGTTTTGACACATATAAACATTGTATAATGATCAAACCAGGGTTGTTAGCATATCCATCACCTAATGCACTTATCATTTCTTTGTGGTGAGAACAATCAAAAACCTCTCTTCTAGCTATTTTTAAATATCCAATACCTTATTGTTACACTTGTAGATTTTTGTGTTTTAAAAAGTTTCTCAGTTTTAATTTCTAATATAGTAAATAGCAATAGATATAACCCACAAAAAGGAAAGCGCCCTTGTCATTAATAATTTTTAAGAGTAAAAAATGAGTACTGAAACCAGAACAAAAATTTCAGAATCACTCTTCTGTAGGAAGAACTTGGACCCTGCATTGTGGAGGCTTCCCTATAGGGTTTTTTGTTGTTATTGTTTGAGTTATTTTCCTTTAGGGTTTTGAGTTTGCATCTGCTAGAGGTGTGTAGGGAGTCACAAACTTTGAGCTAGTTTTCTGATCAGTGGCTCAGTTCTAGATTTTCACATTGTGCTGAGATACTGGTAGGCTCAGGGTTTGTATCTCAGGTGGGTGACATTTTCTCATCTGTCTGTGGTGCACCGTTGTGGACTGTCCCTCCTAGGTGGGGATGGGTAGTGTGTTCCTGGCTGTCAGCTTGCCTGTTATGTCCTGCTCGTACCTTGGAAAGCAGCGTCAGTGCCCACACATTGCTATGTCTTCCTTCCCATTTCTGGCATCTGAGGATTTCTATTTCTTTCCTTTGAGTCAGCTATTTACTATCTAAGCAATATTTTGATATATTGTCCATGTAGGTGAAATAGGAGGTAAGTAAGATGGAGGAGAGGGGATTTAGCATGTGCTCTATCCACCATCTTGACCCAGAGGTTGACATATTTATAACCTGCTTTAGTCATACCTTTATATTGAGAATTTTCTCAGGTTTTTTGATATTCTTCTACCATTTGCATTTATGGTATGCCATAATTCATTTAACCTGTCTCCTGTCATGGGGCATGTATTTGTTTATATTATTTGAGTATTATTAATATGTAATGATGCACACCCATGTGGTAGATCCTACTGAGAATTTCTCAGGTCAAAAGGAAGACCTAGTTATGATGGTTTTTATATATAATATCATATTGCCCTTCAGAAAGGTTATGGCAATTTATAACTTCCAGAGGCATGTAGGAAAGCCCTTATTTCCTTATGTTCTCACCTATGTTGCAAATTAGCAGTGGAGACTAGTTAAAAAAAATGATGTTTTAACATTTTAAGTTGCATTTGATTACTGGTGAAATTGAACATTTCTTGTGAAATCTTTTACCCATTTTTGTGTGAGGTGTGTAGTGGATGAATGGTGGCCTCCAGAAAGAGGTACTAACCCCCGAACCTGTGGATGTGGCCTTATTTGGAAAAAGATGTAATTATGTTAAGGTTCTTGAGATGAAATCATCCTGCATTATTCAAGTGGGCCCTAAATCCAATGACAATCGTCCTTATAAAGACAACGGAGAGAAGACACAAATACGGAGGAGGACATGAAGATGAAGGCAGAGACTAGCATTATACAGCCACAAACCAAGGAACATCTGAGTTCACTAGAAGCTGGAAGAGGTCCCTTGGGAAGAGTACAGCTCTGCTAACATCTTGATTTTGGACTTTTGGCCTCCAGGACTGTGAGAGAATAAATTTCTGTATTTTAAGTCACCCAGTTCATTAGGATTATATTAAGTGTATAAATTAGTTCCAGAACTGAAAGTGTTAAAATAGTCATCTCATCCAGAAATAGAATATATCTATTATCCAAGTTTTCTTTTATATAACTCAGGGAAGTTTAGGTGTTTTCTTCTTCATTTACTGTGCCAGTTATTTACTGAAAAAGATACATACATATATACATATCTAAGTAAACATTTTAAAAATTTTGTATTCATTTGTATATTTTCCTATTGGTTTCTCAAAACCATGATATATATTCTGGCCACAAACTTTAGTTTCTGCCAGACCCATTGGGTAGATCAGGAAATGTGCTCTATCCAGAAGTAAAACATCAGCAACCACAGGAAGCAACTCTCTGAATTTCATTCGTGGCATAGAATGGAGGAGCTACAAATAATGCATCAGACTTGCTAGAGGATAATTCAGAAGGGAAGGCTCTGCACCACACTGACAGTCCTAGCTCAGTTTTCCCCTCCATAGCCTTCTGCAGCCCTGAGCCCTTCTTCCTGCAAAATTGCTGCAGCAAGCAGGCTCGGATAGTGCCTTCAGTGGAGCCCCGGAACAGCACAGAGCTCCAGGTTCCCATCTCTAAGTAGTTTTCAGGGTCCTATCACCCTCTGGGGAAGCCAGATGCCTGAGGAGCATCAAAATCATCTGCATTATAAAGCATAAGTTGTTATAAAACCAACCGTCATGTACAATTCCTACTCTTAGATAACAGTGAGGCATTCTCTTCCATAAAATGACCAAAGACACTTTGGCAGGTGGTCTAAACGGACCCCACATTAATGGACACCGCCAGATTTGAAAGGGACCACCTGTGAACGTGGTAATGACCACTCAAAGTTAATGTGGTCAGTCCTGCTTCTTTCACTGGGACGAATGAATCACGTGAGCGAAACTCAACGAAAAACAAAGCCAGGAAGAAGGAGAGAGACTTCCCTTAACAATTCTGCTTATCTCCCCTGGGGTTAAAGATACAATCACTCATTCAGCAAGTTCTTATTCAGCACCTATGATGTGCCAGGCACTCTTCTGGGAGCTGAAAATCAGAGACTGAACAAAACACACAAAGTCCCTGATGGTATGGAGCTTTCTTTCTAGAGGCAAGACGTAATAAAACAAAGAAACGTAATTCCATGCAGTGGTGAGTGCTACAAATAAAAATAAGGCAGGGTAAGGGGTTAGAGCACTTCTGTCCCATAGAACATTCATGATGATGGAAATGTTCTATATCTGCACTGTCCAATAAAAATAGGGCACTTCAAATTTAAGTGACCACATGTGGCTAGTAGCTACCCTGTTGGATGGTGCAGAGTTAGCAAGTGCAGGAGATGCTGCTATTCTGGGAAGACCAGTCAGGGTAGGAAACTCTGAGCAGAGGAAATTTGAAGAGAAGCCTGATTAAGACCAGGGCATAGGCCATGCTGCTACCAGGGGCTCAGAGCTTTCCAGACACAGAGAGCAGCAAGAGCAAAGGCCCTTGGGCTGAGAATGGCAAGGAGGCCGGGTGGCTGAGCAGAGTCAGGACGTCAGGGCGAGGGTATCAAGGAAGTGGCTGGGACAGATAGCCCAGGGCTTTGAGGGTCACAGTAAGGGCCTTAGGTTTTAGTCTAAGAGAGATGGGTTTAGAGTAGGGGAGGGACAAGATCTAGAAGAATGTAGCTTAGTGGAGTATAAAACAAGTTCTTTTAAACATTTACCTAAACATTGGTGATGCTTTCTTTTCTTTTACTAGATTTCATTAGCCTTGCTCTTTCACATTTTTTACCCTTTTTATTCTGACAATCATCATCTTATAATGAATACGACAACTTCAAAATAAAGGCAGCGTTTATTAAATGTCTTTAAAGACAAGTTTGAGGAAGGAGAGCGACAGTCGGAGAGAAAGTTCTTTAGTGCGGACAAAGAGAAAACTCCAACTCTTAGTTGCACCTGGGAGATGCTTAACGAATACCTGTGATCATCTACCCTTCTCCTCTGCCTTCACTCAATCTAGCACCAGAGCTCTTACAAAATAACACTACCTTCCCTTTCCTCTGCTTGCCCATCACTGGAAGTAGAAGAAAAAGAAAGGGACCCAGACAATCTATAAAATAGATACTCCTAACTTGCATATTTACAAGTTGGCTATAGAGCCAGTCAAATTCCAATGCTGAGCCCAAAGATGAAGTGTCCTAACTAAAAGCAGTTATATCATCTATACACTACCTCGGTGGAGCAAACACACAGTTGTTAAATTCATACAGAAACTCCACAACATCCCTTGAGGTGTCCTGGACATGCTAAAATGACCTAAATTATTAGACATAAACAGTGATCTTGTTTACGAGTCAGACACACCCCTGGGCTCCAGTGCTGCCTTTGCCATCTACTAGCTTTGCGACACTAGTGTAAAATGGGAAATGACAGTGCTATTGTGAAGATGAAATAACATCAAAAGGCAGAACCTGGTATGTGGTATCTACTCAGCAAATGCTAGATTACGTGGATTTAAAGAAGAATAAAAGAATGTAATTTATAAATATAATTCATCATCCAGCAGTGATAATGCTAGCAATTTCCTTTTTTGAAAGAAAAAGTGATTGTTAAACACCAGTTGGCCGTGCCCTTCTCTAGCCTGTGAGCACAGGCTGGGAGTTCCGAGGCTGCAGCTCGCTGTTTCCAAAAAGGCTCACCCATTGTGTTTACTGCTGTTGCTGAGCTACACACCCTGGGGTGCAGCCTGCAAAGGAAAGCTCCGGGAGGAAGGTCTACTTGTCTGCCTGTCTTTTTCTAAGGGAATCAGGGCAATGCGATTAGCATACTTGCAGAGTCCTAATGCAATTTAAAGGCAAAGCCAGATTTACCAAGTCTGCCCCTTTCATATTACATTGATAAGGGCAAAGCACTTTTTCCTGGACCTCAGCAAACTCCCATAGATGTCAACAAGAGGAGGAAACAGAGCCCCCAGGGCTTGCACTGTTCTCCTCCTACTGCCTGGAAATGACAGATTTTCTCTTTGATTTGTCTATATTTTACTTAGTAAACATTTCATTTTGCAAGGTTCCTGGAGTGGTGGCTGTGTAAGCAGCTGCTTTTGTTTACTTCCACACCTCCTGAGCAGCTCCTGATGAAACTGAGCCCCTCCTGTAGAAACCACCCCCCAGGGCATTATCCCCCGGGGATGCTGTACTCATTGTTTCCCTTGCTGGTGGCCTCCAGAAGGGAGGGACCAGAGAATTCATGAACACTCCCACCAGCGCTCTGTGGCTAAAAGAGGGTGCAGCTTTGAGACCAAGGGATTTTAGTGGTGGGTAAGTCCCCACAGAGCCCTCTGCCAAGGAAGAGAACTGGAGCATTCATTTATTCAGCCTTCCGTGCTCTGCCCCAGTTCTGTTGGTGCATAATAGGAGAGCAAATGGGGTGGAGGGCGAATGGGCGCTTTCTCCTCTCTTTTCCAACAAAACCTTCTCCTTTACTGTCACTGGGGGAAAGAGCTGCTAAACTAATTCATACCCAACATATAAATAAATGGCTAAGGAGTTCCTGAAGTACTTCTTCCTTCTCTGAGGTTATTTCTTTTTTAATTCCTTAGTCCAAGGAAATGTGTACATTGTGGAATTTCAAGCTCAGTAGTTGGGTTTATAAGTTAGATATTGAGGGACAGGAGGGACTTCTTGGTTTGAATCCTCCCAAATGGGCTACTGCGTATTCCACCAACGTATGAGAACTGATCTGGCCCCAAAGCAGCAGTCACAAGAGTAGTCGGGATTCATCCAACCACCCCGTCAGACTACACGTTCTGTAAGGCAAGGAACCACGTTGTAGTTCACCGCATATTCTTAGTACCCACGGTTATCCTGAGCATTCATTCATTCACTCCTTCAATGCACTGTTACTTTGCGTCTGCCACACAGACAGTCTAGGGTGCAGACTGTCCCTAGACTCTAAGTATACAGAAATTAAAGGTACAGGCCCTCACCATCGTGGGATTTTCCATTTGGTGGGAACATCCAGCAAACAAACAGACAGTTGTCCTACAATGTGATTAGAGCTATGTGCCGGCACATGGCATTATGGATATTACGGACAGAGTGGGATCTAAACTGAGCTAGCCAGGCAGAGGGTGAACAAGTAGAGCCATTCACCAACCAAGCACTGGTTTATGAAAGGACATAGTAGGAATTCTAGGGGATAGATATGGGTTGAAATTTTAAAAAAACCACAAACATGTACTGAGGCCCTTTGCACGCCTGCATCTGTGTTAGATGCATAATAAACAAAAGTAAAAACAAAACCCGACTTCCAATGCCTTCTCCAACTGTCATACTTCTGGGGCCAATAGTGTAACTCAAACTTGGCCATATTCTCCAAAATTAAAGATTTCTGTTTCTACCATTAGCTTTCGGTGTCTCAACTCTCTGACATTGTTATCCACTGCAAATTAGCACCATGGAAGAAGATATAAAAGCACTTTTGTGATTGATGGAAATACATGACTGACATCTGACTATATGCAACCTTGTT
The DNA here is from genome assembly GCA_028533085.1 of Varecia variegata. Classification (NCBI taxonomy): domain Eukaryota; kingdom Metazoa; phylum Chordata; class Mammalia; order Primates; family Lemuridae; genus Varecia; species Varecia variegata. Next base: position 131,027,216 of record CM052439.1, read on the forward strand.
TTCTGAAATTCATTCCAAGGAATATTTAAAAAGTATTCCTAAAAAAAAGACATATGGCCAAATATGTCGAGGAAAACACTTGTCACTTTCTCACCACCTCCATGGCTCGTTACCTGGCCCAAGCCACCATCACTTGTCACCTGAACCCTGCAAGGGCCTCTTACTGGTATTGCTCGTTCTACCTTTGCCCCTTTGAATCTCTTCTCATCACAACAGCCAGAGAAATCCTTTCCAAAGGTATGACAGAAAACACCATTGCCCTACTAAAAACCCTCCAGGGGCTGACGTCCCACCCCCTTGTCCCTACATCATGTCTTTTTTCCTATTTGTTCATGTCTGACTCTCCTCAAAAACTATAACCTCCATCAGAAAAGGAACTTTTCCTATTTTGTTCTCAGCTAAATTCCAACACCTGGAAGAATGCCGGACACATTCTAAAATTATATGTTAAATAACTGAATAGAATACTAAATTAAGCAAAGTTAAATCTTTTTTTTTCTTTTTTTGCAGGCCTCCTGAGAGCCTTTGGTGTGCTAATGTGAATTGTGACCTTCCAAGAAAGGGGAAAGGTGGCATCACCCAAACTTACCTGACCTTAAAGGGCTTCACTCAGAAAGACTCTTCTAGAACAAGCCTCCTCAGAACTAGTGTCAGGGAACCCTCATTAGGGGTGACCCACATCAGGGATGAATGCATTTTTCTGGTGTTGCCAACAGAGGGTCCACTAACAAAAGACCAAAGCCTTCTCTTGCTAACAAACATGACTCACACAATCCAGGGGCAGGACAAACACCACTGTCTCTCCCTAGGATCCCAGGAAAGCAAATTAACTTTGATGTTTCCTGGTCTAATCTTGGGGAGGTGAATTAACCATGACGCTATCCCTGAGCAGCGAACTGTTTCTGCCGTGGCCAGCACGGTCTGGAGAGAGATGCTTGCCTTTGTCTTCCGGTCTCCATCAGCAGCAATGAATCTAATTATAACAGTCCCATAGGTCACTCTCTAAATGGAAAGACACTGCTGAAAATACTCAGGGTGGAGGGAGAAGGACGAAATACATTTCCTTGCTGGGAAAGTGCCTGACTTTACCCTCTCTCAATCTCTCTCGCATAATCCACACAAAGTAATTTTAAATATCCCTCATTAATAACCACCTCTGCTAGAATCACAAGAAAAGCATATGTGGTTCTTTAAGAAAGACAAATCTAGATTAAAAAGAAAGAAAAGAAAAGAAAAGAAAAGAAAAGAAAAGAAAAGAAAAGAAAAGAAAGAAAAGAAAAGGAAAGAAAGAAAGAAAGAAAGAGAGAGAGAATGAGAAAGAGAGAGAATTAGGGAAGAAACTTATCATCCAAAGGACTATTAAAAAAATAACTCCCAGGCCATTGGCGTCATCAGTCTGGCACAGTCACTGAGAGCCTGAGGTGGCAGCAGCAGAAGGGGAGGGTGGGGAGACCCACAAGAAGGAGGCACAGCCTGGGCCCTCAGAAGTCACTCTGAGCAGGGACTCCAACCTTGCTACAGCTATCTGGAATACACACAGCATGCTGTGGGGGTGCTGGGCACACAAAGGGCCAGGTCGTGGGCCAGGGATGGATGCATTCTGTTCACCTGCCAGGAGGCAGAAAGGTCTTCAGGCTGAGTGTGGGCTCTACCTTATAGTTGACTCGGTTTGAAAGCAATGCCAGTAGGTGTGTGTACCAGACTTTGAAAGACTCACTGCTATGAAAGGGATCAGTGACTTGGGCTTTGACAGGATATTTGCAACATCCGGATTTTTAGGACTAGCCCTACATGTCTGAAAAGAAAGAAAAAAAAAAAAAACCAACAACAACAAAAGAAAATAAAATAAAAAGTAATTGGCTATTTTCCTCCTGGCGGGAAGTGGTTTAATCTGCTTTAAATTGAATTTTTTACTTAAGTGAGAGCTTTTGGTCCTAATGATTTAACAGATCCTAAAAGGTTCTCTAAAATAAATGTAAGCAGAGTCAATCAGACCTGTTTGCTCCCTCCACATAACTCCCTGTCCCCCGAAAATGTTTCCTTACCTGGTGCCTAGGACAGAAACCACAGTACAGGCAATATTCAATCAACTCCTAGCCCTTGGGTGTTCGGGGACATGCATTCATGGGGTGTCATCAACATAAGCACATTAACGTATGTAATGTCACCTACATTATCTCATTTGATCCTCATAAGCACTTAGGGCAGATCTTATAGAAAAAGAAATTGAGATGGAGAGATGTACTGGGACTGGCCCGAGTCACATAGAGCTGGTTCTAATCAATGTGAACCCCAGTCTAAGACTTCCGGCTCTGAATCCTGCTCTCTTTCAGCTGCCAAGCCACGGGGAACTTCAAACACTCATGTTCTTAGCACCAATATGGAAGCAAGCTACACTGTGCCAGCTTTCAGATGTATTCATCCCATCCTGACTTCAGAATTCAGTTTCTAATTTCTCCATAAGATGTCCATAGGGACACAAACTGGGAACAACAGAGCTGCATTGCAATGTTGGTGCTGATGGGCTGCAAGGCTCGCCCACTCCCCACAACTCACTCTGCCCCCATCATCGAGGGCAGTGATCAAATGTGTGCCTCAGCACAATTCCTACGTCAGAGGCTCCACGAACACTGGGGGTCTGCTGAATTAGATTAATAGCTCACTCAGGAACACGCTTTTGCTTGACAGAGCACCCTGCCTACTAACCTCATACGCAAATGCAGCAATTCTACCCAAGTGGATTCCCGATGATGCTGCACTGCCAAGGATATTCACACCCCTACTTCTGCAGTCACAGAAGAGGCACCAAATGATACTGTCCACCATCCAAGTCATCCGCTTCCAAATGAGCCCAACAAATCACACACACTCTATGCCCTTGATTTCAAGTGAAGGGGGCCTCTTCCACCCTAGGCCAGCCTTTCGTACTAGAGCCCACCCTGATGACCTTGTCTAAACTCGATTGCATCTGCATAAACCCTATTTCCAAACAAGGTCACATGCACATGTACAAGGGGGTTAGGACTTCAACATATCCTTTGGGGACTTCAACATATCTTTTGGGAGGACACAATTCAACCTGTAACACCCATCCTAGTACAGAACTGACTGTACATGAAAGGAACCCACATTTGATTACACTTAAGAAGAATTATAACATATTTCATTAGTGTTTTTCCTATAATCCTTCTCCCTTAGATCTCAAAAATGAGATTTGTAGACACTTTGAGTCTCAGACAGATGCTGCTCATGTGACATAGCAAAGGGCATGATTCTTACAAACTCCAGAGATTGAGCCCATTACACCTCCTCAGATGTTAGAATAGAAAGAAGAAAAATAGAATATTTATGAGCACATATGAACAATCCTATCACTTTCCTTTTCTCCTTTCATTCCTCCTCTTTCACCGCAACTTTCATGTATCTTAAAGTCATATGTAATAATACCATAAGTAGTTAAGACTTGAAAATTAGTTCTCTAACACAAATTCTTCTTTTGAGCCTCCCCCTTTGAGTGGTTAAAAGCAAAATGGTTGGTTCCATAATCAGAAATTCACAAGGACCATCAAAAGGGAAACAAAGTCAGACAACCTGTACTCACACCCGTAGTTCACCAGTTATTAGGTGCGGGACCTTGGGCTATTCACTTCATCTCTAAGGTCAACAGGACAATGTTGAGCTCCAACAAAACAACAACAGCAGATGTCTCATAAGTTAGTCAACCTCTTCTTTGTCTACACAATGCCATACAACCAAATCAACTTGTTTTATCACAATTTAACCAAACTAATGAGTTATCTCCATTTACTTTAGGATGGGAATACTGGACTCATATTTTATTTCCACTTGATGCCTAGATCAAGTAGCAAAAGATAATTTAAGGCTTTACCTTGAAACCAAAACATTGTCTTTCCCACCCTAAAAGGTTAAATGATGTTAAGATTATCCAAGGAAAAAAAATTTTTTTCCTTTATAGTAGAAAAAATTTTATTTTTTCAAAAGAGAAAGGTATTTTCCCCTCTAATATGGTGAAGAATAGAATTCCAAGAACACTTGTGCTTAAAAATTTTATATAAATATATAGAAATTAAAAAACTTCTTTAGAGCAAGTTCTGCAAATATTGCCCATGTCTCTAATCTTAGCATATCTAATCCCCAGACTCTTTGTTCCTGTGTTTCTATCATTGCCTTTCTGTGTGACTCTTCCAAATTCTTTTGTCTAGTCTCTCTGCGTCCTCTTTTATCCCTACGTGGGGGACATCGCTCCCATTTTATCTCTTTTAACTGGCCACATTATGGAACAGAAGTTACTTTAGTATTTTTGTATTATTATATAACTACATGTCTCTGTTATTACTTTTTAAAATGGGAGGATTTTTTTAAAAAATCCTTTCTAAATACTTAAAAAAATCCTTAAGTTGCTCTCACATCACATGACTTTTTGCTGATTTCCCACCTTCTGCCAATCACAAGTCAGTGACCCTAAAAAAAGGTTCCCTGTGCTCCGTGAAGACAAACACATCCAAAAAGTACCCTGGAAAACAAATATCTGCAACATTTGCCTACTGTGTCGCATAGACTAAATGTGAGTGACCTTTTGGAAATATGATTTTTGCATACGTAGGTGTAATGTAAAGTTTAAAAGGATCTGTAGATATCTTGCTGATTTCAAGAATTAAATACTATTTTTAAATGACTGACCTTAACAAAACACTGTAAAAATTAAACCTGTCAAGAAAATTTCTTTCTTTAGGGGCCTTCAAATACTCTTATATATCTTAGTTTTTATTTTTTTGAGACAGAGTCTCGCTTTGTTGCCCGGGCTAGAGTGAGTGCCATGGCATCAGCCTAGCTCACAGCAACCTCAAACTCCTGGGCTCAAGCAATCCTCCTGCCTCGGCCTCTTGAGGAGCTGGGTCTACAGGCACTCGCCACCACACCCCGCTAATTTTTTGTTTCTGTTTTTAGGAGAGACAGGGACTTGCTCTTGCTCAGGCTGGTCTTGAACTCCTGAGGCTCAAGCGATCCTCCCACCTCAGCCTCCCAGCTAGGACTACAGGCATGAGCCACCACACCCGGCCTTTTATATATCTTATGTAATTAGATATACATCTAATTAACCATCAAACCATGGAACACAGTATTAAACAAAAACATAATTTAAAGTCATCTGAAAACTATAAAGTATCTGCTCGTTATATCTAAATGTGTATGTGCAAAATCTGACTCATGTGCCAGTCCCAGATTCCATGGAAACATTTCTTGAACTGTGTTCAGTGTAATATAGGTCAGAGAAATATTAATAAGTGTTAATGAATGTTAAACATTTAGAATTCACAAAAGCAACAAGGTCTCATCACTCTCAAATTGTTGGAATTAAATGAAAAGTTTATAACCCTCACATTTTGCAACACTCTGTTGCTCCTGAATTAGAATACTTCAAAACTTGTTAATTATTTCATTTTTCATTGCTCACTGATTTTCTCAAGAAGTCTAATGTTGGAATTGTTTATTGTGTCATTGGATTTTTTAGTTATTTCTAGCAGTGCTTAATTCTTTTGTGGACTCCTTTGTGGTCTACTTTAACTTAAGTGTATAACACATCTCTTGAGCTTCTACTGGTGGTCTGTGAATACATTCATTCTTTCAATATTCAGCAAAATTAACTGACTTTCTGCTATGTGTCGGGCACTAGTCTAGGCACTTGGGATGCAACAGCGACAAGCAAGATCGCTGCCTTGAGGAGTTTACACACTACCACAGGGAGAAAGGCAATAAACAATAAACATACTAAAATAAATCATATAGTTTATTAAAAGATGATCTATGCCTTGAAGAAAGGAGTAAGGCAAGGGGGAGGGAGCATGGGGAGGGAGCAGGCTGCGATAATAACTAGGGAATTCAGGGTAAGCCTCATGGATAGGGGATTTAGGCAATGACTTAAAGGAGGTGAGAGTCATCCAAGAGGATATATAGAGTAAGAATGTTCAGGGCAGAGAAGACAGAACAAAATCCCTAAGTCAGGAGCATGCTTTGTGTATTAGAGGAACAGAAAGGAGCCAGTGTGGTTGGAAGAGAGTAACAAAAGGGAAGAGCAGAAGAAGAACTTGGAAAGGTAACAAGGGGTCCAATGATGTAAAGCCCTGTGGACATTTGTAAGGACTTTGTCTTTTGCTCTGAGTATGATCAGGAGCCACTACAGGGATCTGAGCAGAGAAGGCACATGATCTGACTTCATTTTAAGAGTCTGCTCCGGCTGCTACACTGACCACGGACTCCAGAGGGACACAAGCAGGGGCAGAGAGATAGGTGGGAGTTCAGGCTACCGCAGGAGTTCAGGTGATTCAGATGGGAGGAGAAGCAGTGGGGGTGGCGGCAATTAGTGGTCAGATTCTGGCTCTAATTTGAAAATAAAAGCACAAGACTTCTGGATGTGGAGTATGAGAGGAAGAAAGGAGGGCAAAGAATGAATTTTCCATCAACTAAGATGGGTTAGGGCACAGAGGCAGCAGGTTTTGATGAGGGGTACAGAGGGGTACAGATGAAGGTACTAGGAGTTCAGTTTTTAGGTATACTTAATTTAAGCTATTGATCAGACATCCAGTGGGGATGCTGAGTACATAGTACATGTGGTATGCAGCGTCCTGGGCCAAAGGTATACATTTGGGAGCCAACAGCATGTAGCTGGATTTCAAAGCCATAAGAACAGATGAGATCCCCAAGACTGTGCGTGTAGGCAGAGAAGAGAGAAGAGAGGATAGCACCCTAGATCACTGGAAGGTTAAGAGAGGAAAAACCAGCAAAGTAGATTGTGAGAGGACCTATGTGGCAGGAGAAAGATCAAGAGAGTGCAATTTCACTGGGAATTAACGATGAAAGAGTATCAGGGAGGTGTGCATACATCAGCACTCAGCCAGGAGACTGAATGGAGAGTATTTAATGTAAGTAATTATTAAATATGAATTTGCTAATGAGGTAACAAAAAGGGTAAAAAGAGAACTCTAAAGTATCATGAAGGTAGGAATTGCAAGAAAAAACTACCACCTCTGGGGCTGGGGGAGCAAAGGTATGAGTTTTAATTATTAAATAAGCCTAGAGGAAAGGCCCTACAGAGCTAAAACTCAGACTTCTGAGAAGCAGATGCAGCTTGGCTGGTTTGAGGGACCAAGGAGGGACCCCGTGGGTCTGGAAACCCTTTGCTAAAAAGAGGGGGGTGCTAGCTATCTGGTTCTTGTGTCTGTGAGGGGGCTATGATGAGACAGTGTATTCATTCCTAGGGCTGCCATATAAATTGCCACAAACCTGGTAGCTTAAAACAACAGAAATTTATCATCTCACAGTCTGGAAGCTAGATGCCTGGAGTCAAGGTGCTGGTGGCAGGGCCAGGATCCCTCTGGAGACCCTGAGGGGGAGTCTGCTCCATGCCTCTCCTAACTTCTTGTGGGTGCTGGCAATCCTTATCACATCTTGGCTTGAAGATGAATCATTCCAATGTCTGCCTCTGTCTTCACGTAAACATCTTATAAGCACACCAGTCATTGGATTTAGGGCCCACTCTAATCCAGTATGACCTCATCTTAATGAATTTCATCTGCAAAGATCCTATTTCCAAATAAGGTCACATTCTGAGGTTCTGGGGGAACATGACTTTTTGGAGGCCAATTCAACCCACACAGACAGGTTCTGCAACCGTTGGGGAAAAACCTGTGAACTGGAATCATCTGCTGCAACAGGAAGGAACTGCCTCTTCTGGGGTGAAGTTTTCTAAGGCATGACACTCACAAGAACCACATGCAGATGAGAAGCCCACAGGAAGCAAAGGAGAAAGAGCAGCTCCCTTCCTCCTCCAGCTCCCAATCTCCCTCTAGTATCTCCTAATGTGGAGCCATCTCGGAAATCTAGTTTGCAGAGTCCCATCTCCAGCAACATAAACAGAAAGGTAGGCTTGGAGCCGAGAGACAGTAGATAATTAGCACAAGAAGGAAGGGACAAGCTGGGTGCAGTATCCCACACCTGTAGTCCCAGCTACTTGGGAGGTTGAGGTGGAAGATCACTTGATTTCAGGAGTTTAAGTCTCCAGTGTGCTGTGATCATGCACTCCAGCCTGGGTGACATAGTGAGACCCCACCTCTTAAAAAAATTACTGACAAGTAAAGAAAGATAAGAACTGAGAATTGTTCCCTGGATTTAGTTTCAGTTTTTCCATGATTAAATGAGTTGGGGAAATGGTGGTGGTGTGCATTTCAGCACATCGGACAGCTCCTTGCCAATAAGGCTTGGACAATACTGACTGACATTAGAACAGTTGATAATAACAGCCATCACATTCATTCATTCATCTACAAAGTGCTCACAGTGCTACCTACTGCTCACAAATCCTGTCACTCCCCTCTGTTGACTTTTACTCTGATGCTGGCAAATGAGTTAGGGCCATCCATAAATTACATAGGACAAAGTTGGTCATGATGTATTACCCTTTTTATAAATTTGTGGACTCAATTTGCTAGTATTTTATTGAGGCTATTTGTGTTTATGTTGATGAGGGATATTGGTCTGTAGCTTTATTTTCTGGTAATGTCTTTGTCTGGTTTTAGTATTAGGATAATACTGGCCTCATAAAATGAGTTGGAAATTGTATTCTCCTTTGCTATATTCTAGAAAAGCTCATGTATAATAGGTCTTATTTCATCCTTAAATGTTTAGTAGAATTCAACAGAAAACACTTTAAAGTTTAATTATACCAATCATATGGGATTGTGAGGATTAAATGAGATAATGTATGTAAACAGTCTAGGTGCTCTAACAAAAAGCACTCAGGCATGCAATAAATATTTGCTATTATTATTAGTCTATTAATCCAACTTAATATAAGTAATTAGCATATTGCTAGCAGAGCATACACCTTCCCATTGAAGCTATGGGCTGTCTTTGTATGCCACAGCTGACAGGCAAACCCAACTAGGTTGGCCAGAAGTGGTAATGGCAAAAACCACAGAGATTAACCAAGATCTGAAGGAAAAGAACTTCAGGTTTCTTTGCTACAATCATTATATACCCTTTTAAGACACATAGTGAAGGGGCATTAATATTTAAAAGAATTTCAGCATTATACTATTTGAAATATTTTGTTCTATAAATTGTTCTTTAAATTTCTATATGCTCAATAAAAACATGAAGCTATTTACTAGAGTCTTTAAATTAGAAATGAGCTTAGATACAGGTGAATAATATATCAGACTTTCTCTCTTCTTCATCCACTTTGCATTTCAGTGACTACAAAAAGGTATAAGAACCAAGTAAAGAATGGTAAATAATGAATCAAAGGTGTTTAGAAATCCATTAAACAACATACTGAATATTTTAGCAGTTTTAATTATGCATTATTACATACTCCTTGGTTTTTTTTTATATATCCCTATATGATCTTGCGATTGATAACTATAAGAGAATGGGGAGAGGGAATAGCAATGCATACACCATATGCTGTAACAAAAAGCACTCGTGTAAATGTCTAATAAAATATTAATGAACCAAACTAATGAAAAAAAAGTCTCTATCTCTCCAGTGGATGTGAACAGACAGGACTTGAGCCTTGGCGTCCTAGGTTAGTGATAATCACAGAAACACATCAATGAAAGAGACTGCTAAAGTCAGGGTCCTGTTTTCTGTTTGATTAATAATGAATATTTATTGAACATCCCTCAGCAAGGCTACAAGTAAACCATGTAAGCCAAATGAGTTTCTATAGTGCTCTTACAGGGCTCCACTTTACACAAAGAATCCCTTAGTATATAGAAAGAACCTGGGTTGTTAAGCCAGACAGGTATAAATTCATTAGATAAAGCTCTGTGACCTTGAACAAGTAACATAGGCTCTCTGAGCTTTAGCCTTTTCATTTCTAAAATGCTGATTCATCATATTGTTAAAATGTCCAGACTGGCCAAAGCAATCTACAGATTCAATGCAATTCCTATCAAAATACCAATGTCATTTTTCACAGAATTAGAAAAAATGATCCTAAAGTTCATATGGAACCAAAAAAGATCCTGAATAGCCAAAGAAATCCTAAGCAAAAAGAACAAAACTAGAGACATCACATTACCTAACTTCAAATTAAAGGATGTAGTAACCAAAACAGCATGGTACTGACATAAAAGTAGACACATAGATAAAAGGAACAGAATAGAGAAACCAGAAATAAAACCATACACCTACAACCAACTGATCTTTGACAAAGCAGACAAAAACATACACTGGGGAAAGGAGACACTATTCAATAAATGGTGCTGGGAAAATTGGATCACCATATGCAGAAGAATGAAACTGGACTCCTGTCTCTCACCATATACAAAAATTACCTCAAGATGGATTAAAGACTTAAATGTGAGACTTGAAACCATAAAAATTCTAGGAGAAAACTTGGGAAAACTCTTCTGG
>CM052439.1:131037752-131075188 GCA_028533085.1 Varecia variegata
ACACTGTTGGTAGGAATGTAAATTAGTACAACCTCTATGGAAATCAGTAAGGAGATTTCTCAAAGAACTAAAAGTAGATCTACCATTCAATGTGGCAATCCCACTACTTTCCTTTCCCAAAGGTAATCATTATATCAAAAAGATATCTGCACTCATATGTTTATTGCAGCACAATTCACAATTGCAAAGATATGGAATCTACCTAAGTTCCCATCAACTGATGAGTGAAGAAAATGTGGTATATATACACCATGGAGTACTACTCAGCCATAAAAAAGAATGAAATAATATCTTCCGCAACAACTTGGATGGAACTGCAGGCCATTATCCTAAGTGAAGTAACTCAGGAATGGAAAATCAAATACCACATGTTCTCACTTATAAGTGGGCACTAACCTATGGCTATGCATGGTCACACAGAGTGGTATAATGGACAGTGAAGGCTCAAAAGTGGGGAGGTTGGGGGAGTGAGGAAGGAAAAATTACCTATGGGGTATAATGTACACTACTCAGGTGATGGGTACACTAAAAGCTCAGATTTGATCATATAATATATACATGTAACAAAACTCAACTTGTGCCCCTTAAATCTATAGAAATAAAAAAATATAAATGCTGATTCATTCCATAAATATTGATTGATTGTGCCAAGCCCTGTGTCACCTCCTGGGTCCATGAGAGTGAACCTTCAAGAACACAGACAAGGAAAGGAACATTCACAAAACAGAGTCATAAGTGCTATTACTGAATAAGAAAAAGTGCTCCAGTTGTACGTTGGAAGGTGCCTAAATTGGAGCTGGGAAGATTTCCCTAAAAAAATGACTTTTAGTTAAGTCCTGAGAGGTGAGTGGGAGTTAGCTAGGTGAGCTGTAGGTTGGAGGGTGAGGTGGAGAGTCTTCAGGAGGGAAGAAAGGATTAGAGGAGGTGGAAGGGAAGAATGGTACCATCAAAGGACCTAAGTGAGTGCAGTGTGGCCCTGGTAAGGAATTGCTAATTTCTATTAAGGGAACAGGGAGCCATTGGTGATACTAAACACAAGAATAGACATGGTGTTTTGTGTTTTACTTACAAAGGTCACTCAGGCAGGATAATGGAATGAAGAGGGACAAAACCGAAGGCCAAAGACCCTGTTAGGAAGTTGTTACCATTTTTCCAAATGAGAGACAACGGTGGCCTGGACTGAGGTGGTGATAAAAACTAAATACCAAGTGCCCAGCACCGTATCTGGCGTGTTTTGGGAACCCTGCAAGTGTTAGTTGCCTTCTTTCTTCTTCCCCTTCTACTCTGTCCCGTCATTTTACATGGAACTGTCCAAATGTCACATGGTAAAACCTCTCTCCAATGAATAATTTTACAAAGAAATGTTCTCCATAACAGACACTTTCATATGTCAATAGGGGGACCACACATCCTATTTTACCTCTATTTTTGGCCACCTAGTGATGAAATGTCTACTAAATGGTCATTCATTGCAACAAAATTGTACATCTTAGTTAATAATTATAATGAGTTTTATCATGAGTATTAGCAGCCTCTCCAGTCACTGACCAAGACATCAACTGTTGCACTGTCTTCATAGTGTTTAAACACTATTTGGAAATTCTGATAGTTTTCATTTTTATTTGCTAATTGTCTACCTCAACCCCTCTAGAATGTAAATTCCACAAGAACAGGGATTTTATCTTATTCTAGGTTCTACCCCCAGCAGCTAGAGCAGTGCCTAGCAGTTAACAGAGACGTGCTAAGTCCATGTAGGCTAACTGCTTCACAGAATGAATGAAGAATAGGGTTTCATCTCTAAGAAGTAATGGAAATTGTCCACTCCTAACTGGTATCTCTATCTCAAGGCTGCCCCTGCCCTAAGCCACTGTACACCTGATTTCAAATTAATCTTTCTAAATGTGTAGTTCGGATAAAGATAATTTCTGCTCAAATTGAGCCCAAACTGCTGCAGCTAACCTACTGCCCCCCACCGCAAAGAATTATCTGGTCCAAAATGTCAACAGTGCTGAGGTTCAGAAACCCCGCCTGAAGCACATGTCCAATTGCCACCTTCAAACCACCATGCAGTTCGGGGCTGCTTTTACTGAACTCTCACCCTTAGTTTCATACTACTGATAGACAGCTTGTCTGAGCCCTCCCTCACTGGTCTGCATGCTTCTTGAGATCACAGGCAGGATCCCACCCACCGAATTTTCCCTAATGAGCATAGCATATCCCTTGCACAAGGAAAATGACCAATTTGTTGATTGAAACTGACTGAAATTTCTATTTCACTTTTAAAAATATTTATCTCCTGAAGTCTATTTTTTCCTATCCTATTAAGAAGAGAAGAAAAGGTAGACATTATCTTTTGTGCATTTACCCTTTAAATATATAAAGACTGTTATTAAATCACTTGTCTGACTTCTTATCTCCAGATAAATTCCAGTACCTTTTATGAACCCACAGGAAAGAGTGCCCTTTAAGGGCAATAACTGGTGCTGAATTGGATTAAATGTAATTTTCATGCTAGTTTTGATTATATACTATGGAGTTCCACTTATTTCATTTAGTATATCTGTAGTTTATGAGCTAATAAACAAATAATAGCCAAACTTGACCTCCTGTTAACTCAAAGGCAGCTGTCCATGAACCAAGACTAAAAAATACATGTCATGATTTATCTAAAGTGCCTCTTCTTCCTATTATCCTAATATTTAATAAAGTTAATAAACATTTGCTAGTTTTGTAGTTAATCGACATAATAAATGTTTCCTGAGGATTTTACAAATAAAATGTTTTGGCCAATTTTCTGACAGGGCTGTATACTTAGAGACTTTGGGCACATTTTCAAAAATTCAAATAAGAGCCAGAATTCTGACCACCAACTCCCAATTTTACCACTTATAAGACATGAGAAATCTGTTAGCCTAAGTAATACACACACAAAGACACATACTAGTTCTTATAATTAAATTTGAAATTTTGAACGAGAAACTCAAGCTTGGATGAAAAGATGGAAAACCTGTTATGATCAGAAAATATGATATAAATCCCTCTCAACATTATCAGAAGGTTAAGCTGAACTATCTTGACTATACACCTAAAAGTCCTCCAGGCTGAGAAAAAGCCTAATGGTTGGCCTGAGAAGCTGTTACACTGAGAAGCTAGAAATCCCGATTGCCAATGCTGTCAGTCAAAGAGGCAGTGGAAACTGTTATGAAAGAGAGTGTTGTGTTATCATATGTCAGCTAGACCTAAAATCAGTGGTTCGTTATCCCGCAAGGAAGGAGGAAACCCCTCCAAGCAGAAAAGTACAATGTGATCAGAAGACCCTGAGAAGGCATTTAACAATGTCATGGTTTCCTGAGTTAAGATGTCACAACTCATCACTACTAGCAAGAGGAAATGAAGACAAGATACACACACACACACACACACACACACACACACACAAAGAAAGCCTTAATAGGGCAAGCAGAAGATGCAGTAGAAGCAACTTCAAAAACATCACTAAGAGCCTCAAGAGCTCAGGACACATTTTATTACACCACAATCTGGGCAAAGATAGCTCATTACATGATTTTTAACACACTGACTGCCACACTACAAATAAAATTTTTTCCCCTGGGGCCACAGTGTTTTATTATGAAAATAGAATCAAAACTTGGAAAACAAAATGATCCTTTCTAATTTGATGACAAACTTGTTATTTTTATTGTCTTCTGTGCATGAATTACATGCAACTCACGCAGCGCTAGAATCAATTTTTACACTGCATGCCAACTGAGTTATATGTGATTCACAACATACTTATTGAATTGGTGTTGGAGAATTGAGTCTTCATATTCTTCATGAGGCCCCAGGCTCAAAACTAGCCTAAGTTAAAAACAACCCACATGGTAGTTAATGTGTTAAATTTTGAGTATCCAATTTTAAAATAGTCTAGTAAGAAAAAAAAAAAAAAAAGCAAAAAACCCTCCAAATTCCAAGCCAGCAGGTCAGATAGAGGATGAACTGTTATTTTGCATCGCATTTGGGAGCTTCATTAAATAGAATATGATGTTACACCAAATGTCTGAAATGGTAATCAACATAGGAACTAATATGGTAATAATAAGGGAGTGCATAAGGCCCCCAAATTGGGAGCAAATAAATTAGTTATTCATTGCAAAACATCTCTTTAATCTTGGATCAGATTCCCCCCCATCAGTGCAAAATTTAGGTGAAGCTCCAATGCCTCCAAATCTTCCAGGGCCAGTAGGTTTTGTTAATGTCAGCCCTTAAGAATCATGTTATTCTTTTGTATTACGTAAAGCTACAGGTATAGGATGGCCAGTAGTCAGAAGTCTCACATTCATTCATATTAATCACTGTCTTTTCTCCTCAGGCTTACTGGAAAGTGGATGTTAACATTTACAGGTTTGTTTGTTTGTTTGCATTTACTGCCTTTCAATATAATTGAATCTTCTTGTGCATACACATCAGTATCCCAAAAAGCAGGCACGATCATTACATATTCAGTTCCAAAGTAATGAATGGTTGGGAAAACCATTAGCTGTAATGTATTTACCAATAAAAGAGGAGAGCTCTGCCCCAACAACTTTGTCCTCTGCATGCTGCAGATAAAGAGCGTGATGGCTTTATCAATATTCCAACTTTAGATAAAAAGGCACACAGAGCAACATTTACTAGTCAGTCCTGGGTCACTCTTTCAATGTCCTCTAATTTATTCTGAATTACCCTTAAATCAGTTTCAGTTGATAGGAAAATGTTATATCCTTGAACTTATGGACCAAGATAGGTCACCAAGCTTTCAGCCCCTCCTTTGTAAGATTCTCTTGTGGAAGCAAGTGAGAGGGCTCCCACCCTCATGCACAGAAGACCCAGGCAGAGGAATCCCACAGGAAACACTATCTAGAATAACAGGATTTAAAAAACAGTGTTAGAAAGAAACCACCAGATTCCTATTGGGTATCTCCTGCAGTTGTTAGAGCAGCCATCTTTGAACACATCTGTTTCTTCTGTCCCCTAAGCTTCCTCTGTTCTTACCCATCGCTAATCCAAATTAGAGCTGTACAGTAAAAACTCAAGGCCTTCACAGCCCAAGCCTTCAGACTGTTGGGTTTCAGGTGAGCCTCAGAAGCAGAATTATGATGAAGGCTTGTACATTCTCTCCAGGCACTACATCTCTGTAGGTAGGCCAGCTCACACATTACCCTCTCATGACTACTGCCAGAGAGAGGAGAATACAGCAATCTTCACAGCAAGAACACGTTTCCTTTGATGCAATGCTAGACGGAAGAGCTCTCTCTGTGTTACAGCCTGCCCCTCCCCACCCCTGAATATAAGTCAGCTTCCTACATGTAGTGCTAAAATATAGAGAATTTAGAGCAGTTCAACACCACCTAGTAATAACATATATTAAGCAATGCCTTATTAAATAATATTCATAGATAAAAATAACCTATCTCCACACATAAATTTAAAATATCAATATAATGCCCTAAGAGTAATAAGGGGAAATAGAAGAAATAATAATAAATTATGTTTTAAAATCTGTAAATGTTCCAGTGTAACAACTCTTGAATACAAAATGGAGACATGAGATGCTAGCTACTCACCACAAATGCAACAAATTCCAATGCAGACAAATATAGGTGGGCATATTAGCAAGTAGGATTTGTTACCACTGGTGATGTGATTAGCAGAAATGATGAACAACTCTCAGTAAGATTTTAAATATAGTTTTCCCTTGATTTACAAGTAGTTTTACTTCTGGAAAATTTACTACATATCAAAATCATGCAAAAAATACTATGTTTACCTATAAAACAGGATACAGTTCAAGGCTTAAATGATGAGAAACAGACTTTTTTTTAACCTAAATGGATGTCTGGTGAGACACTGGAAAGTTGTACAATATGCAAGGCAACACTTTGTTTATGTGGAACTGTCCTGTGCCTTGTAGGTCTTTGGTCAATGGAATGTGGGCTGAGTGGCAGTCCCTAGCTCTGAGCTTAGAGTTAAGAGGCATGTATTAGTGAGGGTTCTCCAAAGAAGCAGGGCCAACAGGGGATGTATGGACATGGATATGGATATAGATAGGTATAGATATAGACATAATAAAGATATTTATTATAAATAATTGGCTCATGCAATTACGGAGGCTGAGAAATCCAGACCCAAGAGAGTCAACGATATAATTTAAATTCAAGTCTGAATCCAAAGGCAGAAGACCAATGTGCCAGCTCAAAGACAGTCAGGCAGAGAGAAAAAACTTTTTCTTACTCAGCCTTTTATTCTATTTAGGCCTTCAACAGATAGAGTGAGGCCCATCCATGCTGGAGAGGGCAATCTGCTTTACTTAGTCTACCAATTCAAATGGCAGCCTCGTCCAGAAACACCCTCACAGACACACCCAGAAATAATGTTTAACCAACTATCTGGGCTCCCCGCAGCCCAGTGAAGTTGACACATGAAATTAACCATCACAAGGGATCACATGTTTCTGCTTACCTTTCACACACTTCTGCCTTCTCCATGCAAAAGACATGAACTAGATAACCTACTATTCTCAGGAAGGATGAAAGACCTGAACCCAACATGCATTTTGGAGAAAACTCAGACAAACTCAATCTAGATCAGTTAGCCCTGAGCCAATCTACAGATTCATGGGTGAAACTAAGTGACTATTGCTTTATGTCACAAATTTTTGTAGTGATTGATTAGGCAGCATGATGTGGCAATGAATGTCTGGTATAACAAATGAGATTGTTTTCTTTTCTTTTTTCAGTGTAGAGAGAAGGCAAAACAAAAAGAAAAAGGCAATAAGAAATTCATGATGTGGACATGGAATGGATGGATATCAAGAAAAAGAAACACTAGGTGGAAGCAGGGAAAAGGCAGAAGTCAGCCAGTGCTATATAAACATACAACACTTAGTCTCACCCATATGAGTTGCTGGGTATTAGATAAACCCTTCAACAAATCATACCAATGTGTATTTCATGAATTCACCCCCCTACAGTCATCTTGAGAAATAAAATACAAAAAGTTTCCTATATCCTGACAAATTGATATAAAGGCAGGCAAAGAGGGAGGATAAAGTAAGGTCCACAGTTTTCATAAAATAAAACCTTTGTCATCAAAATTCAAATCACAATTTATTTATCCTTTTAGATTATAAACACATAAAGCATTAAATAACTAGTAGACCCAAAGCAAGCTCATGAGTAATCCATTTTCATCAATATTTTTGCTTCCAAAGGAATTTATATTTTCCATAAACTTGGCTTCTGTTACTTGGCTATCTTAAAAACAAATTAAATGTATATATCATCCTATTTAGTTACTAATGATATTTTTACGGTTCTTATTCAATGGCAAAGAAAAGAAAAGATGAGTTTTAAAAACTTGTTATGTAACTACAGACAACTGGTTTCCCATGTTCCAATGAAATAAAAATGATTCTTAAATAATTCATATATATTTTTTTAAGGTCTTTGGATAATCCCATATGACTTTGTAAAATTTCTAGAATCTATATAAACATTTGACTGAGCTGCTGAGTAGTCAAAACAATGAAGGAAATACAATTAGATCCAAGATAATTACAGGGGCCACAAGATAACCAGTGATTATTAATAACCATGCAATAGGTTCAACAACCTGGTTAAAACTGACAAATTTCTTTTTAAAACGCAGCACACCAGAGTTGACATAAGGAGAAACTGAAACCTTGGATAGTCTTTACCTATTAAAGAAATTGATTTGCTAATTAATCAGAGATGGATAGATGCAATTCTATATGCTTTCATAAGACATTTTAGCAAATTAGAAACAGAAGGAAGTGTACCCAATCTGATAAGAAAAAAATATTTAAAAATGCAATAGCCAACATCATACTCAATATGACATATTAAATGCATCCTCCTAAGATCAGGAAAAAAAACAAGGATATCTTCTCTTGCCACTTCTATTTAACATTGTGTTGTAGGTCCTAGCCTGTACAATAAGGCAAGAAAAAGAAATAAAAAGGCATGCAGATTGAAAAAGAAGAAATAAACTATCACTAACTGCAAACGATACGATTACACAGAAAATCCTAAGGAAACTACCAAGGGGGAAAAAACTATCAGAACTAATAAATTTATAAAGGCTGCAGGATACAAGGTCAATATAAAAATAACTGTATTTATATAAACCAATAACAAACAACTGAAAAATATAATTTAAAAAATAATACTACTCTGTGTTCATAGATTAGAAGATTCAATATTAAGATATAAATTCTTCCCAACTTAACCTATAGATTCAATGCAATCCAGTCAATATGTCAGCAAGCTATTTGGTAGATATCAACAAACTGATTCCAAATATATTCCAAAATATATATAGGAGGGCAAAAGCCAACACAATACGGAGAAAGAACAAAGTTGGAGAAATCTCTCTACTTGACTTCAAGATTTAAAGTTACAATAATCAAGACAGTGTAGTATTGGAAAGAGAATAGATACCTAGATCAGTAGAACAAAATAGAGAACCCCAAAACTGATCCATACAAATTATGTCCAACTGATTTCTGACAAAGGTGTAAAGGCAATTCAACAGGGAAAGAATACTATTTTTAAATAAATGGTACCAGAATAATTAGACATTCACATGCAAGAAAATGAATCTATTAATAGATACAGACCTTATGCCTTTCACAAAAATTAATTCAAAATGGATCATAGCCATAAATGTAAGGCACAAAGATATAAACTCCTAGAAGACAACATAGGATAAAATCTAGGTAACCTTAGATTTGGCAATGATTTTTGAGATACAACACCTAAAGCATGATCCATAAAAGAAAAACTGATAAGTTAGATTTCGCTAAAATTAAAAATGCCTTGTGCTCTGCAAAAGACAGTTAAGATAATAAAGACAAACTCATATCTGGTAAAGGACTGGTATCCAAAATATACAAAGAACTTTTTAAAATCAACATTAAGAAAATAACCCAATTGAAAAATGGGCAAAAGCTCTCAATGGACACCTCACAAATAAGACATACATATACCAAGTAAGCATATGAAAAGATGCTCAACATCATATATCATTAGGGAATTACAAATTAAAACAATGAAATACCACTACCTATCTATTAGAATGGCTAAAATTGAAAGTATTGACAATACCAAATGCTGATTAGGAGATAATGCAATAGGAACTCTCATCTATTGTTGGTGGGAATGCAAAATGGTATAGTCATTTTGGAAGACAGTTTGGCAGTTTCTTACAAAACTAAACAGACATAATATGAACCAGTAATCATGCTCCTTGGTATTTATCCAAATGAGTTGAAACTTCTGTCCACACAAAAACCTGCACATGAATGTTTATAGTAGCTTTATTCATAATTTCTAAAATATAGAAGCAACAAAGATGTCTTTTAACAGGTGAACAGATAAACAAACAGTGGTACATCCATACAATGGAATAGTATTCAGCAATAAAAACAAATGAGCTATTATGCTATGAACAGACATGGAAGAATCTTAAATGCACATTGCAAAGTAAAAGTCAATCTGAAACGGCTATGTGCCATAAGATTCCAACTGTGTGACATTCTGGAAAAGAGAAAACCATGGAGACAGTAAAAAGATCAGTGGTTGTCAGGGGTTTGAGGGGGGAGTTGGGGGGAGGTGGGACACAGGGAATTTTTAGGGCACTGAAACATTATTCTGTATAATACCGAATGATAATGGTGGATCCATGTTGTTATATATTTGTCAAAATGCATAGAATATACAACGCAGAGTGAATCCTAATAATAATGTATCAATAGTGGCTCATCAATTATAATGAATGTGCTACACTAATGCAAGAAACTGAGAATTGGGGCGGGGGCTGGTATATGGGAACTCTGTACTTTATCCTCAATTTTTCTGTAAACCACTCAAAAAAATAAAGTGTATTAATTTTTTTAAAAACTACCTAAGCCAAGCACGGTGGTGCATGCCTATAGTCCCAGCAATTCATGGGGCTGAGGCAAGAGGATTGCTTGAGTCCAGGAGTCCAAGTGTAGCCTGGACAATATAGTAAGACCCTCATCTCTAAACAAATAAAAACCAAATTTTTAAAACCCTCAAACTATACATTGCATTTTAAACAAAAATTAACTCAAAATAGATCACAGACTCAAATATAAAATGCAAAACTATAAAACTTTTAGAAAAAAACATAGAAGGAAATCTGTGTAATCTTGAATTTGTTGATAAGTTTTTTAGATATGACACCAGAAGAACAATCCATGAAAGATGAGTTGAACTTTATTAAAATTAAAACTTTTGTTCATCAAAAGATGAACTGTTAATAGTATAAAAAGACAAGCCATGCTGAGAGAAAATATTTGCAAAACACATCTTATTAAACACATATCTGGTATCCAAAATATACAAAGAACCCTTCAAACTCAACAGTAAGAAAACAAGCAACCCAACTGAAAAATAGGCAAAAGGTCTGAACAGACACCTCACCAGAGGAGATATACAGACGGTGTGGTATGCAGAAAAATGGTTCCCCAAAGTTATGTTTACTTCCTGATATCCAGAACCTGTGACTATTACCTTATGTGGCAAAACATACACAAGAATGTTCATAGATGCTTTGTTCATAATAGCCCCAACCTCGAAACACCTCAAATATCTACCAATAGGTGAACAGAGCATCAAATTGTGGCATATTCACATAATATAATACTATTCACTGAGCAACCAAAAAAGAATGGACTATTGATACACACGAAAACACGAATCCTTTCAAAAATATTATGCTGAATGAAAGAGAACAGACGCAAGAGTACATACTGTATGACTCCCTTTATATGAATTTCAAGTAATAAACAAAACTAATCTTTGATGATAGAAATCAGGACAGTACCTCTGGGGGAGGAGGAAATGAATAAAAGGGGCACAGGGAACTTTCTAAGGTGATGAAGATATACTTTTGGTTACACAGATGTATACATTTGTCATACAATTACATACTTACAATCTATGTTTTCTACTGATAAGAACTATACTGTGATAAATTGATAAAACAAAATCAGTACTCAGGAGAATCACAATTTTTTTATAGTGCTGAAACTCCAAAAACATTTCTTGCATAGATCTTAATGAATAGGGCAATGGGTAATATAATGGACAACAGCCTTAAAATACATACAGGAAGTTCCTTAAAACTGTTTCTTGGAATAGTGATGTCAATGGGCAATCCATTAGAAGCAAATCTACAGGGAAAAAATAATATGATGGAAGCCCAGGGTTCTCCAATGAGTGTTCCTGATCTTGTGCTAAGAATTAAGAATACCTAGTGTATATACTGAGACAGGAGAATGGACTGCATGGTATCCAAAGTGCTAGGCCCAGAAGCCAGCTGATAGAAGAGGAATTTGAAGAGGTTGGAAGTCAGTTTGTTGCTTTCTGACCCAGTGGAATGGGTTCAAGTGTGAAGGGCTAGAAGAAAAAGGCCTGTTGAAGAGCAATTATATGAGGTTCTGGAGAAGGCGTGGAGGTCAATGACAGAACTGCTCATAAGGGACTTAAAATCAGGTCACAAGCAAAGCTGCTTTGCAGCCCAGATGATTCTGTGTAGAATTAATTAGGCACTGTTTTCTCTGCCTCTACATGGAACCTTGTGGACTGGAAGGTTGGGCACCTAGAGACGACATTCTGGGAGCAGTCATGCCATCCTCATGTCCACTGGCAAGACTCCGCCAAGCACCTTCTCAGACCACAGGCACGGAATGGCAGGATTTGGAGCAGGAGAGGGAGAACCTGTCAGCTCCTCAAGAGGACTGAAGTCAGGACAGTGGGCGATGGCCATGACTGGGAAGGGCATGCAAGAGGTGTCTGGAGCACTAGGAATATTCTCTGTCTCATAAATCGGTGCTCTTTAGAGTAATGTGTTCAGTTTGTGAAAATCAATTCAGCTATCTCCTTATAATATGTGCACTTTTCTTTCTGTATATTATAGTTTAATAAAAAAAGTTTAAAAACAATTTTAAATATTTCCAGCCCTTATGATGTGTCCAGTGCCAGGAGCTACGAAGATCTCACTGCTTTGGCCTCTTCCCTCAAAACTTATGGGCCTTAGAGTCTAGCAGGAAAACACACATAAAGCAGTCACGATGACACAGTGCGAGAAGCGCTAACAGCTGCGGCTGCGAGGGCCTGGGAGGGACCGAGAGAGGGACTCTAATTCTGCTGTGGAGGGTCATGAAAAGGGCCTTTTTTTTTTTTTTTAAAGAAAATTGCCTTTATTCTATTAGTAGTTGGAAAAATTAACTGGTACAGAAAAAAAAAATTAGCCAGCTGGAGGGTTTTTTTAAATTTTTAATTATTATGAATAGATAATAGTTGTACATATTTATGGGGTACATGTGACATTTTGATACAAGCATACAATGCGTAATGATCACATCAGGGTGACTGGGGTATCCATCACCTCAAGCATTTATCATTTCTCTGTGTTAGGAACATTCCAATTGCACTCTTTTAGTTATTTTGAAATATACAAATTATTGTTAACTAGAGTCTCCCTGTTGTGCTCCCGAACATTAGGTCTTATTCCTTTTATCTAAATATATTTTTGTACCCATTAGCCATTCCCCTCTTTAAACAGAGGCTTTAAGGACAACTAGAAAACTTTTCCATAAATAAATGTGTGTATGTTGGCGAGGGGAGGAGAAATGGTGGGAAGGAGGACATTCTAGGCCCATGGCAAGAGAAGATAAAAAATCGCCGATCTTCAATTTCATCAAATACACAGTCACAGTAGAATGAAAAATGTCCCTAAAAGCAAAATATTCAGGGTATTAATACAGACTTTTGACAGCTATTGGACAAGTAAGATTAATTGAGGACGGGGGTGGGGGAGTGGTTGGTCCTCAGCTCTAATAACCTAAGTCAGCAACGAGCAATCTTTGCTCAAGGGTCACTGTATTGGATGTTTATAGGTGTGTTCCTTTTTTTGCTCAAAATGAAAATAGTTTTATAGAGTAATAAAGTAATTTATAGTCTCACAACTTAGATGACCTTACTTTTTCAGACATTACCATATTAATGATATTAATGATATTAATATGGTAATGTCTGAAAAAGTATCCATGAGAAAAATTAGCAGTGCTTTTTAGGCACTAAAACATTATTATTAATACTTAAACATAAGCATTCTGAGCAGTGAGAGGCAGGTCAGGTGAGAGCAATGCTACCACAGGGAACCAGAGCCGTGGATAAGAACTACAGGAGTGATCCCTGTGGACTACAGAAATCTTTGAAGCGGACTGGGAAATACACAAGTGAGGTAGGAATAGAACCAGAGAAATGATTACGGATGTTATTGTGAGTCTATTATTTCTGCCTTCACACTGATGTGGCCAAGAGGAAACACAGACTGCAGATTTAACTGAATACTTCAAAAAATAATCTTTATACTTAACTTACTTTTGTGTTCAATGCAGCTAGTAATGTGTTTAATGTGCAATAACCGGAGCATGCTGTCAGGCGTTGAAAATAATGATGTGTGGGCAAACATGAAAATGGCACCAAGGATTTATTAGAATCACTTCTCAAATACAAATATACAAAGCACAAAAATGAAATAAAGAAAAAAAAAATGCCATGCTTAGAACTACTAAAAAGTGATATTAAAATGAGTGTATTTTAAAAGAGGCTAGATGGAGCTTGAAATGACAAAGTGGGTCACCTTTTGTACCCACTGCCAAAATGCATGCCTGTTCCCTGCTGCAGAGGTTCCCATGCTGCATGACTCAGCCACGTAATTTAAAGCAAAGAACAAAAAACCTCAGATATTTCTCTTAGAAAAATCTTAACCCCCCAAGATCACTATTTATCTGACATGATTTTGCAGATTTTGCAACCTGAATATTGGAGGAGATAGCATCTAAAACACAAGCTACTGGTGTTCCTGGTGTGTCTACAAAGGCAGACCTAGAACTTTAAGTTCCTATTGTTCGGCAATTGGAGGAGCAGTAACAGAGGGAAGACCCACTGAAGTCACCTAATAGGAGACCTAAGGATAGTCTTTAAAAGCTCCTGATGGGCCTGGAGCGCAGACTCACACATATATTCCTAGCACCGTGGGAGGCTGAGACAAGACGATTGCTTGAGGTCAGGAGTTCAAGACCAGCCTGGGCAATACAGCAAGACCCCATCTCTAAAAAAAAAAAAAAAAATTAGCCAAGCATGGTGGCATGTGCCTATAATCCCAGCTACTTAGGAAGCCTGGGCAGGAGGATCACTTGAGCACAGGAATTTAGGACTACAGTGCGCTATGATGATACCACTGCACTCCAGCCTGGGCAACAGAGTCCAGTTTTCTTTCCACTACACCATACCTGTCTTCACCTGATTACAACCATCCAGTGTGTCCAGACCATTGATAAGCATCAGGAGATGCCCTTATTCTAGCAAGAATTAAAATAGTAACTTCATTCCCATTGCTATTCTCAGCTGTCTTAAATAAAGAAGCTCCAAATTCAATCCACTGCAACATTTTACACTAGTTGCTCAATTGTGCAGAGATTGATAAAGCAAAGCAAAACCAAAAACAATGTAGCAATGCTGTCTCAAAACTACATACTGCTGGAAAGCTGGCTCTCCTAGATTTACAAAGAGACAATCTAAATGATCACTTTGTGTATAAATAAACGATGATATGCATGCTGTGAACCAGGGTCAGAAAGAAACTTCAAAAACATGGAACCAAGAAGCACATTGGTGAATTGTAGGTTTTCCCCTGATACAGCTACATAGAATAAAAAGGACATTTTCACTTTCACTATTCACAGAAATCTACGATTAGGTAGAATCATATGAATAAGAACATAATGGTCTGGTTAAGAAGGCATTTTGACAAATCACATATTTTTATTCATAGAATATGTCATCAACAAGTTTGCTTAAGAATAAGAGCTAATATTCCTAATTATAGGAAATGGATTTTCTGGTACTTGCGGTCATGCAATATATTATTGCACATTATGACGCCTTTGCGGTAATGTCCTGGAGGTTGGGAACTGCATCCTGCTCTTTGAAGCATCTTCCACACTTAAGGAATATTATAGGGTTAATAATGAATAGGATTTTTACCTAAAAGCTCTTAAGCTAGTCTGCTGCTCAGACCAGAGGAAGCTACTTTCACTGGCAGTGGGTCATGAAAAATAAATTTGATTTCTTCACTACATCACCAAAAACAATGTGATCCACAGCATTTTTTTTTTCTTCTCCAGACAGTCAGAAGCTAATGGCATTTGATTTTATATTAGACTGCTAGAAAAAGTCTATTGTCTGCATTTGTTGTCAATGAAGGCCAAATTTCATTAAAGGAACAATTCTGGGAAAAGTCTCCAGAATTTTTTAAAAGATAAAATTGTTTCTTTTTTCATGAGGGGACTTTGTTTCATAAAATTTTCCATTCATAGAGAATTTATATTCCCAAAGCTCTGTGAAATGATCTCTTTCATCCTCAAAACAACTCTGTAAGGTAAATGAGGGCTATTTTTTCACATTTCTCAAATGTGGACGATAAATCCAAGAAGATAAGTAATTTGCCCAAGGTGACGTAACATAGTATTTGGGAAAATAGGGACTGGGGGCCTTTGTCTCTGGGTTCCTAGATAACTGCTTCTTTCTCCCTCCCTCCCTCCCCTTCTTTCTTCCCTCCTTCCAGACAGGCTCCCCCTCCATCCTTCCGCCTCACATATTGCAAATGTGGGGTCATTCAAGAAAGCCAGTTCAAACACCTTTGTCATTGGGTTTCCAGAAAGTGGTCTAAAAAAAAAAAAAAAAAAGAATGGAACGTGGATTGGGCTTTTTATTTCTCCACCAGCCAGTGTATTATCAGTAGTGATTTTAAGACGTATTTTTATGCTACAGAAGAGGAATGGGGCACATTGTTTCCTAAGCCATTCTAGAACTCCACTTAGAGGCCAGGCCTCCTGCCAAAAATCCCAAAGAATGGTGAAGGAATGGATTGGCACTACAGAACGTCACCAACCCCAACACCGAAGCTTTCACACGAAAGCTCGCCAGGAGCACGAGGCCTTTCGGAACTTGCCACTGAAAATGAGTGAACGCCTAAGAGACTAATGCCAAATTCTCCAGGATTAAGGATAAGAATTAAACTGAAGCTACTTTCTCGCGCTGTCAGTCAGTTAAGAATGAAGGGAGCAGATCCAGCGGGAGAGGAGAACATCAGGGCATCCCTGTCATGGGGCCTTAAAAGACGCCTCATCCCTTCGGGCCCCCGGGGAGTGCCGGGCTGCAGCGGCGCCTTCGCGGCACTGCGGCGCACTGCGGAGCCGCCCGCCCGCAGCCCCGGCCCCGCCGGGCTTTCCTCGCCGCCCCGCGTCGCCGCAGTCCACCCGCCCTCCGCCGCCCCGCCGGGTCGCCTCTGTCCGCGCCGGGTGCGCCACGGGGCATCCATCACCTAAGAGCCTTTGACGCACACACGCGCACTCCCAGACGGAAACTCCTTCGCCAGCCCCCACCCTCCACCCACGCCCGCCCCCCGCGGATCTGCATTTGCATCATTTGCACACGTAGCAGGTGACGCGAGCGCCCCCACCTCAGGCCGTCCAGGCGGCACCTCCAGCCCCCGTGAGTCAGCCCCTCCCCCTCCGCCCCCGCACGCGCCGCCTGAGGTTCCCGCAAGCCCACAGATATGCTCCGCATCGTGCATCTGCTGCGGGGTGCCAGCTGCCCCGAGCCAAGTTCATCCCCACATTCCGCAGTCCTCCAGGGCCCAGGCCAGGGCGGTCCCCGCGACGCGCTGGAGTTCCCAGGCTAGAACCCAGGCGGAGAGGGGGGAAGCCCACCAAGAGAAAGGATCAAATGGGTTGGCTGATCGCCTCCACTGTCCTCATCACGCCCTGAAATTAGCACGGTAGTTTATTTACTGGGGACCGTCCCTCTCCCCAGCTGAGCTTCACACCCATCAGTCTGTGTCGCCGCGCCTGGCGCACAGTAGGCGCTCAATAGGTTTTTGCTGAATGAAGGCGCAGTGTACGGAAGTGAAGGAACGGACAAAGAGCCACAACCCGGCGGGCTCCACTGCCCACCATCCCTCTCTTGCTCTCGCGTAGACGCTAGACAGCGGTTTCAGGAATTTATATGGAAGAGTTTGAAAATTCAGTGTTTCTTCTAGGCTCCCGCGGCGCCTCCTGCGGCTGCCTCTGCTCTCCCGCCACCCGCACGTCTGCAGAGGGATCCCCGCCAAAAAGTTGAGCCCAAGGCTGCAGTCAGGGTACCGGTCGGGCACCCAGCCGGGGCTCTGGGCTGCTTCATTTGAACCAGCCTCCCCCTGCCCGTCGAACCACACAAGCGAAGGAGCATGGAGGTCCCTCCAGATGCGGTCTCTGCACCCCTGCTGCCGCCCACCCACCTCCCCCGGGAATCCCGGATAAAGTGCTCCCGCGTCCCCCGACCTACCCCCGCGAACAGGGGCTCACTTTCTTCTCTTTACCCCGACTTTCCCGATCCCGCCCCAACAAAGGCTCCCGTCTGGCAGCCCCAGGCACCTGCAGCCGCTTCCCTGGGGCCAGGCGGGGCAAAGTTGCGCTTCTGAAAGGCTGCAAAAAGTTCCCCAGGCTGCAGCGCTTGGCCTCCGGGTCCGGAAGGGAAATCCAGCAGCGGCGGGAAGTCTCGCCACTGCTGCCGGGGGGCCCCTCACTCACCGCTCTAGTCGTCGGGGACCCCCTACCCCGAGTGGTGTCAGCACTGCAGCCGCCGCTGTGCGGGCGCCGCTCCGGCTCGCTTCCCGGGGCCGCCTCCGTCTGCCACTCTCTCCTGCTGCGCACGGAGTGGTGACTCCTCCGAGCGTGTCAGCGCCGAGAGGAGGGGCGGGAAAGTGGCTCCCGGCTTGCACGCTGCGGTCCTCCTCCCCCTCCTCCGCCCGCCTCCTCCCGGCGGTGCTGCAGTGGCGGGCGGCGGCGTGGCGAGAGTACGAGCGGTGCGCAGGGAGGGCGCACGGCGCGCGGGGGAGGCGGGCGCGGCGCAGCACTCGCTGTGCTCTGGGAAGTCTGAGTGCTGAGGCGCTGCTGCTGTGCGGGGCTGGGGCGGGAGGGACAGCGAGGCGGGGCCACCTCCAACTGGCAGGTACTTTTGGAGAAGTCAGGACTCCGAGTTTGCAGCTGGGAGGAGAGGGGCGCCAGTCCTTAATTAGACACCGAGTGTGACTGTGCGTGGCGCACTTGGCGGCGCCCGGGTCGGGTCCAGCAAGACGCTAGGGAATTCTGGCTGCTGGATCCTGTGAGTGCTGGATGGAAGAGGGTTTGCATCCTATTTCTAGGCCTGGGACTGACTTGTTAACTTTAACTTGGCTTCCAGGGAGCCACCAGGCAGGGCTAGGTTGACCGTTTCCCCCAGCCCCCACCCCCATCCTGGCCCACTAGTCGAGAGGAAACTTGGGCACAGCAAGAGCAAACAGAAGGAAACTATGCTGGGTGTCTGGGGTCTCCCCAGTGCCAGGTAGGGCCAAACAACCGGACTCACAGGCAGACACTGGAAGTGGCCCCTTGGGGGGAAAACTACCGAATATTTAAAAAAAAAAAAAAAAAAAAAAGCCCAAGAGAATTTTGCCTGTGTTCTCAAGAACAAACATTTCTCCTCTTGGCGTGCTAGAGACCCCAACTCGAGCTTCACTGTTCCAAAGCGGTGGGCCAGGCGGTTGGAGAGAAAGTCGCTCCTGCGAGGCCACACCCATGCCTGGCGCACCCACCCCGCGGCGGCACAGGAGGGCGTCGCCAACCCGGGACCTCCCGCCATCCAGACGCTGCAGGAAGCAGAGCATCCCCACGTGTCTGACCCCACCAGCTTGGTGTTCACACGGAACCTAGGTGGGGTAGGAAGCGGCCGGTGTGCCTTCCCCGAAATCGTTGCTCTTGGGGTGGTGACACGAAGCAAGACAAAGCGCGGCGCCGGTAACGGCTGCAGTAGATAGAACTTCAACGCACACATCGAATCTCCGCGAATGTGTTCCATCCGTGTAATATGCCTGGATGACTGAATGAATGGGTGAATTGATGGCTGCGTGGCTATAAATATAAACATTATATTACACATACATGTTCCCGGGAGGGAGCCTCCTGCCCAGAGAAGCTGGTGGGGACGAGGTGGTTCGCCCGGGGCGGTGTTGTAACTTGAGCCTTCCAGTCGGTTTGTGCCACAGTGCAGGACACTGTGGAGAGAAGAAAATGGTGACAACCCTCAGCCTCTCTTTATCCCTCCTCTCCTCTCGGGTTCAGACGCACTGGAACTCTTCAGTTATGATTCCGTGTCCTGTTGAGTCCACACTTCTTGTGCTGGTCTGTCTGTCTTTGGTTAAAGGCTTTGCAGTTTTCAACCATATGTGGTGCTGTGACATGGCCATGCTCATTTGTATTTTGTGGATTCTTCTTAGCAAAAAATTTACTTAAATAATTATTTAAGCTAAAATTATTGCGTTGTTATCATGAGAAGGAAGATGTACCCCAATGGGAGTGCCTAGGAATCCAGCATTAGAAATAAAATTATGAAATAAAAAAATCGTAAATCTTATCTGGGTTTCCCACATATTATACAAAAAATTTTGAGCTCTCAACTCCAAAATGTGCTGGTAATTCAGAGCTCCCAAATGGGTACCTTCTTGAGAACCTCCCCCAATTGTCACAAGAGTAATGGATTGTTTCTTCAAATAACAGAAATTCAGAAAACCATGAAATGAACCTTAAAAATGATCAACCTGCTTTATGCTGTGATGTCTCCTCCTTAAATCTTCTGTGATTTCTATGGAAGATATTTAAAGAAGTGGATTTTCTTGTCTTGATCCATTTGAAGATAACAGCTCTTTTAGGAAAATCCCTGATTGTATGTTTAAGGAAATGTCCAATGTAAGACCAGATTGTGTTGGAAAGGGGTATTTTAACATTGTGTCTTTTTAGCACAAAAAACATATTCTCATGACAATGGTGTGCACTGGTTCCTGGGCCCGTCCTCCAAAGCAAACTCTAGTTCTAGGGTCCTGCCTGGTGCACCCATGGCCCCAGGCCTCTTAGATCCAGCACTCAGGCTAATCTTACTCACACCTTTGTTATAAGGAAATGTTTTCTGTCTTCTGAAAACACTTGTCTTTTAGAAGCTGATGGAGGGTAAGGGGGTACACCTGCCCTGTCCCCACAAAATCCAAGTGTTTTAAAATCGCAACTCTTCTACAAATCAGGACTTTTATTCCTCAGTGCAGAGTATCTTCTTGTGATGCTAGAAAACAAGCCATCAAAGACACCTAATGAGCATCAGAGGTCTGTTTTTACATCTGCAAAGGGGTTTTGGTAAAAAATATACATAATATTTATATAATATTAGGTTATTAAGTATGAAATGTCTGATTTCCTTAAGTACTAAGTTTGATAGTTGATATCTCTTACATTTCACTTTGACACTTCTTGTTTATTATTATTGTTGTTGTGAAGGTACATCCTTATTCTTTCAAACACACCTTTTGGCTTGTGATTATCTGTCAAATTTTTTTTACAGCAATTTTGTGAAACTATGGATAAGTTTTAAATTTGTGTTATTTTTTAATGTGAGTTCCATCATGGAACCAATACAGTATAGACAGCTTGAAATATCAACAAAATATTTGGGAAGGATGTGGCTAATGAACTGCACAGTATGTCAATGGTTTGAGAAGTTCTGTTCTGGTGATTTTAATCTTGAAAATGAGCCATATGGGTGACCTGAGACTAAGGTGGATAATGATGAGCTAAAAGCTGTAGTGGAAGCGAATCCATCTCATCCTATCCATAAATTAGCAGCAAGGTTTGACATTACTATTCCAGCAATATTGGACCATCTGAAACAAATGAGCAAGGTAAAGAAGCTGGATAGATGGGTTCTTGCATCAGAAGTGAAATTGTCTGGAAGCTTGCCTTTCTTTGCTGTCACGACATAAAGGCGAACCATTTCTACATTGTATTGTTACATGTGATGAAAAATGGATTCTTTTTGACAACCACAAGCATTTGGCAAAATGGTTGGATAAAGATGAAGTGCCGAAATAGTCCAAAACTGAATGAATATTCATCAAAAAAAGCTAGTGGTGTCTGTTTGGTGGTCCAGCACTGGTATTATCCACTATAGCTTCATGAAACCTGGTCAATCGATTACAGTGGATGTCTACTGCAACCAACTGGATGAAATGATGAGGATGCTTGCGATTAAGCAGCCAAGATTGGTCAATAGAGACAGGCCAATCCTCTTGCAAGACGACACTCGACCATGTGACACACAAACAATACTGCTCAAATTACAGCAGCTGGACTTGGAAACTCTGTCATCCACCATATTCACCAGACCTTGCACCAACTGACTACCACTTCTTCCAGGCTTTGGGCCACTTCTTGCAAGGGAAAATATTCCATTCTTAACAAGCTGTGGAAAATGCCTTTCGCGATTTCATGGCCACTCGCTCTCCAGGCTTCTTCGCTGCTGACACAAACAAGCTACCGTTAAGATAGCAAAACTCCTTCGATAGTTTAAGCGCATACTTTGATTAATTATACTGCTTCTTGTTTGAGATAATAAACTAAACTTTTGATTCAAAATCAGACATTTCAGATTTAATGACCTTAATAATTCATACTGATACAGATGCTGTGGTGATTAAATTTTATAATATACCCAAGAAGTACAATGCCTGGCACATAGTGGGTATAGAATAAATGTCAGTTCCCATTTAGTACTTAGAGCAAGGTTTCCAAAGGCTAAGATTTGGACCACTAGTCCTATAAGATGCTCTTCAAGTTCAGAGGAACACCTGGCTTCCACAATAGAGGTCTAAAGAGAGCCCCGTACTCTTGGACTAAATGCACACCTCTCCACTTCTCATCTCCACCATCAGGAGTCAAGAGCAAGGCACAGACACCTACCCTTCTTATCTCCAACACTCACAGCTTCCCCAACAGTGTATGTCTTGAGTCTACCAGTGTTCATCTCATTAAGCCCTTAATGCCTATTCATATATTACTGAAAGGAGCCTCAGAATCTCAAATGCATTTTTCATCTCTGATGTTCTAATGCTCATAAGGCCTGCACATCGCCTATTCTGTCCTTTTCTCCCCATCCAACTCCTGAGACCCTTTGTGCCTTCTGGAATTCACAGCCCACTGTTGGCAAAATGCCCTATATCCTCAACCTCTTCTCTAAATGCTCTCTTCACCTCCTTGTTCTAATAGGTGTCTGGTTTGCCCTCCAAAGAGGCTGCTCCCCCACAACCCTCTCCAAAAAAGTGATGATATTTTTTTTCTCTCTAGTTCTTGCATCAATGTGTCTGGAGGTAGGAAGGTGGCATCTTTTCCATTCCTGACTGCTGCTTCCAGAGCATTCTTCATCCCTTCTCCCTAAAACCTACAGCCTTGAATCTCACTTCATCAGTTTATTCACCCATTTCTCTTAAATATTTCTGCTGGCACCGGCTAGTTCAGTCGGTAGAGCATAAGGCTCTTAAATATTTCGGCTATGCTCAGACCTCCAGTTCCTCTGCACCTTTCCTGACAATTTTAGCTCCTGACTCAAGGTCACTCCCTAAACACTAATCTTGCCTTAGTCCTTGGCAATTTAACGTACACAAAGATATTTATTCCAACCAGTACCACCGTTAGTCCTGGGCAAACAAGGGCTCTTTTCTCCTGCCCTATGCCTGAGGGGTTTATTTGCTTTAGAATGACTTCCTTAAAAAATTTGTAAGTCCCCCTCTGAAGGTCAGGTTCTGTCAGTGGGGTGCTTAAGCCCAGACCCAGACCCCCAGGGGCCCTATCCCCGATTCTCTCCTTCAGTGTGCTCTTCAGCCTCCTCTGTGTCCAAAACTCATTGCAGAAGTGACCAAATGCCCCAAGGAGCTGCAGAGCTCCCACCTTTGTCATCCCTGGGCAGTTTGGCAAGTGGATTGCTCCACTGGCTAGTGCCCCATTGTCTTCTCTTGCTCAAAAGGCTTCCAATGCCTTAATTTCTTCAGGGGTATGCATGACTCCACCACCTCTTGTTCCCTCAAGCCTGCGAGATTCTCACCTGGACCTCCAACCCCCACAGCAAACTAGGATCCACTGTTTTCCACATGGCCATGTGCTTTTGGGCTTCCCTCATCACATTTTTGATTGGTCCAAATCAGTCATGGAATTCTACTTTACTTTTCAGTGATTGGTTTAGGCGTGCACTTGTTATACAATTCTGGCCAATGACATGTGAACAGATTTCTAGAGAGCTTTTGGGAAAGGTTTCCTCACTCTTGAAAATATAAATGAAGAAAAGAAGTCCTGTTTCTGTTTTCAGACAATATTTGCCTGAATATGATATATAGACCTTCTGGAAATGTCCTGTAATCACTGAGCAGGGGGAATCTAATGACTTAACACGTGAAGGATAGAAGTGCCAAGTGAATTTCAGAGAAATGGAGCCAGAGCCCTGGTTCCATGCCTGGAACAACCCCACCTCTGTTGTGCTGTAATATATCTCCTTGTTTTAAAAAAAGCCACTTTAAGTTACAGTCTTTTGCTCACAGCTGAAAGCATTTTTTACACTTCCACTCTCCCCAGCTCTATAAGAGTACCTGGCACATAATAGATAGTCCACAAATGCCTACTGATTTGAGTTGCGCTGTGTGTCAAGTTCATTTCTGTTGAGAAAACAAGAAGGATGTCTCCATCTGTCCTATCCCAAATTTCTAGCACAGTTACTACATCATAGAGGGCGTTTGACAATTATTTGCCTAAAGCCAGAATGACTCCAGGATCTTAGCATACAAAAGAGAAACTGTAGGAGTCAAGGTGGATGGCTGAAAATGAAACTCAAGTTCTGGAAGAATCTTCTCAAGTCACCAGGGAAGAAGCTGGCCCTGGTGGGGGCAACGAAAGAGAATCTAAAGAGTTCTCTAGCCTCCTTTTGTGGCTCAGAGGGGAAGGCAGTATGTCACTTAATAGTCTGTGTTAAGGCAGAGATGGGAAAGGGGGATGGAAATGCATACAAGAGACATTCCTTGGTAAAAGAGGCAGATTTGATATCTGGAAGACTTTCTTGTCAAGAAGAAGAGAGATGAATTAAAGGACACTCTAAGCCATTCAGTGCTGTACCCTGGGTTTGCTCTGTGGGTCCATAATTGACCCCCTATGTTGTTTGTTCCCATATTATCTGCACGTCTAGAATAAGGAAGTTTGTGTCACTCAGAAAATGTCTACCCCAGTGCATGTGGAAACTGATAAGATAACAAGGTCTCAGTTCCAGGAAAAGGAGGCCATGATACCTAAATGGTGGCAGAGAAAACTGGAACCACTTCATACAGCATTGTGGGGTCCCAGCCATTGGACTGGAGACTCCCAGGAGAAGCACGGCTGTGTGTAGGCAACTTGTCTGCTCCAAATCTCTAATGACTACACAGTACCTCCAAATAAAGTACAAACTCCTTAGCCTGTCCGTGTGTCTCAAGTCAATGCTCACCAGACAGCCTTTGCTGCAGAGGAAGCTCTGAACAACTATGAGCCAGGATGGCTCAACCCATCTTTGACATTGACCACCCCAGTGCTTGTACAGTGGGCCCACGAACCCTCAACCAAACAGCAACAGGAGCAAATGGATAAGTATTTCAGTGTTCTTACCTCAGGAGGGATAATTCTGAGGAATATTCTACACAGTCACTCAGAGGGTCTCCAGTGGGATGGAGCCCAGTTGCCCATAGTGGTAACTGGCCCATTAATCAATCTTTTACTGACTTTCTTCCCTTTGCTGTCTAACTTTCCCGCCTGCTAACTGAACTTCACAGGATTGATTCTCTAGTAAACTACATGTACTCAAATGCTAAACCCAAACTAAGACAACCTGTCATGCAAAAGCTGTCTGTAATCTGGCACCAGTTTTCCTTCCCAGTGCTTTACTCCAGTGTCCTCAAACTGAATCGTATACCTCATACCTTCTGGACTCATTGCCATACCCCAAAGACTCATCCGCTATGTAAAGTTTCTCTTCCACTATGTAAAGTTACTCATGCTATACTCACTGCCATCTTCTCTACTGTGCCTTTGCCAACCATTCTAGGCAAAAGTGTCCTGCTCAGCTCTACACTCTGATAACTCCTGGGTTCAACTGTGTATATGGCCCTCATCACTTACCAGCTTGGTTATAAATAATTTTGTCTCATTTCCTGTAGTACAACAGCTTTTTGAGGGCAAAGAAAGACATTACATCTTGTACAGCATTAAAACACACAAACTTCCCAACACAATACCTTCCATATGATAGGTGTTAAATAAATTTTGAATAATTGTTCAAACATTTAATTAAT
Organism: Varecia variegata; assembly: GCA_028533085.1. NCBI lineage: Eukaryota > Metazoa > Chordata > Mammalia > Primates > Lemuridae > Varecia > Varecia variegata. The sequence goes on from CM052439.1 coordinate 131,063,112, forward strand.
CATCTACATTCCTTCTTAAGCTTTCTTTTCCAAAATAAGGATTATCAGGATTTTTTTCTATAGGAAGTACTCACAGCTTTAAATTCTGCAATGCCGTCCTTCTTTGGAGGGGAAATAGCACAGCAATATCCTGAGAAACCTCATGCATTCCTAATTTTTCCTTTGATTTAGATAAGAAAACACAGGTGTCCCCTTTGCGACTAGAGTAATCCCTCTGAATTTTCTCTTTCTCTTTTTCTTTCAGTGACTTCTACTACTGCTCTAAGCTCTATAGCAAGTGTTATGGATCCTCTTTATCCCAGTGACTTATAGCTCACATCTGAGTATTCCCGTAGGGTCTTCCACAGTCCCGCTGGCTAGATTTTCCTCTTAACATTCTACCATGGGTCTGTTAATACATTGAGTTCTATTAAATTATTTTCCTGCTCAAGGGAGAATTATCGTTTTCATGTTCAGAATTTGACTTGTGTAATCTTCCTGCTCCAAATTAGTGTTCTAACACTCAGCTTTTCTATTTTAATAATAGATACACTGATTTCCCTACGTGATCTAGCTATTAAAAGGTGCATGTGGTGAGCTCTCAGGAAGTTCGGTTCACTTCTATTTCTAGCACGATCCATAGGTATTTGGTGCTGACCAACTTCTGGGTTACAAGTGGCCTTTTATTTTGAGAAGCAGAAACACCATGAATGTTAATGATGGAAACATTTGGTATTGATCGTTTGTCTAATTTGTGTTTTCTCTTTCTCTACACTTAGACTAAAGCTGTTCCCTGCTAATAAAAATATTTTTAAAAACTACTCATCCCCTCACTCCACTCTCAGTCCCAAGAGTAGGTTTCTGGGTACCCTATTAACCATTTCCTGCATAACAATGCATCATATATGGATATTCAGTTTCCCATGATGTAATTTGAGCTAATTTCTGTATGTGTTGGCAGCTCAGGACTATAGGTTCTTTTATAACAGTTCCCGAAGGGTCAGATGAAACTTAGTGGCTCTTCCCCACATACTTGCCAGGGATTCTCTACAAATCCCAAGAAGGCAGATTCCCACTTTTGTGACTGAATAAAGTCAGATCAAGCTTATCCTAGGCTATTGCCAATTCCAAGAGAAGGTGTAGGAAGCCTCATTTTGGCATTAGGTCTAAGACATCATTTACTAAAAGGTCTGTATTTGGGGGCTCTGGGACACTTGCCTGCTCTCTCCGGCAGTGCTGGGAGAAAAGCTTCTACCCTTCTATCCACCTCTTTCTCATTCATCCCATGGGAGGTGGAGTGACATTACTAATGGGTGCCCTAAAATGTAGTGGGCTCCTTCTTGTCCCTCTGGCTCACTGTCTCAAATGTCACCTCAATGCTGTATAACTCCTGTTTCCAAAAGAGGTAGCTCATCTCTGAAGACTTTCTGAGGATATAGGCACAGGGGCCACTTGGAAGAACAGAAGTTGGTGAAGGATTTTCATCAGAAATCTCAAAGACACAATTCCTCAGGTTGTCCCAGAGGCAATGCAGAAGTGGCGCGATAGGTAGAGGACATTCCAGATCGCCAGCTCTCAGAATGCTCAGCAAAGAGATTTTCTTGACATATCATCCAGCTGGATTAAGACCAGGAGACCACAGAGCACAATCTTCATAAAGTAGCAGGAGATGGCTAGAACTTGACATGCAGGCCAGACATCATCTTGGTAGAATAAAGTTTCCAAAGCCGCCTTCCGCCTACCACCCTTCCAGAAGAAGACAAGTTCCAGACACTCCGAGACAAAGAGTTCTGAGACCAGTGGGAATGGGCAGTGCTCTTAGAGGTGATTGTGCTGAGACCTCAGAATCCCGGAGAAGGCAGAGCTCTATATTCTTATTTACAGAGAACATCTGGATTCCCCTCAGGGGAGAAGAGACTAAAGTGCCACCACAAGTTGCCATATCTATATCCTTACAGAGGGCTGTGGCCTCGGGGACAATAGACACCTGCCTGATAGAATAAGGCATGGCATGAGGCCAAAAGCACAGTTTTCTCCAAGGGGGGAGGTGAGGATACTTCCTCTTCCTCTTACCTGGAAATATCTGTGCATAAACAGAGCACTTGCATTTCTAGAAGGGCAGCAAGTTGGCAGAACTCTGCTTGGACCATTGGCAGGTGGGCAGCAGAGTTCTGATGAGAGTTCAGCCTCCCCAGGAATTTAGTCCCCCAAGAATGCAGTCTCCTCTCCCAGGATGACAGTAGCCTAGCAACCTGGGTGTGGGTGGAGCCCTGGGGACCTGAGCTGGTCTCAGGTGTGGATCAGAACTGGACTCCAAATTGCAGAGTACGGAGGATGACCTGGGAGACAGTTTCCAGGAATGCAGCCAAAGGGACAAGCCAGCAGACAGCACAACTGGAGCATGAATCCAAAGGGGCAACACAGAGGTAGGATCCAGGTGTGAGTCCCATATCAGTGTGGGGTCTGCAAACAACAGAAAATGAACCTGAGACTAATTTAGGCCAAAAAAGAGTAAGAGAGTGATAGGAATAAAACTGGGAGATTGGAAGAAAACAGAGTCACAGGAAGAACTGATGAAACAGGATTGGGAAAAACATGAGCCAGGAGATGAATGAACTCTCAGAAGCCTGTTTCAGGGATCTGCTTTTGGAATGATTCACCTACCTCTGCATTTAGTTCTTTTGCCACTAGCCTGGAATTCCCAGGAGAGTCTGAAAGGCCCAGTCTGGGACACATGGGAAGTGGAGGGGTGAGCCAAGGGCACCCTGATTGACATGCTCACCGGGACCACCAGGAATGTGAGAACAGAGAGGAGGGGTTCTGTGCAGGACAAGAGATCTCCACTACAGGGCAGTGCAGTGACAATCAGGGATGTCAGAGGCTTGACTGGAAGGCAGAGAGTGCAATGTGCAGACGCCCAGAGGCAAGGGTCACTCTCCAGCACTCCCACAGCCCCAGCTCCGCCTGGGGATGGAGCCACAAGGGGAGCTGCTCAGACAGATGGAGCGGCCATCAAGTCAGCCAGATGGCCTGTAAGAGGAGGCAGCCCCTGTCCTCCTTGGTTGATTCTCAAAGCATATGGTGTTGATGTAGAAAATCTGCACCCCAGATTCTTGGCAGACAGCAATTCAAACTTCAAAACTTCTATTGCTCATTTCTTATCAAAAGCTCAATTGTAATGAAAAAAATGTTTATGAAGGACCTGAAGACCACACAATGTATTCATTTGATACTTTGAATGTTACACCTGCATTATGTCAGACAACCTGGGAGAGCTACATACCTGAGATGTGTTTCCTTTTTATCCCCTTTGGAATTTATTTATTTATTTATTTATTTTGGCAATTGTGCTTATGTATCTGTGTTATGCCATCAGGTTGCACATAAGATATTGTAAGAGCTGTGTCACTAGTGTGGGGTTGGTGGCAAGGGCTTTGCTCGACAGGTCAGGCAGCATATCCTTTAAGCTGAACAATTCAAGGAGTTTTTCTTTCAATTCTTAGTATCAGTAAAAGTTGTGATACTTCTATGCAAATGATTTCTTTTGTCTTAGTTATACTTTACCCTCTTATACAGGTTTGGTAAAACCTTGCCAGTTCTTTTTTTTTGAGACAGAGTCTCACTCTGTTGCCTGGGCTAGAGTGCTGTGGCGTCAGCCTAGCTCACAGCAACCTCAAACTCCTGGACTCTAAGCGATCCTTCTACCTCTGTCTGCCCTGTAGTTGGGACCACAGGCTCACGCTGCAATGCCCGGCTGGGTTTTTTTTTCCTCCTTTCTTTTTGGTAGAGACAGAGTCTCACTTTTGCTCAGGCTGGTCTCGGCCCCCTGAGCTCAAGCAATCCTCCCACTTCAGCCTCCCAGAGTGCCAAGATTACAAGCCTGAGCCACTGCACCCGGCCAGCATTATTTTATATTTTTATGCATTATTTATAAAAAATGAGGTATTTCTTTTTAATCAGAAAGAATAAATTTTAAAATTCATAGTAGGCAGATGGCTTACTAAATAGATGTAATCATTGTGCTTAGTCTGAACTTGATACTTTTGATCCCCAGGCATAGAGAGCTAGGATAAATGTTTTTTTCATAAATCTTTCATTTTTAATATTTCTGGTCTGCTATTTTCTGACAGATGTTTAGTCTTCTATCCTGAAGGTGTTGATGCAAGGCATTTAAAAATAAATATTTTACTTTTTAATAAGTCTATTCCATTTCATATTTTTAGTTACAGGTTGCTGTTGGGTAATGTATTCTAAGAAAATTTTAATCAGGCAAGGGATAATGTTAGATTTTAAAAACCACAAATGTTTTTATTTGCTAAAGCTACATACACTGAAGATTCAGATCAGTATTTTGTTCTTACTTGAAATCTTGTGTTTATATTATATGCAATAATTCTGGGGAACCAGAACATCCAGAGACTTTTTTTTCCCATGAAGTCGGAAAGTGTGATATTCAATGAACCTATCAACATCAAAACCAAACTTTCACATATCAAAGACAGTAATAAATTACAAGGTTTGTTTTCCTTTTTAAGTTTCTTTTAGATCTAATACTTATGAGAAAAAGGAGGAAAATAACTTTCTATGTCATTCCTTTGATTATTCTTAGAATACACTATTCTTAGAATTTAGTTGTGTTTGATCTTAAAATCACTTCAACAATAGAAAAAAACATTAACAGTTCATAGAGTATTTTGATGTTATCAGAACACTGATATTTAAAAGAGCAAAGGTTAGGGAGAGGTTGATCACAACCTTCCAACCATCTCAATCCAGTTCTTGCTAAGATACAAAGTAGATTTCTACTACGAGGGATTCGGAGAAGGGGAGCAGGAATGGGGTCCTTCCTTGAGACCTGAACTATAAACTCCTAATGGGCAGGAACAATTTCTTCCTGATTTGCTCTGAGTAAGACCTAGCACAATACCCCACAAAGAGGAGTATTTAATAAATGCTTTTGCGGATGACGATGGAGCAAGTGATATGCAACATGCAAAACTCAAACAGAGACCCTTTCAGTCAAGGGATTCACTCCAAGTACAAACAGCTATTTACATAGCAAGTTTGATGCATGCATTGTTTATTCTTTTTTATTGTGTTGCTTTGGTTTTTTGCCACGCTCATGCCTCGCGGAAGGCTCCTGCACACAGGGAGGAGCCCGGGCTGAAGGCTCAGCATCTCCTCTCACTGCCAGGGCCTGAGCGCCATAGTGTCCCCGGAGAAGACCTTTACCTGGAGATCCGGAATCTGCTTCCTCCTCCAGTCCTTTCTCAGATTTCTGCTCCACACTCTCCTGTCCTATCTGGAAGTCTAGTAGTAGCTTTAATCTCCCCTCCACATTCTGCAGCAGTTTGGGCTTATTGTGCACAAAATACCTGTATGGAGTAAGAGGATAGTCTCCTATCTATGCTGCAGCATTCTTCATCCTATTCTGTTCTTTTCCTCCCTTGTTCCCACTCCTTTATTGTCACTACATATTTTATTCTTTTTTAGAGGTTGTTTATGTTATGATTGACAAAACTCATAGGCATCCAGGGTACATCTGCCTTTCTGAAATGAATCACTCTCAGGATATCATGTAAAACTGTTTAAAAGTTGTTTATATCTCTTCAAATGTGTTTTTTTAAAACACTCGGAGTAAAAAAAGAATAGGTCCTTTAAGAATTAAATGCAAGTCTCTGGGAGAGGCAAGGTTATAAAATTGTAGTGTTGAATAAAAAATATTATTTACATATTTTTTAAAACCCATCTGTATCTCCCTCAGGGTTCTTAGTTATAAATAAAAGAATATACGATAATTTAACCAGAAAAGGAATCTATTAAAGGATATTAAGTAACTCACAGTATGTCCAAGATGACCACAGGGTCCAGCTTACAGCCTACTGGATAGGAGTAAATATTCAAACCACACCGCCGGCTGCTCCAGGGAAGATCTCCCGGCCACCAACTCCGGGTACTAATGCCATGACTCCACCACTGGCGGAAGGCCAGAGCCTTCGCCACCACTGCCCTCAAAGAGCCGGGCACCCTCACCACTGCTTCTGCCAGTACACGCCCACAGCACAGTGTCTGCTTTCCCACATTCTTTCCTTCCGAAGCAAAGCCTTTCTCACAGGTGTTCTAGGACTGGCCCAACCTGGGACACATACCTATGCATTTGCTGCAAGGAAGGCTGGGAAAGAGTTCCTGGCTTCTCCCTAGGGAAGGAGGGACACAAAATGTTGGGACTCCCACAAATGCATGGAACAATAGAGCCAGACAAACATGTTCGCAAAGGGGATAAACAATTCCTCAGCTCCAGAGAGGAGAGGAGTCCGACGAAGGGGGCCATCGCCTTCTGGCTGGATAAAGGTGATCGCAGATCATGAATGCATGGACTAATTTTATTTTCCAGTGTAAAGCACGTCATTTTAATAGACCAGGTAGAGTGTTCATAGAGTTAAACCAAACGGTGAAGGAAGCACTTACATCTCAGGAGGCAGGGCAGCATGGCAGATAAATGGGGCGACACTCCACATTTCTCCAAAACATGTAAATCTGAAGGCCTGCTCTGTAGTCAGAAAAGCCAATGCAGGCCAAAGAGATATTGCTTTGTTCTCTGCACTGCTGTAAGAGCGTATGTGGGTTTAATTAAAAGCAAGCCCAATGACTTGGCTGACTGCCATGGTAGGTACTTTCATCTTCGAATTGACCCAAGCCTATGACATGGTCCTCAATAAAGAGCCTTTCCTACTTCTCAGAATTTGTTGCCAAGTCATCAGAGTAGATAGCTGTAAAGCAATAATAGAAATTGAACACAGAAAAACAACATAGTTTTTTTTTTTCCCAGATACAATCAAACCCTGGTACTCAAGTTTATGTGACCATCTGTCTTTGTCTGTGCTGCTATAACAAAATACCACAGACTGGGTAATTTATAAAGACCAGAAATTTGTGTCTCACAGTCCTGGAGGCTGGGAAGTCCAACATCAGCGTGCTGGCAGACTTGTTGTCTGGTGGTCTCTGCTTCTAGGATGGCACCTTGAATGCTGCATCTTTCTGAGGGGAAGAACCCTGTGTCCTCGCATGGCAGAAGGTGGAAGGGCAAAAGAGACAAACTCCTGCCATCAAGTCCTTTTATAAGGGCACCTAATTCCATTCATCAGGGCTACCCCTTCATGACTTAATCACCCCCTGAAGGCTCCACCTCTTAATGCTGTTCCATTGGCCATCAAGTTTCAATATGAATCTTGGAAGGGACACAAACATTCAAACCATAGAACCATCTATCAGACACCTCCTTGTTCTCTCTTTCCCATATTCTAAAAATTGTATCAAATAAAAAGAAAACTACCTAGTTTTTATTAGGTAAAGATGGCGGTGGGTTTTATAAATGTTTTAGGGGCCACTAAGCTAGTAGACTCAGAGATGAAGAAACTTCAGGAACATTTGAATTATTTCAGTTAAGCATTGCTTCCTGGTTTTATATACTAACAGGGTAAAAAATGAGCCAAATTATACACAATTCCTTGTGAAGAAAATACTGTGTCTTTGTTTTGCATTTGGCATGAATGCTATTATGTTGATTACTTGACTCCTTTTTACAATTCTCTTGATGTACATTTATGTCAAAATGCCCATTTTAGAAAGAAAGTTTCAGGTGAATGAACATAGTAGCAAAAGTTTAGGGGGCAGGTTTCCATGCCTCTCTGTATGCTATATATTAAATAATTCTGCATGTGGCAGTGCTTCAATTCATATGAGCTAATAAAAGTAATAATGTTTGATTCTTTATCCTCAAAATAAGAGTACAAAGAAGAGAAGGTCTGGTTTTATTCCACTTACCCAGAATATAATCTGGGCTGAGGAAAGGGCAGGGTTGCATCTCCTTTCTGACCTGGCTATTTCTGAACCAGGTTCCTTGCTGGAATGAAGGTGAAAAATCCAGGCTTTGAGAAATTGTTAGAAAATGGTATGGGGAAATGATTTTAGTTATGTGGCTTTGGTAATAAAACTAACAGAAAAACATGTAATGCAATGTTCCATTGTCTATCATGGGTCAAAATATTTGTGATCGCTTACAGAAGTTTGGAAATAATTTAATGCAAGCATACCTCATTTTATTGCACTTTGCAGATATTACATTTTTTTTTTTTTACAAATCAAAGGTGTTAACAACAACAAAAACAAAAACAAACTCTCAAAAATGATTTAAAGAGGTTTATTCTGAGCACAGTGTGTGTGACCAGCCAGAGCACATGGCCTCAAGAGGTCTTGATTAAAGGTGCCTACAGTAGCTGGGTTGTAGTTTGGTTTTATGCATTCATGGAAACAGGAAATACATGACAGATCCTAAGTCAATATATAGAGGGCATACATTGGCTTGGTGCAAAAAGGCAGGGGCTTATAGGTTACAGGTGGGTCTAAAGATTCTTTGAGTTGCAATTAAAGAACTGAAGCTTTGTCTAAAGGCTTGGAATGTCTTAAGATAAGGACATCTGTTAATCAGAGGCAAGCCACCAGACAGTTACTAAAACTCTAGTGATCTGTTAAGTAAATGGATGGCCTGCAGATGTGGTTTACATTTTGCCTTGCATAGCCTTAAGCCTGATAATGATTTAGTATCTTGTTGTTACAAAGAATATCTCCAAAAGGGAGGGAAAATGATGGGGTGTGTCTGACCTCTTTTCTCATGGCCCAAAACTCAGCTTTAGGGTAATTCTAGGGTCCCCTTGGCCAAGAGGGAGTCCATTCAGTCAGTCAGCTGAAGGGCTTAAGATTTTATTTCATTAATAGTTCTCAAAGTTTGTGGCAATCTTGCATCGAGCAAGTATATTGTCATCATTTTTCCAATAGCATGTGTTCATTTCATGTCTCTTTGTCACATTTTGGTAATTCTTGCAGTATTTCAAACATTTTCACTATTATTATATCTGCTACGGTGATCTGTGATCTTTGATGCTACTATTGGAATTATTTTGGGGTGCCACAAACTGTGCCCATATAAGATGGTGAACTTAACTGATAAATGTTGTATATGTTCTGACTGCTCCACCAACTGGCCATACCCCAGTCTCTGTCCCTCTCCTTGAGCCTCCCTATTCTCAGAGACATAACAATATTATAATTGGCCTGTAAATATTCAAGTGAAAGAAAGAGTTGCACATCTCTCACTTTAAATCAAAGGCTAGAAATGACTAAGCTTAATGAGGAAGACATGTCAAAAGCCGAGATAGGCCAAAAGCTAGGCCTCTTGTACCAACAATTAGCTAAGTCGTGAACTTAAAGGAAAAGTTCTTGGAGGGAATTAAAAGTGCTACTCCAGTGAACATAGGAGTGATAAGAAAGAAAAACAGTTTTATTGCTGATATAGAGAAAGTTTGAGTGGTTTGGATAGAATATCCTATCAACATTCTATGAAGCCAAAGCCTAATGTAGAGCAAGGCCTTAACTCTCTTCAATTCCATGAAGTCTGAGAAAGGTGAGGAAGCTGCAGAAGAAAGGCTGGAAGCTAGCAGAGTTTGGTTCTTGCGGTTTAAGAAAAGAAGCCATCACCATAACATGCAGAGGAAGCAGCAAGTACTGATGTAGAAGTTGCAGCAAGTTATGCAGAAAATCTAAGATCATTGATGACAGTGGCTACACTAAGCAATAGATTTTCAATGTAGACAAACAGCCTTCTGTTTGAAGAACATGGCATCTAGGACTTCCATAACTAGAGAGGAGAAGTCAATGCCTGATTTCAGAGCTTCAGAGGACAGGCTGACTCTCTTGTTAGGGGCTAATGCAGCCGGTGACTTTAAGTTGAAGCCAACGCTCATTTACTATTCCAAAGGTCCTAGGGCCCTTAGGAATTATGCTAAATCTACTCTGTCTGTGCTCTATAAATGGAACAGCAAGGCCTGAATGACAGAACATTTGTTTACAACATGGTTTACTGAATATTTTAAGCCCAAAGTTGAGACCTACTGCTCAGAAAAAAAAAAAAAATTCTTTCAAAATATTACTGCTCATTGACAATGCCCCTGGGTCACCCAACAGCTATGATGGAGATATAAAGAATATTAATGTTTTCTTGCCTGCTAATACAACATCCATTCATCAGCTTGTGGATCAAGGAGTAATTTCAACTTTTAAGCCTTATTATTTAAGAAATACATTTTCTAAGGCTATAGCTGCCATAAATAATGATTCCTCTGATTGATGGGGGCAAAGCCAATTGAAAACCTCTGGAAAGAATTCACCATTCTATATTCCATTAAGAACATTTGTAATTCACGGGAGGAGGTCAAAATATTAACATTAACAGGAGTTTGGAAGAAGTTAATCCAACCCTCACGGTTGACTCTGAGGGGTTCAAGACTTCCATGGGGGAGGCAACTGCAGATGTGGTAGAAAATGGCAGGAGAACTAGAATTTAGAAATGGAGACTGAAGACGTGTCTGAATTGCTGCAGTCTCATGGTCAAACCTGAATGGATGAGGAGTTGCTTCTTATGAGTGATCAAAAAAAGTAGTTTCTTAAGATGGAATCTATTCCTGGTGAAGATGCTGTGAACTTTATTGAAATGACAACAAAGGATTTACAATAGTACATAAACTTAGTTGATAAAGCAGTGGCAGAGTTTGAGAGGATTGATTCCAGTTTTGAAAGAAGTTCTACAGTGGGTAAAATGCTATCAAACATTATCGCATGCTACAGAGAAATCTTTTGTGAAAGGAAGAGTCAGCTGACGAAGTGAACTTCATTGCTGTTTTATTTTAAGAAATTGCCACAGCCACCCCAACCTTCAGCACCCATCAACCTGATCAGTCAGCAGCCATCAAGGCAAGACCCTTCACCAGCAAAAAAATTACAACTGTCTGAAGGCTCAGATATCCTTAGCATTTTTTAGCAACAAGGTATTTTTAATTAAGGTATGTACATTATTTTCTTAGACATAATGCTATTGCATACTTACTAGACTACAGTACAGTGTAAACACAACTTTTATACACACTGGGAAACCAAAAAAATGTATGTGACTCACTTTATTGTGTTATTTGCTTTATTCCAGGGGTATGGAACTGAACCCACAAAATCTCCAAGGTATGCCTGTGCATTCATAGTAAAACATTCCAGATTTGAATAGATGCACGTATTATAAAAGAGTATGACAATAGAGTTTTATAAAGTCTACAAGTACGTATCTTAATATTCTGAAGTGATTGTGAAGTATTCTTATTTATATTTTAAACTGTGATTAGATTTGCTTTGTAATACTAATTTCAAATTTTACCTTCTAGGCACATTAATATTATAAGGCAAATCATCTCTTAATTTATTCTGTTCCAAATTTAATTTTGTATAATAATAATGAAAAAAAGAATGTTCAGCACTTGTTGGAATATTCTCCTTCAGCTCTTATGAAATTCTTTGTCTATGTCTATATTCTAATAACCATTTATAAGTGTGTCTTTGCCAACATTTATTTCTTTCCACTCTAAGCTGTTGCTCTATAGAAATGAGAATTTAATCAGATGTGACAGGTGGAGCAAATACACCTGACTTTGTTCTGGTTGGCTTTGGGATGTAAGTCACAGTTGGGCAGGAGACAGGTTGGAGTTGTCCTGGCAGTAGAACACCCACATGTGGCAACAAGTTCATTCCAGCGTTGATGGGGAGATTTGGTTCACCCCAGGGTAGATCAAAGATCTGAAATGGACTCCCTTTGGAAGAGGGCATATTCACATTAGACCCAGAATACGCCTTGGTTATTCCTGGTCTTTTTTTTCTTTTTTTGAGACAGAGTCTCCCTCTGTTGCCCGGGCTAGAGTGCCCTGGCGTCGGCCTAGCTCACAGCAACCTTAAACTCCTGGGCTCAAACGATCCTCCTGCCTCAGCCTCCCAAGTAGCTGGGACTACAGGCATGTACCACCATGCCCGGCTAATTTTTTCTATATATGTATTTTTAGTTGGCCAGATAATTTCTTTCTGTTTTTAGTAGAGACGGGGTCTCGCTCTTGCTCAGGCTGGTCTCGAACTCCTGAGCTCAAACGATCCTCCTGCCTTGGCCTCCCAGAGTGCTAGGATTACAGGCGTGAGCCACCGTGCCCAGCCGTCCTGGTCATTTTAAGTGT